>QNUK01000576.1:0-394884 GCA_013621035.1 Clarias magur
CAGTCTATTCTGGTTCAGTTTCCTTGATTGTTGATGCAGCTTATTTAAATACTTTTTAAGGCATTTGGTTTTAAACCATCTCTAAAAGATAAGCTTCCAAGGAGTGAACTACTTCCTGTTTCCTTTGCGTGTTTGCTATTTGGTCCACAGTTCTAGTTCTAGTGAAATACAGGACTGTACAACAATTCAAAGCTTCAAATTTGGAAAAGGAGTCTTTATATTTGATTAAATACCTCTATTAGACTGGATAGTCTAGATTGTTTAATGACATCTCTGATGGAGGCCTTGGTCTGGATGTAGCCAGTAGCTTGTCAAGCCAGCTATTGAGGGACATTTCCTGTTCAGCCCTTTTGCGGTGGTTTTCCATTCACCAAGCCCTTTCATTTTTATGATTCACACATCAATCTGTCTCTGTGGCATTTCCTGTCCTTGTCATGTGTCTCTAAAGGATGACGACTGGAAAGATTGATTGATTTTGCGTAGGATAACTGTTGCCTTTTGTAACTTGGACTGTTGTCTTTATGTTTTGTAACTTTTGATATCTTGCGCTTTCTAGAGTGGATGCAACATTGGTGTCTCACACTCCTTGACAATTTTTTCTACCATTATTTTATTTCAATCTAGGATATATTGTGATTTATCAAACGCTTTGTTTAGTAGTTGGAGTCAAAGGTGGAGTCAAGAATCTAACCAGAATTTACAAGCTGGTTCCGTAAAACCTAAAAACCACAAGATGACACCACCCACTTTAAAAAGCAAACCACTTTATTGGTAATCACCAATTTTTACCCAGCTATTAGACCTAGCATAACCCACACTTACGTGCGTCAAGCAAAGTCAACCAAGTAGAGCAAAGCATCAAACATATGACTTACCTTATACTAATATATCAGTCTGTGCAGTACGAAAACTCAACCAAAAGCCATTGCATTAAAATAAATAAATGTATCAATTGATCACAAGGCTAATCCCGTTTGGCCCGAATGACGTAGATTCGTGTCAAAAACAGATCTCACCGTCTCTTCACAACAACGTTTCCAGATTCTGTTGAAGTTTCACCAGTCAGCTTCTCATTCAAGTGTAGTCCAACATCGTTGCAGACTCTGGTACATACTCCACTTACGCCGGACCCATACGGCGCTCCATGTAATGCTCAATCGTTAGCGTTTTTTCTATTGTGAATTAGAATAGCTCAACAGAAATGGCGTCTGTTGTAGTAGTCTCGATCATGTACTTTGTTCGGTGATCTCTGAGGCAAACTCCATCCGTTTGTCCTGCGCAGGCGTACACCTGTGTGTGTATATGCACAGGAGGGGCTGGTGGCCTTGCTCGGGGTAATAAATGTGGAGTTTTTATGGCCTGGATTAGATGGGAAAGAGCTATGCAGTGGAAATCCTGGTGGTAAGAGTTGCTTATCTAAGTCTGGTCTTATAAAACAAACAGAGCAATGACATCTCAGAGATACAGCCTGTCTCGGATCTGTCTAATGAAGCAGCACGGCTCCTGTAGACAATCGTTATGGTGGCAGAAACGTCCGTCTATTCAACCCAAAACAACAATATTTGTAAGTGTTTTCTGAATAAAGTAATGTTCAATAGCTGGCTTATTGATCCAGACTACCTCTTTAGATTTTACCTAAATATGTTTGCAAATGATATACACCAGTCAGACATAACATCAACACCAAGTAACATCAATACATTAACACTGATTAGCAATTCAATACAATTAAACTGGTGACAGGATCATGAGCACCCAAGGCTCATTTATGTCTGCAGGGAGAAATTGCTAGCCTGTCTGGTCCGATCCCAAAGAAAAGCCAATGCAGCACAATGTCATTCGTGGCCACAAAAGATCCACCACAGTACTACAACCCACCACTCATGGGGTCAGCCAGGCAAAGAGCCCAAGGCCACCAACCTGGCTTCCAAACTCCGCAGATCCCAATCAAATGGAGCACTGAACATGGAGACCCCAACCAGCACTGCACAGCATACAAAGGCATTATAATTACTGATAGGCAAAGTGAATAACATTGATTATCTTGTTACAGTTCAGTGGAAGAGGCTTGACTGAATTATTCAGCGGACTAAAGGACGAGGTCAGACCGACTCCAAAACTGCAGCTCTTGTGGGATGTTCCCAGGTTGCAGTGGTCAGGTCATACCAAAAGTGATCCAAGATTGGAAAACTGGTGAACCGTTGACAGGATCATGGGTGGCCAAGGCTTACTGAAGCACAAGGGGAGTGAAGGCTGGCCCATGTGATCAGATCTGGTGAACCGTTGACAGGGTCATGGGTGGCCAAGGCACGCTGATGCACAAGGCGAGTGAAGGCTGGTCCATATGGTCAGATCCAATAGAAGATCAACTGTAGCTCAAAGTATTGAAGCAGTTAATGCTAGTTCCAATAGAAAGGAGACAGAACACACAGAACATCGCTATTCGTTGCATACAGTATGGGGGCTGGGTATCTGCCAACAGCACCTACACTCCGCACATCAGCATCAGAACTGGATCACACAGCAATGGAAGGTGACCTGCTCTGCTGAATCACGTTTTCTTTTACATAATGTGGATGGCAGTGCATGTTTGTTGTTTTCCTGGGGGGGACCTTGGATCTTGCCTTTCATGTCGATGTTACTTTGACACATACAAGTACCACCTACACATTGTTGCATCACTGACATCTCAATCAGTCCAGTATATATCTAATCTATAATTTAACCCATATGAATATGTGTATATTCATGAGTTAAATGCAAGAGGGCAACTTTTTGCTTCACATTTACTGTCCAAAGAGTCACCGAACACTTTTCTTCTGGTTACCATCAGATCAAAAACAGATCTTCACCGTCCCTGGAAAATTCAGGTCTACTTTCTTATGTTCTGCCAGGGCTAGTTTCCTTTAGTTTCCATAAAACTAAGCGCATATTCTCATTACCATGGTGAGTACTAACAGCATCACTCCAGGGCCCACAGCGTATGAATGGTCCCTCCTAATATAATGCGAGTAGTGATGTGTGAGCCTGTAGGCCTGGTATGGAAATGCTTGGTTCTTTGTTAGATTTCATATTATAATAAAGAAAGCAGCTGCTAAACCCTTTAGTCCCTTCGTTGTGTTGTTGCAGCAGGGCAGAATGGGCAGAATGCTCGACTGCTTACCCCATAGGAACTGCGAGAGTTTTGTTGCCAACAAACAAACACAGAAAACTAATCAAGATTTTGGCGAGGCATGACGATGATTCTAGGTCATGAGTCACTGAATGCATAACCAAAAGAGGCATATCCAAAAATATACAGTTGTTTACAGAATAATTGTGGCCAAGTCTAAGAAACCTGCAGATCCTGGAATCTCACAACTTCACAATCTTCATTAGTTCACCAGTCTATGTATGCATATAACGTCCCAGATTTAGTCATGGGTTACTCACTCCTTCATTCTCTATACCGCTTATACTGTACAGGGTCACGGCAAAGCTAAAGCCTATCCCAGGGGACTACTGTAGCTGCATGAACAAGGGTACACGCTGGACTGAGTGCCAGTCCGTTCATCGCAGGGAACACACACGCGCGCGTACTCGTACACTACGGGCAATTTAGGAAATGCGAGAGAGAACATGCAAACTCCACTCATACGGACACATTAGGTGGCTCGGTGGCTTAGTGGTTAGCACTGTCGCCTTGCATCTCCAGGGTCCGGGTTCAAGTCCTGCCTCTGTGTACATGGAGTTGCATATTCTCTCCATGCTTGATGGGTTTCTTCCAGGTACTCCTGTTTCCTCCCACAGTTCAAAGACATGTAGATTAAGCTAATTGGCGTTCCCAAATTGCCTGTAGTGTGTACTGTATATGTGTGTGAGCTCTGCGATAGATTTGCACCCCCATCCAGGGTGTACCCCACCTCATGCCCTAAGTTTCCTGAGATCCTGTCTACAGGAATAAGCAGTATAGATGATGAGTAAATGAACGAGTACTCGCACATTAGCATCAAAATGATTTTCAAAGTATATGCCACTGGAGAAACTGTATTCCTCGATTTTGATCCCTTGAGTGATTCTTGTCCTTAGTGGAAAACAGCATCACTTCTAAACATTCTCAATGTCAGTAAATTACAATATCAGCAGTTTTCAGGTCTATTTATCAGTGTGGTCAAGAAATGTTTACTGCGTCAACTGATATGGTACAAATCTTCATGGTGACTTTTAAAGTTTACCACTAGGAAACAGATTCTTACATTAACAGTGGTAAGGCGGCTTTCACACTAGGCACGATTGACTTGTACTCACTTTCCAGCAGTCACATTATCAATATTGTTCCGTACTCGAGTACACTTGCATATTCACGCTCTCCGATACAGCAGGTGGCAGTACGCACATATTGGATTTGCAAGGTACCAATAAACATAAAAAGAAGAGAACAAGGACGTCAACCTTCAAGCTATGCCAGATTTTATTGATATTTCGGCAAAAATGTCAAGAGAAGAGCGACCCTCTCGTCTGCCTTACTACTTTATTATCTACGGCAGTGTAGATAAAAGAATGAGATTAGCAAAATGCTGCTTTGATTTCAGAGGAGAGAGACAGATTTGATGATGTGGCCTAAACACAGTATGCTGATCTGTACCCTGGCACAACATGGCAGTGTTTCCCACACAGGCTGCCCAGGTATATTTGCCCACCCTTTTTTAAGAATTTGTCCAGGACAATGATGCCATCTGAAAACAATTAACTAGTAACAGACGATTCGCTCTTACACTACTGCCGCTGTATCTGCTGTAAAAAGAACAAGAAGGGTCGTACTGACGGTAGGAAACACAGTGAATGGGCTCTTCTTTATAAAACCCAGGAAGATTAAAACCCCTACAACTCAATCTGTCTGTGTGAAAACTCAGCATTGGCCAATGACCATTAAAAGAAAAAAAAGAACTGCATGTACGCAAGTTCTGTTGGTGTGTGTTAGCGGGAAGGCTTCAAACATTTGGGGTTTCTGATACATCTTGCAGTGGCACGGTGGTGTAGTGGTTAACACTGTCACCTTGCACCCCCAGGGTCTGGGTTTGATTCCTGTCTCTGTGTGCATGGAGTTTGCATGTTCTCCCCATGGTTGGTGGGTTTCCACCGGGTACTCCGGTTTCCGCCCACAGTCCAAAGATTAGCAGATAGCAGATTTGGCTAATTGGCGTTCCTAAATTGAAGGTAGTGTGTGAATGTGAGTGTGTATGTCTGTGCCCTGCGATGAATTGGCCCCCTATACAGGGTGTACCTGTCTCCTGGGATACCCGGGGCGACCTTGAATGTAGGATAAAGCGATATAGAAGATGAGTGAGTGATACCTCATGCAGAACCAAAGTTGTCATTACATTTATAACAGAAATTTTATTGCTACCCGAATATGGGAATGACATCACAAAAAAGCTGAAAGTAGAACCATAAAAACATGTGGTACTGTATAGCTCTGCTACTTCTTTGCCTGTATGATTAATACATTTTTTAAATATTTATTGCTCAGTCATGTGTATAGTTGGTTAAAATCAAATCAAAATATAGTTGCAAGCAACGATGACGGGCCCAAGCACCCTGTGCCATCGCCATCCCGGGCGCACCGCACAACCTGTGTTATTCGAGTGTGTTAAGACCTCGAAAAAGTTTGAGAATTACATGAATATTGGAAATTGGAAAAGTTGCTGCTTAAGTTTTTATAATAGCAATTTGCATATACTCCAGAATGTTATGAAGAGTGATCAGATGAATTGCCTAGTCCTTCTTTGCCATAAAAATTAACTTAATCCTAAAAAAAACTTTCCACTGCATTTCATTGCTGTCATTAAAGGACCTGCTGAGATCATTTCAGTAATCGTCTTGTTAACTCGGGTGAGAATGTTGACGAGCACAAGGCTGGAGATCATTATGTCAGGCTGATTGGGTTAGAATGGCAGACTTGACATGTTAAAAGGAGGGTGATGCTTGAAATCATTGTTCTGTCATTGTTAACCATGGTGACCTGCAAAGAAACGCGTGCAGCCATCATTGCGTTGGCTTCACAGGCAAGGATATTGTGGCTACTAAGATTGCACCTAAATCAACTATTTATAGCATCATCAAGAACTTCAAGGAAAGAGGTCCAATTCTTGTTAAGAAGGCTTCAAGGCGAAAGTCCAGCAAGCGCCAGGATCGTCTCCTAAAGAGGATTCAGCTGTGGGATCGGAGTGCCACCAGTGCAGAGCTGCTCAGGAATGGCAGCAGGCAGGTGTGAGAGCATCTGCACACACAGTGAGGTGAAGACTTTTGGAAGATGGCCTGGTGTCAAGAAGGGCAGCAAAGAAGCCACTTCTCTCCAAAAAAACCATCAGGGACAGATTGATCTTCTGCTAAAAGTATGGCGAATGGACTGCTGAGGACTGGGGCAAAGTCATATTCTCAGATGAAGCCGCTTTCCGATTGTTTGGGGCATCTGGAAAAAGACTTGTCCGGAGAAGAAAAGGTGACGCTACCATCAGTCCTGTGTCATGCCAACAGTAAAGCATCCTGAGACCATTCATGTGTGGGGTTGCTTCTCATCCAAGGGAGTGGACTCACTCACAATTGTGCCCAAAAACACAGCCATGAATAAAGAATGGTACCAAAACACCGTCCAACAGCAACTTCTTCCAACAATCCAACAACAGCTTGGTGAAGAACAATGCATTTTCCAGCACGATGGAGCACTATGCCATAAGGCAAAAGTGATAACTAAGTGGCTCGGGGACCAAAACGTTGAACTTTTGGGTCCATGGCCTGGAAAATCCCCAGATCTTAATCCCATTGAGAACTTGTGGAAAAGAGGCAGGTGGACAAACAAAAACCCACCAATTCTGACAAACTCCAAGAAGTGATTATGAAAGAATGAGTTGCTATCAGTCAGGATTTGGCCCAGAAGTTGATTGAGAGCAGCCCAGTCGAATTGCAGAGGTCCTGAAAAAGAAGCGCCAACACTGCAAATACTGACTCTTTGAATAAATGTCATGCAATTGTCGATAAAAGCCTTTGAAACATACGAAGTGCTTGCAATTATATTTAGAAACAACTGAAACAAAGATCTAAAAGCAGTTTAGCAGCAAACTTTGTGAAAACTAATATTTGTGTCATTCTCAAAACTTTTGGCCATGACTGTATGTGTGTTTGTGTGCATGCATGCATGTGTGTGTGTGTGAGGGTTAGTGTGTGTAAGAGTGAGGGAGAGAGGTGTGTGACATGTGGATGTGTCAGTCTGTGTATGAGACGAGTGAATGTGCTTGTGTTTTGTGCTTGTTTGTGTGTATGGTGTGTGAGTCTGTGTGTATTAACATTAGTGATGTGTGGGTGTGTATGGGTGTGTGTGTTAACGTTTGTGATGTATATGTGTGTACAATAGGCCGCAGGTGCTGGAAGAAAAGCCTCACACTATGATGTTCCTGAATGTGATGTCACAGAAAGTGTCACTGAATATAATGTGACTCAATATAATGCCACACAGAAAGTTATTAATCATTTTTCGGCGTACTTTTAAGACATTATCACGGCTGACCCGTTTGAGATATCGAAAATCCCTCCGCAATTTTGCACCCTCAATGTCTTTAGATCTCTTTGGCCCAGTTTGGTAGCGATTGTATAATTTCCAACCTGCAGATTCCAACCTGTCTGCCAAGTTTCATGAGGTTTTTGAGCCTGTTAAGACCCCCGAAAAGTCCAAAAGGGTGGAAAAAAATAATCCTTAGGAAAACAAGAGGGTCCTGCGCACCTTATAGTGCTTGGGCCCTAATTAAGTCAATCATATTGCCTACATTGTGCTAAAAAAAAAAAGGATAGGTCACTTTGTACTGCACAATCCTGACTCCTAGATATATTTATTTAGAACAAATCCAAAATAGATACTCTGTTTTTAAGGGCTCTCACAAGTGCCATCTTTGTACACAAAAAGGTTGTTTAGTTCTTAATGTTTTTAATTTCTTACTCTTCTCGTGTGTAGATGGAGGGGTGGGTTTGTAGGTTGGATCTCTAAAATGTGAAATTACTTGTATGTAGATGTAGTAGTCTTACATACAACTTAATTCTGGGGTGACGTCTATTGGGATCTGTGTCCCAGCGCACAGGTTGAAACCAACCTTGTCCTCTTTTTCTTTAACGGGACATTAACAGCGTTAATCACCACTGTCTCCGGCTGGACCTGTTTTGTGCAACATGCTGTTTCTTGGGACACATAAAGCCATTATGTTTTAGTTCGGCTGTCACTGTACGCCACCAGGTTGTTTTGGGTCAACTCTGTCTTTTTGTTTTCAGTTCTTTACCGGAGATCTATTCAGGCTAAATCATGTGATGTTTTTCCAATTTCAACACCTTGTGGAAGGTGTTGAAATTGTTCTGTGACTAAATGGTCTACTGCCAGGCCACTTGGGTCACCTCTTGCAGCCAGTTAAGACTACGTGAGGTCATGGGCTTGGCAAGGGGAAATGCACTTCAGCGTCCTTACTACAGTAGTTCTTACTAGTAACTAGAGGAAACCGCCCCCAGCTTGGAAATGTTTGAAAGTGGTTAGTGGTTAAGGCAATGGGTCATTGGTCTTCATCCAATATGAAGAATATTACTATATTGCCCAAAGTATTCGTTCGCCTGCCTTCACATGCATATGAACTTGAGTAACATCCAATTCTTAACCGCTGCGCAGTCATGTTGGAACAGAAAGCGGCCATTCCCAAATTGTTCCCACAAAGTTGGGAGCATGACATTGTCCAAAATGTCTTGGTATGCTGAAGCATTAAGAGTTCCTATGTAAGGAGCCGAGCCCAACTCCTGAATATAACCTCGCACCAATTCCAACATGACTGCGCACCAATGCACATAAAGACATGGATGAGCGAGTTTGGTGTGGAAGAACTTGACTGGCCTGCACAGAGTCCTGAGCTCAACCCGACAGAACACTTTTGGCATGGATTAGAGTAGAGACTGCGAGCCAGGACTTCATCCAACATCAGTGTCTGATCACACAAATGGAAGAATGGTTTAAAAATTGCCATAAACACACTTCTAACCCTTGTGGAAAGCCTTCCCAGAAGAGCTGAAGCTGTAAAGGGCGGGGCTGACATCATATTAAACCCTATAGATTAAGAATTGGATGTTACTCAAGTTCATGTGCTCGTGAGAGCTGATGAGCGAATATAGAGTAGAGGAAGAACATAAAGCTGAAATACAATATATTTGTCTTTCCTTTGACAGACACGTAGACAAATCATGGAGGTATACAATTTTATTCGGTGTTCCAGAAAGGCACTAAAAAAACAAAATGGGGAAAGAGTGATGAATGAGATTTGGAGGAAAATACACGAACTGATAAGACGGTTCCAAGATAAACAGATGTACAGCACATTCCACACACAGAACAGCACAGCAACACGCCGCTAGCTAAATGTTTTGTTTTTGAATGAACTGAAACCTCAAGAGGAGTTGATCTGTTTGGGTAAAAGCCTTTCTGTTCTTCTCTAGAATCCAAACCGGCATTGATTCCTGCTATTATTCTCCTTCATGTAGCGATCGACACACCAACTGGAATCAGGTCACCTGTACTTCAGCAGCATATCTACTTTAAATAGGAAAGGACCTGGAAACATAAAATGGCTAATCACACACACACACACACACACACACACACACACACACACACACACACACACACACACACACACACACACACACAGTGCTGGAGTGTTGAGGTGTGAGGAAAGACACTGGTCCCGGTGACGTCTCTTCAGTAACTGCAGAACCCTCGGCGTGTTTCTCTGAGACGAGCGTTCCTCTCCCGGTGCTGAGCGCTCACAGTTCGTCTTTGTAGTAACCCAGCTTGGCGTACGACATTTCCTTCCGTAGCTGCATCACCTCCCAGAACATTTGCTCAGCTAAAAGAAAGAAAAAAAACAACACCTTAGATGTTGATCACAGGATTAATGAAGTGTGTGGAACTCTAGAAAAAAGGTCACATCGTCTAAATGAATATTTAAAAACAAATATTACATTTTATTCGTCTTATACTAAAGATCTGAAAATAGTAAACACTCACTAAAACAAGCCAGATGTCGTCAGATGTAGGAACTACGGTGTAGTACATTATCTGAGTGTGTGCATAATTATATTTACAATAATATTTCTCGGACAGTAATTTCAGCTGTGATGAAACTCACAGAGTAATAAGAAAAATATTTTTAAAGTGGCACAGGTTTTATACCAGACGTCCTTCCTGACACAACCCTCCATAATTTGGGGCAGAGGTGGCTCAGCGTATTAACACTTTTAGTTCCTAATCAGAAGGTCGACGGTTCAAGCCCCAGCTCTGATCCAGGCTTCCTACTAAGTCTTCATATCCAAGTTGGGATATGCAAAAAAAAAAAAAAAAAAGTCTTTCACAGTAATGTACAGCGGTACCTCGGGGATATAAATTTAATCTGTTCTTAAGGCAAAATTTTGTATTTTCACATAGGAAATAATATAAATGCAAATTATCTGTTTAAGAAATATTATCAATTACCAACCCTATAATCATATTCTTGCATATAAAAGCAATCAATACACTTGGAAGACATGTAAACAAAATAAAATATGAAATAAATAGGCATTAAACCTCATTTAATCTCAATTTATGATTCCTCTTAGAACTGAAATGGACTTCCGTTTTCTTCTTGCTACCGTCCTTGCTAACATTCTCGGGACCCATGGTGCTGTGTCTATGTCTACGTATATTAAATCTTGCATGAAGTTAACTTTCTTCCCTTAGCTTTCTACTGATGCAAACGGCTCCAGGACATACGCGCAAGTTGGTGGGCGTTCAATTCTGCTCAACTCAGTTTGGTCGCTCGTACGCAGAAGATGCTTCGTATGCTGAGGTAAATTTCTTGGAAAATTTCAGTTAAAGCAAACATTTGTGAGGCGAGGCGTTCATATGCAGAGATTCCAGTGTATATGAAAGAAATAAGGGCTTAACATAAAGGCTTAACTGAAATAAACAGGGTTTTGACTAGCACTAGATGACTGGGGTCGTTTCCCTGACCAGGTACTGAACCCTGGTTCAACCATTAAATGGTTTAAAAGTTTGGTTTAAATGTTGTTGAATATTGTCTCTTTCTTGCATTCTGGGGGAAAAAAAAATAAAAAATCACAGCTTGCCAGACCAAGTGCAGTGCTACAGCTTAGACTGCGAGTGGACAGTATGTGGGTGTGATGTTGGTGCTGCTCACCGTCCTGCTGCTTGACCAGTCCTTGGTGAATGTAGCGGATGTAGGTGAAGAAGTTACAGACGGAGGTGATCTAGGATTAGAAAGCAGAGGTTAACTGGATTACAGCAACCGAGACCTCAATCAACATTTAATTTCCGACAAGTTCTGCCTCTTTATCAGTCTGCAGCAATTCTCTGTGTGTGTGTGTGTGTGTGTGTGTGTGTGTGTGTGTGTGCTCCAGACATGCCTTGGGGACATTCTGAAACTGATAGGCCAAATGAGATAAGCTGTAGTAAACAGGCGTCCTGGTCACAACAGCATTAATAGAACAGGATTAAGCCGAGGACTCTTTTTTTTAATACAAAAAAAAAAAACAAAATAAGAAAAATAAAAAACTATAATTGCAAAAGTATCAAGAAGTGGAGAACATCATTATGCAGTAATGATGATGATGGTCATGAGGTGGTGCTTAGCATGTACATGTCTCATGCTAATACTCAGCATTCAGTAATCTGGTGTCAAGAACATCAAACAACCTGAATACATTTGTTTACTTTATAATAAATCATTCAACTATATAGTTATAACCATAACCACGTTCTGCTTTTTTCCCCTTTATTAATGAAAATTAACACTTTAATATGCCAAATAATGATTAAATACACTTCAATTCCCACCTGATCTGATCTATAAGCATTTGATTATTTTTTCGAACATGCACTGCTGTTATTCTAGTTTCAATCTAAACTCTTCCTTCATACTGTTCATATTCTGTCTCTGCGTAGATTTTGTGTGTGAAAATCCAGGATGTTCTGTCTCCACAGAGACTCATGTCCTTGTTTATGCTGCTGTTTTTGTCCTGATAGAAAGGACTGAAAAAAAAAAACCTTTAACACTAGCATCACATTGAGAGCTAACTTATCCAAAGATGTTCAACTGAAAAACACCATTAAAGGAACATTTAGAACAAAAATATTAATATTTGCACGTTTTTTTGTCTTTGTGAGCCTCAATAAATATCAAGACGTGATGTTTTATATAATTTTTCTTTTCGGGACACAAAAACTCATGACCTTTTATGAAACGCCTGAGGTATACTGTAATTAGTGTAGGAACTGTCTATGCAAGGTGTCTTCAGTTTGAGCAAAAAAATGCATTAAAAAAATGCAGATTTTCGCCAATTGTTAGTCTTTACGTGTAAAATGGACGTACAATCCTGTGAATTTTATGTAAGTGTTGCAATTTTGTGGAATTTCTGCAAATGTGGATCATGCATCAGTTTTCAACAGCAGTGACCCTTACAGTCTGAACCAGATTGTTGCTTGTAACGAGAGAGATTTGAAAATTCAAGGTCCATCCATCACACACACTCACTCACTCTTCGTCTGGACCGCTTTATTCTGTCTACAAGGTCATGGGAGGCGTGGAGCCTATCCTAGGAGACTTAGGGTACAAGGAAAGGTACACCCTGGATAGAGAGCCAGTCCATCACACCCACACACACACTCACACACACACACACACACACACACACACACACACACACACACACACACACACACACAGACTCACACGCTCATTTAGGTGTCTTAGTTAGCTAGGTAGTTTTGGTTAGTTTAAGTTGTTACCTTGTTTCATTTCACTGTGTACTGAACTGTATATGGTGGAAATAACAATAAAAGCCGACTTGACTTGACTTGGCAATTTTGTAACACCAATCAGCCTACCAGTCTTTGGACTGTGGGAGGAAACCGGAGTACATGGAGGAAACCCACCAAGCATGAGGAGAACATGCACAATCCATGCACACAGACCCCGAGACGGGAATCGAACCCGGACCTTGGAGGTGCGAGGCGACAGTGCTAACCACCGTGCAACCCAAGGTCCATCCCTAAACATTTTATTTATTATTTAAATGTTGCTTTCTGTTTTTATTCGGCTTATTCTGTTATAAGATCAATTCCTTAACAAGTTCGCTCACGATGTAAAATATTCATGTTCAGCTTTCAGTCCCATCCAAATCAAACATTTAAAGAAGAAAGAAAACTTTCCATTTCAAGTAATGGATACGGCAGGCAGAGCGCCGAAGGCGGTGCGTTATGAAAAGCAGCAGGGAAACACTCACCCGATACCGACAGAACGGGGACACGTAATAGTAGTTGCTGGAGTCCCCGAATTTGATTCTGTGCTTGCAGGTTTTCGTCTGGCCACTGAGAGCGCACTTTCTGCAGATGGGAAAACATGTTCCTTTAAATAAATATTTGCCCGTCCAAGCATCTGTTAACAGCCAACAGGCAATAAATAAATAATTAGGCAAGCTTGTGTGTTCTATTTATTCATTGTCCTACACTAGCAACACCAGCTAAACAAAGCTGCCTCTATAAAGAGAAAAACAAATGTGCGTTTACAAAGCTAACAAGCAAGAGAGGCTGCATGGAGAATGGAGAGAGTGAGAGGGTGAATGAGTGAGGGGAGAGAGAGAGAGAGAGAGAGAGAATGTACAGTACACTTACGTGACTATTTCAGACTTCCTGCCACTAGGGGGCGGCAAAAAAAGAAAGAAAGGAATAAAGAAACAGAACAGATGGAAAACGCTGACAAACCGAAGCAGCAAAGCTGACATTTGATCAAACTAAAACTTGTGGGAAGGTGCGTCGAATGTGGTGGAGTGTGTGAGCGGTGTATTAAACACTATATCCAGTCTTTAGGCATCGTTTATAAATCACACCGTCCTGGTGCTTCGTGGTGGATTCATAAATCACTGTGTGTTGTAAATGAAAAAAAAAAAAAAAAATAGAATTTGTCTTCTGTATGGGAGGATTTTATTTCATTCTATAATTCATCAGAGTGTTAATTAAAGCCTGCCGTCCTAACACTCACACACCAACGGCTGACCTTTCTCAGAGAGTGATTTAATGTTAAGTGTCTTTGAACTCTATCTCGATGGAACCAATTCAGGAATACACGAGAGAAATTCATTCCCTAAGAACAGAAATGCTGTCCTGAGCTCCTGACATGCCTTAACCGAGGCAAGGACAGCACTTCTGATCAGCTTTTGGTTAAACAATGGAGGAACTTTATCTATATATACACTAGAAAATAAAATATTACAATAGACCAACAATACAATAAACCAAGAACAACATCAGCTCACTTGTTACCTGAATACATTTCAGACTGAGAGGGAGATCTGTGCCAGTAACTCCACACCCCAAGGTATAAAAAATGTTATAAAAAATCTACCTAATTTTCAACTTACTAATTACTTATCTTACGTAACCTTTTTGCATTATTTTATTTATTTACTTGCTTAACTTTTAAGCTTAACTAATTTTCTTACAACTTAAATGCTTTCACCTTTCAACTTTATTTAGCTTCCTTCCTTCCTCACTTAATCATATATTTCAGTTACTGTATATATTTATCATTCTAACTTACATTGAACATTTTAAGCAACAGCTTTGCTTACTTAATTTTACATTGAACTTACCTAGCTTACTCACTTGACTTTTTAGCTTACTTAACACCATTCCTTGCATAATTACTTTTCTAATTCAATAAAAAAAAATATGACTTGCATAATATTTACATACTTACTTGCTTTACTTAATCAACTTGCTAACCTCACTTTGTTTACTTATCTAACTTTTCAACTTTCCACTAACCTTTCTTACTTCACTTATTTACATAACTGTCTAACTAAATACTTATTGTAATATGTTACTTACTTGGCTTTCCAACATAATTCATTTACTTTCAACTTTCTAATCAAGTTAACAGTCAAGCTTCTTTTACAATACATACTTTACTTACTCAATTTTCTATCTTATATAGCTTTCTAATTAACTTTACTACCCTTTTTTTTAAATATAACCTTTCAACTTTCAGCTCATTTACACAATTACTGATCTTCCTTACTTCACTTACGCACTTCTTTTCCTTTCTAACTTACTTTCCATCCTTATTTACTTACTTACCTTTGTTATTGTCTTTAAATACTTTCTTTATTATTACTTTTCTAAATTACTTTACTTACTACAAATTTCTACTTACTTTAGATATAATGTTTACTTAACATAACTTCATGTTAACTTGTTTTACTTAAATTAACTTAATTAACTTCCTTGACATTATTTATGCTATTTGCTTTCTACCTTACCTACAGTAACCTACTTACTTTGCTTTAAGCACTTGGTAAACTTTCCAACTTTTAAATTCTTTACTTATTCAAATTTTTACCTTACTTCAATTACTTTCTTAAGGTGGCCTTGAAAGGCAAAACAAATTAACAAAACCGAAAACAAAATAACATTCAAAGACAAAATAACAAATTAAAAATCAAATTAACAAATCCGAAAAAAAAAATAACAAAACCCGAAACTAATTGTTAATTTGGTTTTGAATTTGCTATTTAGTTTTCCATTTTGTTAATTTGTTAATAAAACCGAAAACAAAATAACAAATTAGTTTTGGGTTTTGTTATTTTGTTTTGGGTTTTGTTATTTTGTTTTTGAATGTTTTATTTTATTTTGGGTTTTGTTATTTTGTTTTTGAATTTGTTATTTTGACTTGGGTTTTGTTATTTTGTTTTTGAATGTTTTATTTTATTTTGGGTTTTGTTGTTGTGGTTTTTAATTTGTTATTTTGTTTTCATTTTGTTAACTTGTTTTGCATTTCTCGGCCACCGTACTTTCTTGGTAAATTAATTAACTTTCTACCTTCCTTTACATATATAACTTTCTAACTTTTACATGGCTTACTGATATCACGTACATAATTCATTTACATATTTATTAATTCATATATATTTTAAAAGTATATCTTTATGAAAATGGCCCACTATCATTCTTCACCACAACATGCCTGCTGTTGGTTAGAAAGCAGGTGACCGGCAGTACTCACTTGGGCCCTCCACACTCCACGGCTGAGGCTTTGACTACCGGCAGCGGCTGGAACCCCACTGGCTCCACACTCAGTGTGTTTCTCTCCACAGCCTCCAGAATGGCTGAGCCGAGCTATAAAAACAAAATAATGAAACTTCACAATTCTTACTCATCAACTTCTATATATAAATAGTTTGTCTGCACGAGGTCTTCATTATCTTCCTGTACCAAAAATCGACAAAACTCCTAAACTGGACAGACAGATTCCTGTTCTTGGCTGACAGGAGAGGAACCTGATATGATCTTCATCCACCACAATATATGACATGTACTCAGATACTTCTAAGGTCACCACATTTGTAAAGAGTGCTTAATTGAGTTACTATCGCCTTCCTGTCAGCTTGCACTGCTCTTATTCACAGCTCTAGAGACTAAACAACATTACGTACTGTATGAATACCCCTGGAGATCGGATATATCAGATATTCAAAACAGTCACTGAAATCAGATGTCTTCCCTAATTCTAATGTTTGATATTATGTATTAATATTAGCTGAACATCCTCGTATATATAAGGCAGTTCAATAAAATCTTTGAGACAGTATTTGTAGTCGTATACATTATTTTAGAATGAGATAATCTCTTATGTAAATCAACTTCCGTCCTGGGGTATGATTTATGCAAATCTGATGGCACAGAGGATTGTACTATGGTTACTACACCCACCAGGTTCTCTCCCTCATGTACTCACGGAAGTTCAGGTGCCTAGTTAATGTTTTCCTTATTGTGCCAAAGCACAAGTAACACTATAGCAGGTGATTCTAGGCAACAATGTATACTACAGTATATTTTTTATATATTCACATATAACATGGTGCGTAATTATATAGCAGTAAAATGACCTAAATTGTCTATCACAGTTCACAGTAAGAATGAAAACCATGTGTTTAATATAGTACCAGAGTACAAGCAAAGGAGATTTACACACAGGTGTCACATATATATATATATATATGTGACTATAAATAAACATTTTAATATGTATTTTTATATGATGTACATTGATGTATATGCATATTTATATACATACATATACATACTCAGTATACACTGTATATGTACAGTATATGAATATTTATATATTTAATATATATGTATACATATTCTTGCCCAACACACACACACACCTCACTCTTGCAGAATGTAAGACACGGATAAATGTCTTCTTCGTAGATTCGCTCCAAAAATGAGCAACTTCTCTCCAAAGTGGGTTCCTCCTTCCATGCCTTAAACTCATTGAACAGGATGGAATCCACCTACGTGTGCATGCACACACACACACACACACACACACACACACACACACACACACACACATATAATAAATATTAGTATCATTATGTATCTGCTATTAGTATTAAATAACATTTAAAGTTTTAATTTAATATATTGACATGTATTTAAGGAACCTTTTATTAGTGCATTAATACCAAGAAATATTCTTAGAAAAATCTACATCAGAATTCTTCCTCAGAACTCTTCAACCAATGCAAGTTTAAGCAGTTTAAATAAATAAATAAATACAATTGATTAGGCTTCTGGGCGAGGAAAACCATCCTTGAACACCCGATATTCATGTTTACCTTCCCATGCTAAACAATATAATACCTACTGTCATGATATAACCTATTATGAGCTGTAATAGGTTATACCATATCAAGCGTACTTAATAGTATATCAAGTGTACTTAATAGTAATGAACAAGTAGCAATACAGTAAGTCGCCTACGTAAGAACATTCGAGTTATGAATTTTGGAAGATACGAACATATTTGCACATGTCCAATCACGGAAGTTAGATCACATGTCCGACAAACACTGTCAACGTGTGTGCATCGTGCATCCCAGAATGTCCGGGAGCAAGTGTAAAAGTAGCGCGATGAAGCTGGTACTGCTAATAAGTGCAGAACAATAATGATGCAAAAGTGACAAAATAATAGAAAAAAGACAAAAGTGAAAATAATAAAGAGAATGGAGCGAGGTGAAAGATTGGCAGACATCGCCTCTTTCTTTGAACATGAATTGTTCAACCATCTAAAGAACACTGTACTGTGATATACTGTGTATAGCCAAGTGTGTTAGCATCCTAGTACCTGGATAATATTTGTTTGACTTACGAACAAATCGGACTTACGAACAAGCTCTTGGAACAGAACTCGTTCATATGTTGTGCACTTACTGTAATCCCTATTGTTTTGAAAAAGGTTTTTTTGAACGATAACCATTCCAATGTTTTACTGCGGGTAAGAGTCTCATCACTGTAAATGTCAATCGTTCTTAAGCCTTCATTCAAAATAAATTTCATCACAAGTTTGACTTGAACGTCCGTCATATTGCTCATTCTGAAAACGTCATGTGTCATTCTCACAAATAGTAACAGTTATGAAAAATACTGATCATTTGGGACATATTTTTTGAGTTTAGGGCAATTCTTCAATATATTATCATTGACACTGATGGTGAACATTTAATTATTAATGGTGGATAGACACAACACCTATAACACAAAAAAACATAAATGTTTGCCTTCAAGTAAACCTGTATTACAATAAAAAGTTAAATACCTAACTAAAACACACAGACACTATATGGCCAAAAGTATGTGGACACCTGATCATCATCATACCCATATGAGCTTCTTCATTACAGAGTCACAACGTCTGAAGCAACCAATTGTATAGAATGTCTTTGTATGCTGTAACATTACAATTCCTCTTCAAAGGAAGACACCCAAACCTAAATCTAGAACAGGATGTTCAACAGGGATGTGATATGATTGTGATGGTCAGGTTGTCACCGGATGTTTTGGCCATACAGTTGATGATGTACGCAGAGAGGATATGGGTTCCTTGCCTCCTTGCAGTCACGCACAATGGGCTGTGGAACGCTGAGCTCCTGCTGGCTGCCCAGCATAGCGCTACTGGTGCTCTTGTTGCGCGCGTGTCCTTTCTTGAACGGCACCTTGGAGCCCGACGGCAGCTCTTTACATGGTGACGTAGGGGACGTGGACAGGACGAGGGTCTTCAGGGCAGCCACCTCGGCCTGGAGAACATCGATCTGTGGAGACAGGGAGCGCGACGTTCGTTCAGTGTTGCTATGAAATTAGTGATTTATCAGATTTAATAGTAATATGAGCTTCATAAAGGTCAACTGAAATAAAAATAATCTAGATTAGAGTAGTGAAGCTGCAAATATGAATGAACCGATTAGAAAAATAAACTGATGGACATAATTTAGATTAAAAAATATATATATGGCTTGAGAAGTGTATTCATAGAAATGTCTCTCATGACACAACTTGTCTGCGGGGATGAATAAAGAAAGCTGCAGTGTGCACAAGTTAACATTCCAACCCCATCCCCCCCCCGACACACACACACACACACACACACACACACACACACACACAGTGCAACCACTGTTTCTCACCTTCCCGAGCGCTTCCTTCAGCTGCTTCTCCGCTGTCGCCTGCTTCACGTTCGCTTCTCGCACCATCTTGTGAGCCTCCTGTCGAGACAGCGTTTCGCATCAGAGTCGGATCAGCATTCCTACTCTCCCACCGACATTATGTTCCAAGATTTCCCCCACACACCGAGAGCCGACCCGAGCCTCACACACACGTATACACACACTTATAGAGGAAGCGAGTTAGCCAGCATCTCTACGGATGACAGCGGAGGTACATGAAGAAGGACAGTAGGTAGGACGTACGAGATGTGGAAGGGAAAAAGAAAACGTGGTGGAAGAGGACATGAAGATGAAAACCATGACCAAAGAGAAGATGAAGAGAAAGACAAACAGCTAGTCGAGCAGCTCGTCAGCACATCATGATTCTTGGTGCGTTTTCTTTTTGGTCTATTTTCATCAGCGATGAAAGATTTCTTTGAATTCGTAATTTCTTTCCCCATCTCTGGTTCCATATTGGGATTTCGCCCATCATGCACAGCCTGTATTATAAGCTGTAGATGTGCTATGCAGCTGCTGGGAAGCTCTGTATCTGGGCAGACTAGATGCCCACTAAGACCTCTGCGTAGAAGAAAGAAGAAGAAGAAGAAACCAAACAAATAAATAAAAAAACAAACCTCGAACAGGCTAGCAGTGAGTTCCTCCAGCTCCTGCCCCAGCTGGTCCCTGACTTTAGAGAGTCTCTCACACTCCTCGTCTTTTAACTTAAGCTCCTTCAAGCAACAAACAATGGAATGGAGACAGAAGGAGAATGGGTAAAAAAATAATGAATGAATGAATTAATGAATGAATGAACATAAAGTGGGTACGCGAGGGTGGATTTTACTTTTCGTTTTTAATGGCCAAGACGGGAAAATGTCCCCTGAAGACACTCACAGACGGCAGTGTGTTAGGTTTCTCAGTCACAGTAACTTTGTCCACTCGATCAAAAGCTTCACGTTCTTCAGTTTCATCAAATTTGATGTCAATTAAGTTGAAAGTCTTGAGCTTTTACTAACTAATTTGTATGCCAGGTCTACGAAAAAGCGTTCAAATCAAACCGGGACTCATGAATGAATGACGGCCCTAAATTGGTTGCCTACAGAAGCCGATGAGACTTAAAATATTTTAATGGTGCAAACATGTTCAAGAAGCCAATACGTCTACGAATAACAATCCTGGCCGTGGTGGCTGAGAGTTCACATAAATATTCAACGAATGGAACGCCTGAAAACGAAGCATCAGTTACCAACTTGCGGAAGACAGACCTGTCTGAGAGAACTGTACATACAATCATTCAACAACACCACGTGCACATTACAGGACCTCGGCTTGGAGTTACTGCCTCATCCCCCGTACAGTCCTGACCTCGTCCAAAGTTATTTCCACATGCCTGGGCCATTAAAGGAGTTCCCGGGAGGCCAGCGTTTCAGACATAAAGCAGGGAGTATGATCATGGCTATGGCGTACTGAGAAAACTCAATCAAATGTCCCGGTTTGACTTGAACGCACGCTGAACTTTAAATAGGAAGGTAGCTATTAAAGGAAAACTATTTCAGAAAAAAAGAAGATCTAGTTGTGACCTTGTCCCCATTGGAATCAATAGCTACGTTTACACAGGCGATATTTTTTCGATATGACTGAAAACATTATAATTAGAGATTAAAGTGACATCTGTGGATGGAAAGATAACAATGAGGAAGATATTACAGAAAGTCTATTTCAAATATTTGACCTTGCTATCAATTCGCTGTATTAATCTGATCTCTCCCTTTGTTACAACGATGACTCCATGTACATCCTACAAACATTCAGTCACTGAGAAACCTGAAAACATAACCCCTCTCCAACTCAGCGGCAGAGGCGAAAGAATGTTATGAAAAATGTTTTTGTGGTTAATTAGTTCAATAACTCACTCGAGCATGTTGCAATTTACACTGTACTCCAAGTTCAGAGATTGTTTCACATCAATATAAGGAGACTGGCGAGTAAGTAAAATTACACCCGAAACGTATAACATGGATCTCAAAAAACTTTACTCTTATGCATAAGTCAGGACAATAATTACGAGATAATGATGATGCAGTCGGAGCTGTGCTGCACAATGAGTCACGGTTCGAGAGTTGCAGGAGATGGTGACATTTTCAGATCTGCACCTTCTTCATATCTGCACCTTTCCTGTGTCTCTAAATGATTAGGAAGCTGGATAATGATATTAAGATATCTAGAGATAATCTCAGGTGCTGCTGAGATTTTTTTTTTAATATAAAGGCCATGGGAATCTTGCTGGAATATGGGTCCCTATCTCCTACGTCTTTAGTACTCACACACTCTCACTCATTGTCTGCACCGCTTTATCCATTATACTGGCTCACGGAGGAGCCTGGATCCTGTCCTTAGAGACTTGGGGCTTGAGACGGGGGACACCCTGGACGGGGTGGCAATCCATCGCAGGGCACACCCAATTTTGGGAACACCAATGAATTTGCATGTCTTTGGACTGCGGGAGGAAAAACAGAGGATGTAGCCGGAGGAAACCCACCAGGCGCGTGAAGAACATGCAGACTCCATGCACACAGACTTGAACCTGGACGTGCAAGGCAACAGTGCTCACCACTAAGCCACCGTGTCGCCTACTTAAGTTCTGATCTCTTTCTACTGTACAGTACTTCCAGTGTTTGTTTATGAAGATTGCGTGACTCTATGTTTAAATTCGAAGCACTTGTTAGCAATGGGTGTGGCTGGAACACCTGAGCTGAATGTCTTTCATTTGCACACATGCTTTTAACCGAACTGTGTACATGAGACACTGTGTATGTGAAGTGAGACAGCGAGACTATTTATTTAATCCCACTGTTTGTTTGCTTGTAAAGGCGTTTTGAACGCTACTACCCACATGAGAGGGGAAAACACGCAAGTTTTTTTAGTCGTGTCCCATGGGTCCACGTCTGATGCACTTTCAGCTTCCTGTGTAATAACGTTGCTATTCGTAGCAGCCTGTAATTGCTAGTGCTAGTGAAGATTACTGTAAGAACCAGCAATTCTGATGACATCTGTACGAGGGGATTGAGAGGGTAAAGAGACGTTGTGTATTAACCGGTTGAGGGATATGAAAGCTGATCTGCTCTCCACCCTCTACAACTCTTTTCAACAGAAGTCTTTTCTCTCCTTTCATTCCTTCCCAAACTCATGCTCTTAGTCCAGGGCATCGCTGAGAGTTTTCTCCACTGCTTCCTGTAACAGCCTTCTCATTGTCCTGATAATCACAGGGTGCTGGTGAACTAAACCAGACTGGCGTATTGTGTGGTGGTGTTAGCGCGACAAGGCTGTAATCCGTTCTGACGGCTCACGCTGGTGTAGAGCGATGTCCTGTGCTTTATTCTGTGCTTTCAGGCCACGTAGGACGCTTAACAGTGGATGTGCATACTTTGATACCTGCCGTCTTTAACATCTTTGGTGGATGGAAGCCCATTTGAACCTTTTCATCCAAAGCTCTTCATCCCTGTGATGAAAGTTTGTGTATTCAGCTCTTTGTCCAGATGCTCGTGGGACCTTTAGTTGTTTGGAAATCGCTCAAAAAAATGAACCGAACTTGGTTCGAACTAGGTCTTGGTTCGGCTCTGCTTATATTTCTCCAACAGTATTAACAGCTAAAAGATACTGGCTCTGGATAAACACAACCAAAGCACTCTTAAGTGAGCTCATGAGGACTGTCCAATCAGAAGCTTCTAATCGTTATTGCATCAATTCTAGCATGGCACAGAGCGTTTAAACAGACAGCCAACTTTGTATACGTGAACTTTTGTTAAACCTGTTGGAATTCTTTGGAAGTAAAGTAACTTGGAAGTAAAAATTCGACATAAAAATCTCCTATTAAACACCTTTCCCATTACAGTATACTGAACTTTCAGCCTCCTTTCAGACACAGCATGACTGTAAATCAATCCCTGCTATCCGATATCTCTCAATTGAGGTTGGGTTCCCTGCCGAGTCTGGTTCCTCTCAAGATTTCTTCATATCTTCTTCATATCCTTCATTTACTCACACATTTCAAATTTATTTAGCAAATTTCCTTCTTTTTTTTTGGGATTCTGTGAAGCTGCCTTGGCGGCATGGTGGATTAGTGGGTCACTCTGTCGCCTCACACCCTCAGGGTCCGGGTTTGATTCCTGCCTTGGGGTCCGTGTGCCTGGAGTTCACATGTTCTCCCCGTGCTTGGTGGGTTTTCTCCCACAGTCCTAAGACATGCAGATTAGGCTGATTGGTGTTTCCAAACTGCCCGTAGTGTGTGAATGACAATCGGGCGTCGAGCTGGAAAACTGACCTCCTAAGTAACTACACGTACCATAGAAATGACAGCTATATATCCCCAGGATGGGGCGTACAGTATGCATCACCTGATTTGATTTGCCCATGGCAAGTGGATGGACACAATACCCCCCACCCCATACTGTACATACAAGACTAAAGCGAATTAGATAAAAGATCTTTCTTTGAAAGCTCTCTGACGTGAACAAACTAGGCACAATGTACTGTAGACTGTATTTCATGTGACATGAAACAATATGTGGAGTCATGAGGAGCCGAGGCTGAATATCTATAGTCAACTGTAGACATGAAAATAGTAAGGAGTAAGTTTTTTTTTACTTTTTCTTCTGTTATAGATGTAATGTCTACAGAAACATTTAAGTCACAGATGGCCAAAACAGTATTGGTGCTGATTTCTGATTTATGTCATACACAATGAAGCTTCTGTACTTCTGAAGTTTATGCAACATGGAAATGACCAATCTTGCTCTCCTTAAAAAAGTCAAGTTGCTAACTTCAGCCGTTTGGAAGAGGTGATTTTATATCTGCCCCGAAAATGGTCATTTAAAAACAATAATCATTTAAAATGCAAATTATTCATATTTCTTTATATGTATTGATACTAAAATCGTTGTAAGCTTCTAGGAGCATATGACCTGTTGCTTAAGTTGTTTTTTGGTAAAAGCTTAAAAAGCAGAAGATCTGTAGTGTCCGTAACCATGTCAAATTCATGTTGCAATATCTAAACTATTTTGCAGTTTAGATTAATAGATTTTTTCAGGTTTATGTGAAATCTAAATTGGCTAAGTTTCATCTGAATGACAGTTAAGATCATTGAAAGATTTGAATGAAAAGAGTGTGTTTGCATGTTTACATCAATGAAGCATGGACCGGGAGATAAGAAACATTAAGTATTATGAAAAATTGTGTTATACGATGCTATATATAAAGATTTTCACCTAGGTGAGACACTTTTAAGCTCCAATACGATGTTTGGGCTGAAAGCTTATGCAACACTTTCTTTTTTATATCTTTTCTATGGTACTTTCTATACTGAGCAGCTTTAGCGTGACACAGATCTCCTCCTAGCACAGTTAATAGTTTCCCTCCTCACACAATAACACAAAGATATTCTGTGTATCCGTGTTACGGGAACGGCGTAAGCCGACTCTCTCTACACCGCCTGTCTCTCCTCGATACGGCTTCCAGCTTCGCCAGAGATATCGCGCTCTCCATCGTACTGAAGGCAGATATGCTTTAAATCGCCTTTTCCTGTTTCCCGGTTCTATTTGACACCTGCACTACCTCCACAGTCCCTCCTCCCATAATCTGTGGGGATTAAGGGCTTACTGTGAGTAAACAATGCTGTGCTGCTACGTGTTGTAGTCAGCAGACGGGAAAAGGAAAAAGACAAAGAACATGTCTCGACAGGCTGACGCAACATGGGGAGTATGGAGGACGCTGGACCAAAATGACACTGATTATATGAAAATAGAAATGTTTTTTTTTTTTAATTAGACGGACATGTATTCCATGTTTATAGAGTAAATCTGAACTGAGAGTCTAAATAAATCCTGTCGTCTTGGCCCTAGTCTTAGACGTCCTTTTTTTGTGTGTCACGCTCAATAATATGTTCATGTCCTGTCAATTTCTGCAGATGAATTTTTTATGATTTTTCTGATATCTGTTTCATTATAATTATGAGACTTTTAATTAAACATAAATCATTTCAACATTATTAAACATATTTCTAGACATTTCAAGGTTTTTATTTTTATTATTATTATATTATTCACCAAGATGTCTTTCCTGGATTACCGGAGGTGGGCTGCAAAATACGGCGTCTGTGTGCCAACCGTCTGTCTTTACTGCGCAGCCGAGTCTTTCCCACACACCATTCTTATTTGGCCGTTCCTATACACAGATGCTCGACACTAAAGTTTACGCAGACAAACATTCCTAACATTAATGCAAACAATTCAAGCTAAATGTCATATCAGGCTTCCGTGATGTCAGTGTGAAATCCGTAGTAAATTCCATGCTGTATTTATGTACGTCTTTTCTCAAATAGTGTGAGAACGGGAACAGCTGAGCCGAGTCAGATTGATGATGCAATTTATAATGTGTATAAATGATAAATCACCCAGAACAGGAAGGGGGAAGTTATTTCGGCCTCATCGTGTACAGTGTGTGTGTGTGTGCGTGTGGGTGATCATTTTCCCAGCAATTCCATGAGAGAAACGATGATACTACAGCGTGTAGCAATTAGTATAGTAAACTCTACAGTGTGCAGTAATTACTATAGTAAATGTTTCAGTTTACAACAGTATACTAGAGTGCACTACGTATAATATTTCTCTAATTGGATCTAAGGCAGGACTCTTGAGCTGAATCGGATAAGAGCTACAATGAAAAGTGTAGCATTAACAGAACAGTGGGTTGATAAAGTCTGATCTCACAAGTAAATCCTGACTTAACAGGTGGGTCCCACTTAAAAAAAAAAAAAAAATTCAATGTATGTAGCTTAAAAAAAATGTATTAAAAAAATATATATATTACGAAACAACTTTCGGTAGCCGATCAAAACTTGTTTGCGTCAGTGGAAAGCCAAGCAAAGCAAGGTTACATATTTTCGTGTGTGTTTTTTTTTATTATCATTATTATTATTATTATTTATTTTCTGCAAGATTTTATTTAAGACAAAGCACCATCGGTCCCAGGAATGTTCATAAGGATGATAGCAAGAAGAAAACGTAGCCATTTTCAGTTTAATTCTTAAAGCAGCCGATGACTGAAGGAATCATAAATTAATTATCATCATATTTTACTTCATTTTCATGTCTTTTCTAAATATTTTAATTGATTTTATATTAACAAAAATATGATTATAATGTTGGAAATTGGTAATATTGGTAATATTTTTGTGTGGCTGGAACGGATTATCTGCATTCACATTATTTTCCATTGAAAAATGGAATTTCGCCTTAAGAACTTCAAACCTTCAGACCAGAGTAAATTTGTATGCTGAGTTAAGGCTGTATTTTGTAAAAAAAAACCTGTTGTGATGCTGTACATCCTTCATTTAAAAGGTATTCTACCAGGAGTGATGCGGGACCTTCCATGGCGCATTCCAACATTCACACACTGTGGGAAAATTCAACACACACAACAACACCTGACGAGTTTTTTTTGGAAGCTGAGAGGAAACCAGAGAACCCTGAGGAAACCCACATGGACACTGGAGCCGGCTGCAACACTATGAACAGTGGATTTAATATTAACGTAAACACTTTTCCTGTTATATTGAACGGACAGAGCAGGGTCTGATTTATGGGTCTGATATCACCCAAACGAGGACGGGATCCCTGTTCAGTCTGGTTCCTCTCAGGGTTTCTTCCTTTTGTCACCTCAGAGAGGATGTCCCTCGCCACCGTCGGCCTCGACTCATCAGGGACAAACTGATAGTTATAGTCTATACTTTACTATTCTTTACTTTCATTTGGTAAATAAAACTGAACTTCCTGACAGCTTCTGACTATCATTACGTGTCACTACTCTGTCAATATTATTTTACAAACCTATTGTTTTAAATAATTACTGAGATGAAAGCAGTGCCAGATTACTATACTCCAGGCACTTCAGAGTGTACTGTAAGGTTATGGATATAAAAGCAGAGTGAGTATGATTACTGTTAGAGGGATAATGATTTAGGGATTTAACTAATCCCTCACCCGCTGGGCTTTGGCGAGCTCCTCCTTCAGCCTCTCGTATCCTTTCTCTCTGACTTCCATCACTGAAGGGCTTCTGAGTCGAGACAGGCTGTCTGTGCTCAGGCCCAAGGGGTCCTCTCCGTCATCGGCCAACAATCCACTCCCATCGCCCGTCCCTGCCTCCTGCAAGGCCGAGCCCTCCTGTCCGGGCAAGCTGCGGACACGCAAGTGAAGAATCAGCATGACTGATGTTTAGAGACTAAAATACAGTTATACCTGACACACCAGACACAGAATGTAGGTAATAAAGTGCTTTAACGTTATTTGTCCAATTTCGGTAACTGCATAAAAAAACAGAAAAATGCTCAGAGACAACCCGTATGTTCATGATGTTATCTAATCAGCCAGTCATGTGACATCAGCGCAACGAATAAAACCACTCCGATACGGATCAAACATCATAACAGGGAGAAAATAAAAATGACTTTCAGTAAACAGAGCATGGATGTTGGAACGAGATGGGATGGTTAATGTATTTCAGGATATAATGATCTAATTAGATTATCTCACACAAACAACAAAAGTTTTTTTTTTTTTTTTAAAGGAGTTTACACAAAATAGTGTGAAGGATGCACTCTTTACAACCATGGTGCACAGAAAAGCATTTCAAAAGCATTTCCTACCCATTTCCAAGGTTTCCCTCCATCAGCATTTGAGACATAGTAACGCTGCCTATGGTCTTACATTTTAATCTAGTTAATCAGAGTCATAGTCTTTGATTGATCACGATTAATCCCAATTTTAAAATACCCAGATTTACTTGTACAGCGAACCCTCGGATTTGCGAGCGTTCCGCAAGACGAGCAAAATTTTAAAATACATTTTGACTTGATAAACAAGTGAGTCTTAATATACAAGTACCCTGTAAAATCAAGTATCATGTAGCACGTATGCGCTTCTTGTTCGAGCGTCATGTGATCACAACTGAGCCAATGGTTCGTAAATAATTTTAAGTTCAGTTTAAATAAACTGAAATAATTCTTCTGATTGTGTAAAGCTGCTTTGCGACAACGTCAATTGTCAAAAGCGCTATACAAATAAAATGTTGCAGAATTATGGGTAATCATCTCCTGTGTTTGGTTTCAGTGTGCGTGCGTCACTCGTATAGTCAACATCCATGCGTGCGTGTACTGTTTACTATAACACTGTGACCACGTGTGTGCGTGTAAAGCATATTCTGTGTGTGTGAGGGCGACTATCTATTCACTTTATGCTTCCGGAATGAATTACGCTCACAATTCAAAATAGCTTCCACTGTATTTTAAAACGTGCAGTGTTGGAATAAAGAAATGCATGACAAACCAGTTGGAGGAAACAAATTATGCACAGTTTTATAATATCTTTAACAATCTATATCATTGAGCAGAAGTGATAATGGTGTATGAGGTCACAATAGCGGGGAAACTTTGATTAGCTGGTTTAAGCCCTGGGTAATTACAAAAACATAAAAAAGGACAAACAAGATAAAATGTGTTGTGACTGGAGATGCATCTGAACATCTAAAAATGATTTCAGTGCAAATGAAATATATTGATTAAATCAACCAGTTGCAAAAGCCTCTATTCATTTTAACCATGTATAGATTCTAAACCTCTCTCCAGCTGTCTCAAACACACTTTGAAAACTGAAAAGTCAGGACGGCATTTAAAAGACACAAGTGTAAATGAAGACACAGCGCAGCACAGGAGCGCGTCTGCGTCAGGCCGGCCCCCTACACAGACACAGAGCAGCCTGCAATTACGGGGAAATGATCCACCCACAGGAAGTGGCATCACTTTATAATTATTATTTTTTAATCCTGCTGCGAACAAGGCATACCGGCGTGGTTCTCGTCAGCGGGCGGAAACGACCCCTCGGTCGGCAGAGGACGCGTAAATACATGCTGCACGATGAAACGTGCTCGCGTGCTCCTGCTCCTGCCACGGTCACAGCTGGCTGACTTCCCACTCGTTTGCATATTGCGTGGGAGAAATCAGAGTTAATCAGCACGCTCGTGCACGAGATGCGTTACAGCAAAAAAAAAAAAAAAAGAAAAGAAAAAAAAGAGAAACAGGCTGGAGAGTGAAAATGGCATTTTATAACATGAGTGATCATTCTCATGCAAAATTAATCAGAATTATAAAAGGATAGAAAGTGTGTGTCATTCTTCAATGAATAAAAAAAGTAACGTTCTGCTTTTCAGGTCGTCGTCATTACCTGCCGTTATGCGCTTCATCGTTGTCCAGGTTTCTGGGAGCGGGGTACACCGGCTGGGTGGGTAACTGGTCCACATAGAGAGTGTTAGGAGGACAGGTGTTGGCGGTCACGGAGTGCGTACGGTACAGGGTGCTGGGCGGCGCGGCGGGCTTCGGCGCATGCGACTCGTGGCTGCCGTGCAGGTCCGGGGTGGTGGGTGATGCCAGGTTCACCTCGTGGAAACCTTCGAGGGGTTCGCTGGCCATCGTCTCAGAGTCATAGTACACTCATCTAGGCACGGAGAGAGATCCGATTAAAGAAAGAGTAATAATCCTTAATCTGTAAATTGCAGCCTTAATGAAGACTGAACGCGGTTTATTCCCCCTCGCCGCGTCGCTACACTCTTTAATCCGGTTTATCAGATCGAGTTGCGATATAGGTGTACGGTTACTGACTGCATCCCATCTGTTATCGTGTAGCTCAGCAGATCCGATCTGTAAACTCCAGCAGAGAAAAAGGAGCGGGTCAGGACCGCCGCTGAGCAGATATTGTTAGGTTGATGGATTATAAGGTAGTCGAGAGAGTACAGGCATGCTGGGACATCGTATGAAGCAATATCTAGCGTATAGTTATTAAGTGTGTATCATACGTATACAGTAGCCGAGGCAATGTGTACAGTACCAGTCGAAAGTTTGGACACAACGTCTACTAATTCGTGGTTTTTTTTTTTTTTGGCTAAGTCATTTACAGCATACGCCAAAATAAACCGTCCTGAAATGCAAAGACGAGCGAGATCACCTTGTTGTCGTCTGTCAGTTTCTTTTTCTTTCTTTCTCCTGTAACGCCATGCCAGCTTCTACGGCTATATTCACAGCGAAAGTTAGTTTACATTATTCAAAATGAAAGATTGATTTTTTTTTAAACTAAATTTGGATTTACTTGTTTAAAAGTGTCAACAGCATAAAACAACTTCCTCGCAGGAGTAAACGTAATTACAGTCAAATAAAATGGACAGAAGGGTTTTACAGGATGAACGCTGTGAGTTTATTTCTCCTGAAAGACACACACACACACACACACTACTCGCGTGTTGATTTACCTCGGTACTGTATGTGTAATGTATTAAGTGTTGGAAGTGTGTGTGCACCGCCTCGCTGTAGACAGTGATCGTATTGTTCACGCTGCAGACGCCTGCAAAAGGAGACGATTTGCTCGAGTAATGTAGGCACGTTTCTTGGCGGATCGTAACAGTTGAACACACTCTCTTTTAATGTTCCCTACAAGTAGGCATCGGGTGGTGTGAGATCGGGGGGAATGGGTGGGTACAGCAAGGGATTGTTCTGACACTTTTTCAAATTCATGACCACTTTCCATATGAGCGGAAATAATACTCAACTATGGAGACTTTTTCGTCGTCGTCGTTACCATCATCAACTGCACAACACAACTTTCTTTTTTCTACGGAGTTGTGCACATGCACGAGTTTCTGTACTAAATATTTTGGCGCATACCGTATTATCTATATTCTAGAGCAATACTGTAGATTTCAAGACTATGAACTGACACATATGGCAATATGTAATTAAGTAACAAAATCAACAATGACATCAGTCAGGTGTTATTTTAAAAGCCATGAAGGTCAGCTGATCTGGATCGGTTCTTGCAAGAACAGTATTATCAAGTGCATTTGCAAAACCCATCAAGCTCCACGATGAAACCTTCTCTCATGAAGACCTTCCCAGGAAATCAAGAGCCAAACTGACCTCTGCTGCATAAGAGACGTTCATTTAGAGTCACCAGCCACAGAAATCAGAAATGATCACCCAGCACCTCAGATTAGAGCCGTTATGAAGGATTTACAGATCATAAGTAGCAGATACATCTCAAACAGCTAATCAAAGAAGATTATTGCATATTTCGGATGCCTTCAGCATTGTTTTACATTGTACAGAAAGAAATTAAAATCAGGACCCTGCAATTAGAAGGTGCGTCCAAACTACTGACTGATTGATTTAATCTAACGACTCTGATACATGACGTAACTCTTTCTCGTTTACCATTCTGAAGAACTCGTGTGTGATCCTTTGAACATGTCTGGTGTAGATCCTGTCGTGGAGACGTCCTCTTCCTCGGCTTTCTCTCTACCTAAAGACAAACGGACAGACGGCGAATCAGACTTAAAGTATTATCAGTTATTAAGCCTTGCCAATAACACACACACACACACACACACACAGAGAGTCAAAATCCAATATCTTGCATGTGGGAGTGATGCAGGACTTTCCTTATACACATTCCTAACATGATGTCACACCCAAACGCAAATTCCAAAGGTCAAACTCACTCCTCGGTGACTAAGCGGTTTTTATTGTTGTATTTAATACAAATAAACCCAACTAGTATGCCAGCTTTTTAGCATGGCTTGCCGTCTGTCAAAAACCGTTGCTGTGGCGACAGGCTTGCCATTGGCCAAGTCCCGGTCCCACCCCTCATACCACAGCTGTGTGTGTGTTAACAGACGACTCATTGTAACAACATACCAGATATTTTGCCATCTATACTACTATAAGTATAAGAATCAAACCATTTATTTATTTATTTATTTATTTATTTATACATACATACATACATACATACATACATACTTCAATTGCACATATCCAATTTAACTTGAGACTTGAGTTTTGGCTATGTATACAGAAGAATGAACAAGAGAACAAAACAATTTAACAAAATTCTTTATATTTCAGCGAAAGATGTCAATCATTTTCGTATTCAATTAGATCAGATAGCACTAATGTTTATTGGCTGATTTGTTTCCAGCAGCTATATTTCTTGCAGTTTTCAAAGTACAGTATTAAAAATTAAGAGCATCATGCCGTGTAACTTCTGTTACTGATGTTTAAATGTCACACAAAGCGATTATCTTCTGCTCTATTCTCCGGTCCAGTAGGTGGTGCTATTGCACAAACTGCACATAAACTCAAAAGAAGAAGAGGTATAAGCAAAACCTATTGCAAAATATTTGAAGATGGAAACGGTTTGAATTTTAAGGAATTTGTTCATTTTAGAGAGTTTAACATTTAAACCCAAATAGTTAAAAAAAACAGGGTAAATCAAGTTGAAATCAGTTCAATCAACAAAGGATCGATTAAATTGAATAATCAGTGAAATCACACAGCTCTAATTTTAATAACCCATGCAAAACTCCTCTATCTAAAAGCACTTAGACAAATCTAAATGTCTTTGGAAAAAGAATGATTGTATGAATAAGCACAAGAAAGCATATGTAGCATGGTGGTGGGAGCATCATGTAAGAAAAAGGTACTGTTGCATGTTTAAAGAGAATTTCTGCTTCCTGGCCAAGATACTGAATCTGGGGAGAAGCAATGACCCCAAACGTACATCCAGAATAATTCGTAAAAGTCCTTGGCCTCTTCTGACTCTCTACTGATAATTTATGGACGATTTTGAAATCCTGCAGAGAAACCCCTGCATTCTTGTGGGGATTAAAGATTTGATCGACATTAAGTTGGCAACTCAAAGCTATAATTGCCAACAACAAGTTGGCAATACAGTGTTACTGCAATTATGTGTTTACATTTGAAATAGATGTGTACACTGAAATAATACTAAATAACACAAAAGCAATCCTGTCCAAATTCTGTCTCCCCTCACTGAAAAGGAAACCTGTTCCAAAATTAGGGTTGCTAACGACAAATCATTAATTGAATAATTATTAATTAATTGTTAAGTATTTAATAAATTTAAAATGTACTGACCAAAAATGGTTGTTTTGCATAACACTTCTCTGTAACTCACCATGACCTATCTAATAACTTGTCAACCACAAGAGGGCGCACTAGCAGCTCAGGAGAAGGGCAGTACCAGACATTTGGTATTTATTCATGGCCAGTTTGTTATGGTATTTAGTGGACTTGACGAGGCCAGACAGACAAAGAGGAATGTTTTTTAAGCTTAGTAATGTGTTGGATCACAAAATTTAATAAATATTGCGGGTTTTGCCGTATTTAAAAATACTAAAAGTATCTAATAACTATTGAAATGTAACTTGTGCTGATTGTTTAAATGTCACCTCTTGCATGCTAAGCTAATCTTTTCCTGACAATCTTCCACGTCATACTCCAGTCCAGTAGATGGCGGTAATGCACCAATCAACAATAAACTCAGAACAAGAAGCAGTGAAGACAGAAGTGGTTTGTATTTCCGGCAAAAGCTGTTATAGCTGAATATTCTTAAATAATTACTCTGTTTCAGAACAACCTGAACAATTAGAAAAAAAGTGTGGATCAATTCCGAATTGAAAACTGGGCCAAAAATAGACCGTTGTTCTCTACTACTTGCAGACCTGACTGGATAATCTCACAAACTATTACAAAATTCACAAATGCATGCTTAGTTCCCAGTCAAGTCCATGTGTATACTAAACTTTCTTGAGGCATGAGCTGGAGTAGGTATTAGAAACATGCACTACAATCTCTAGCCTTTATGCAGATAACCATCCAGTGAGCGTCAGTCCTGTGTGTGGAAACAGATTGCCGATTAGAATGGCCAGTCTGGTTTGAGCGGACGGGATTATGTAACTCAGATAACTACTCTTTGCAACCACGATAAGCGGAAAAGCATCTTGGAATGTTCGACGTGTTGAATGTTGAGGTCAATGAGCTACAACGGCAGATCGTCACATCAAGTTCCACATTTCTCTCAGACAAAAACAGGACTCTGAGGCTACAGCGAGGACAAGTTCGACTCTGAGGCTACAGAGAGGACACGTTTGCTCCGGTCCTGTTTCTATATCAACACCAGGGCTGCAATTCCCTCTACTTCTCCATACAGGTTATATTTATAGACGAGGTGCAGATCAGGCTTGTCAGGATTCTGCAGGATGTAAGAAGGCCAGGAGAAAATGTCAGCGCTCTGCCAAAGCAGCACAGCAAAAAACAAAAAGTAGGCAATCTGTGGAATACTAAACTCCTGCCAGCATGCAGCATATCAGACCAGACCGAGATCAGATCCAAACTACACCCCGTACCCCTCTCCACTCTCCCATATTATACTAATCAAGCTGACATTCTCGCTGCCACACCCGTCGGCCACTACATCAGAGGAATCATTCCCATTCGCACTACATGCTACAGTCTTTTTTTTTCTTTCATTGTCTCACTTTTGGACTTACACACACAATTAAACCGTTGTTCTCACATTTTCTCAAATTAGATCTCTACTCTCCACAGGGCAACATTTTCACTGTGGATTTTTCTGCCATGTTCAAAAGTGTTCAAATCATCTCTCTAGTCTAACACTCTGCAAAGCCTGCTCCATACTCCCTCAAACAGTCCCGCCCCCACTGTCCCTCACGCAGCCCCGCTCTCATTATCCCTTATACAGCCCCGCCCCAAGTCTACCTCCTCACATGGCCCCGCCCCACTATGCATCACAGTCCCACTCCCACCTCACATGGCCCCTCCCAACTATCTCTCCTCATATAGCCCCGCCCATTCTCCATCACATAGACCCGCCACTGTTCCTCATACACCCCCGAACCCAATCTCCTCCTTCACACTGCCCCACCTCCACTTCCCCTATCCTCCCATGCACAGCCCCGCCCCCACTCTCGCTATCTGTTGCGCACAGCCACATCCCCACTTTCCTTTGCCCATAAATCAGGTGTTCAGGCACTTTGTGCTACCTTGTTGACATATGCACTCATGCTACGAAGAACTGATAACATTCCATTTAAAAGTCAAATAAGTCAAACGCATATACCATGTGTTCAAAGAGCATGTTATACTGGGAAATTGTTTACATTAAAATTGTTTCATCTCACGAGTGTACTGGAGTCCACAGTGGCTTTGCAGTTGTGTTTAAGATTCACACTATAGAGAATTAAACCAACCAAAAAGCCGAAGACTTTTGCTGAGGAGTCACTGAAAAATCACTAGACAAAAATAGCAGAAAACGTAAACAAACCTTTGTGGAGTGAGTATAGAAATCCCTAAAATCACCCATCTGACAGCATGGAGCCTTAGTAAAAAAAAAAATAAAAAAAAAATAAAAATTTCTAGTTATATTAGATAATTAGTTTATTATCTAAAAGTTCTACAGCTCTGTTCTTTGGCACAGTTTGCATGCTGTGGATCGATTCAGCAGCTTGCATGTGTAAAAAAAAAAGTGACTTGCAAACCAAAATATACATTAGGTTTGTTTCCTCTATCTTCGTCTGTTCTGTGTTGAGTCGCTTTTTTCACAGTAATAGACTGAAAATGGTTTTCCAGACCTTATGGAGAAAATGAATAAAACCTTCTCGTATTTTGAGTAAATGTCTCTAGCCATGTGACTAGTCATAACAGAGGATCTGATTGAGGAGCTGCAACGGTGCAAAACCAGTTGCTGGACAGATGTTTCCTTCATAAGCATCAATACAGTAATCTTTTAGTTTGCAGAAATACTTTCCAGGGTCCAGACTGCAGTGGGAAAGAGACAACTCCTGGTCAACCTAATCAGGTTTTCAACCTTAATGTGTAGTGGAAAGTCACTAACCCCAAACAAAGGAAGGTCTGTTAAGGCACCACAATAAAAAATGAATGATTTGTTTATAGGAACCACTCCCAGGCTGCAGGAACTCACTCCACATCTGTGCAGTAGTCTCTGCTCGAACACCGTAACAGGAATGTTGGCATTAATAACTCTGACCAAGATCAAGATCACCTTCAGTGGCCAAAGTCTGTTTTTTTGTTGTTGTTATCAGTCTGGTCCCTGATTAACTCTTGGCGTCGGGTCAGGAAAGAAAAAAAGTGTGAAGGCTGTACAACCTGAAAACAAAATCTAACAAACGATGACTGGAAGTACCCTCGGAAGGTGACGCAGCACTCCTCAGTCCATGCTCCCCTTAATCTGTTAAAGCCATAGAATTGTCGCTGGTTATTTTTTTAGCATACAGAGCACTTTAGAAATGGCTTCATATATAAAAGAACATCTGTATTTCTTATTAATGTCATGACTGATGCAATAAATGTCTCCCTTTTATGACTAATGAATGAATGACCAGCTCAGAACTGAGACAAGACCAAACCGAGATACAAACGAACCCATAAGGATTCTCAGCACCTGTGCACTATTGAGAGTTGTTTCCTCTATGTTAACTGGAAGAAAAAGTAAAAAGCCTTTTCATTTCAATTCATCAAATCAAGTCTTGTGTGCATCTTCGGTCCTCGTAATTATAAGAATGCTTTAGTTTCCCTGAGAAATACTGCTGATGGAGAAACCCTTGCGCTGCCCATCAATTACCGAAGTCAATCCTGTTGAAGATGGGGGAAGGGGGTGACAAAAAATAAATAAATCACCAGTCTCCTGTTCACTGTTATAAAATATAAAATGGTTAACTAATAACTTTACATATGCATTGCTGAAAATAATCAGAGAATGTTAGGCTCTTTGGTGTGTAGGCCTGTCAAGACACTCAGTATACCGGAGCAGTCTGGGATTAAGTTCCCTCTGATCATTTATTTATTAAGGGGTTAAAAGCAGAAACACAGCACACTAGTAGGCAGAGGAAAAGCCATAAGCATGCACCTGTGTGTGTGTGTGTGTGTGTGTGTGTAACATCAGACAGAGGTCTGACAGGTGCATTTGGGCTAAGACTCATTCCCTACTCATTACCAAGACAACATTTGACCATCAGGATGTGTTTTAAACCCCTTGCATGCTCCCTACCCCTCACCTTAGCACACTTGCTGGTGTTCAATTGTTATTTAGCCTGCAAGCTAGAGGCGTATTTACATAACAAGATGACCGGATAACGCCTGGAACAAGCATTTCTCTTTCAATAAATTATTTCTATTACATTTAAACCTCGAATTAATACATTTCTTAGAAAACTAAGATGTAGTAATTCATATAAAAGCTTAAAAAGCCAGAAATATTGTGCGTATGAACCTAGCTGTCTCGCTAGCCGCATAAATACACACGCACGCATACGTGCACGCGCCCGAATCTAACACCGAATAGTGCTGCTAGTTAAAGATAAAGCAACCGACTAGTTAGTGAGTTAGTTGGCTAGCAACGGTTTTCAGTTTCTAATATAATGCAACTTAACACATTAAACACGTTACCTCCAAGGCGTTGGCACGCTGCAGCCTTAATGCTCCTTACAAATCCCCAAACCTGACATATAAAATATATCTATATTTATAAATGAAAATAATGATAATAATGAAAAAATATTAATTTATCTCATTTAATTGTGCAGATCTTTTACACACACGGTGTGCGGCTGCTAACAGTAACTATGGCACCAAGCAGCGAGTGATACACAACCCATCCAACCGGCTACTTGCGTCACGCACTCTCTCTCTCACACACACACACACACACACTCTTTCTCTCTCTCTCTCTCTCTCTCACTCACACACACACACACACACACACACACGCGCGCTCTCGCTCTCTCTCTCTCTCACACACACACTCGCTCGCTCTCTCTTTCTCTCTCTCTCTCTCTTTCACACACACACTCTCGCTCACACACACGTGCGTTTTACTATCCTTGCGAGGACCTTGGACCTCAGTAACCTGCTTGTTTTGTTTTGTGGCTGTTTGCCAGAATATTTGGTGCTCACTAAGATTTAAAAAAAAAATGTTTTTTTTGCTTGTTTTTATTGTTGATGTTTTAAAACTCCTATGTCAGGAAATTTGGTCGCCACTAAGAGATAAAATCTGTCTCACACATAAACACATCTTCCTATTCTTGTGAGGATTGTCATATTTAATTCTACGCTACCTCAGTAACCTTCTTGTTTTTGCATGATTTGTTTTGTTGGGGTTTTTGTTTTGTTTGTTTGTTTTAACTCCCTTGTCAGGATATTTGGTCCCCACTAAGAGATAAAATCTATCTCACTAACACACACACGCACACATGTCTTACTATCCTTGTGAAGACCTTGAACCTCATAACCTCCTTGTTTTTATTTGTTTTATTTTGGTGTTGTTTTTTAACTCCCTTGTTAAGATATTTGGTCCCCACTAAAACATAAAATCTCCCTCTACACCAATAGTGGCTTTGCAGTTGTGTTTAAGATTCACACTATAGAGAATTAAACCAACCAAAAAGCCGAAGACTTTTGCTGAGGAGTCACTGAAAAATCACTAGACAAAAATAGCAGAAAACGTAAACAAACCTTTGTCGAGTGAGTATAGAAATCCCTAAAATCACCCATCTGACAGCATGGCGCCTTAGTAAAAAAAAAAAAAGTGTATCAAAGCAAAACAATACTAAAGACTTTGCCCTTTGTAAATTGCAACCTCCATTGTACCTTCCTGGTACCTCTGTAGTCCAACTAGGGACCGTGAACGCAAATGGTGGTTATCATCATATAATTCCTATTTTACAACCGTGCTAGGACCTCCAGTCAACATTCACACTGACACCATGGGCAATGTGGGAATGCCAGTTAGCCAGTTGTTTTTAGATTGTGGCAGAAAACCTGGAGAGGTATCTTGAGGAAACCCACCAAGCACAGGGAGAACGTGGAAACTCCATGCAGACACACACACACCTGAGGTGGGAATCAAACCCTTGACCCTGGAGGTGTAAGGCAAACCACTTAACCACCGTGCCATCTTTCAAATACTGCTGAAACGTGTAATGATGTCCATTTACAAAACATGTAAATACAAAACAATGGACAAGAACTGTCTAAGGAACACACACCACATGTAGTACACAAGAGAGAGCATGCTAACTAGACAGAAGTACACCAATCAAATAATAAGAGTTTCATGCATCTTTCAGATAAAAAGAATAAAAGAAAACTGTTTGTCCAGTGTTGAGTTCAGAGGTGAGACTGCAGTTATTGTGTGGACAACAGCGCCATCAGGTGGGCATTATTAGGTACAGTATAATATCATGTGGATCGCATACAGTGCTGGTTAGGCATGCTTTAAACAATCATCAACATGATTCTAGGGGTTGGTGATTTATTGAACTGAAGTACACAGTTGTACACAATTAGTTAGAGACGTGTAAGGTTTTGTACTGTGGTGTAAACTTTCCCATGCTTCTGTGCCCATAAAACAACCTCTCATTTGGGTTTCTTAATTAATTACAGGGTAAATCTCCCTATGAATATACCTACAAATAGCTTGTGTGCGCTGGAGCCCTTTTATCTAACCTGAAAATGCAAATACGTTTAATTTCGTCTGTCTGTCTCTAGGTCTCTCTATGACTTACATGTAAATGACTGGGTATTTCGAAAAGCTTAAAAAAGCTCTCTTTGCTGATAATAAACAGAGATAGTAGACACATCATTTGTGAACTCTTTAAAAACCTCAACAAAAGTTTTGGTGTTCAAATGCTTGGTTCATTGAGTTATCTTTACTGGAACCTCTACATCTAGGCATTTGGCAGACGCTCTTATCCAGAGCGACTTTTTTTTATTTTTTTTTTATCTCATTACATCTGAGCAATTGAGGGTTAAGGGCCTTGCTCAAGGGCCCAACAGTGGCAACTTGGTGGTTGTGAGGTTTGAACTTGGGATCTTCTGAACCGTAGTCCAATGACTTAACCACTGAGCTAGCCATTTCTGCAGTATATAAAGAAAAGTATATAAAATGTTGAAAGCCTATTTTACAATTCATTTTTGTTCCTGGCACACCTAGCAATGATTTCCATACTAGGCCCAATCACAGAGTGTTCTGGGTTTAATGCCTAGATGTATTTTAGCTTTGATTATGACGCACAGAGATGACCAGTTTATGTGTGAAAATGACTCCTCATACTCCCAGAACCACTCTTTCACAACTTAAGCCCTGGAATATGTCTGTCCCATCAAGGAAGAAAAACTTGATGAGATACCCAGATCATTCAGTACATTCAAGTCATTTGTAAAAATAATAATAATAATAATTGTTTTTCACCACATTGCTTCTACAAAGTTGATGTCTCAGCACTATCCTTCTGGGATTTAATAATGCATTGGATAGGTGTAAACCAACTTCTCGTCATTTCAAATCTTCTTAGCTGTTTTCTATATGGCAGTGTAACACCCTTCCCCTTCACAACAACAACAACAACAACCATTAACAACAACAACAACAACCATTTTTACCCTATTCTGCATTAGGAGCTTACAGGCATCCATGACATGCCTAATGGCACTGTGGTTCGCGAAGGAGAGGAAGTATGTCCCACCCATCCAGAGAGTGCATCCAGATTTACTCCCCTTGCCCCAGAACACGGTGGCTGTTACATCATTGTGATTTGAACTTTTGATCTCCCAACAGTGATATTTAAAAAAAAAAAAAAAAAAACCTAAATAAATAATGGTAAAGATGGTGAATTTAAATGCTCTGTCCATTGAATTGCTCCCTGTCCTGTGTTTTACACAATCACCAAGCAGCATGCAGACTTTCTCACCTAGCTTCCACAGTGTTATTAATACGCACAGTGATTAGAGTGGAAACTGCACAAATCAGTAATTGGGTCATGGATTTTCTTTGTCCCACTCTTGCTTTTCAGCAGAAGAGAAACAGTGAACCGGAGAGTTCATGACATGATTAGGTTTCAAATAATCAGCCAATGCTAATATATTCTGGTGTAGCAAGTACCAGAACAAAGCAAAGATATGTTTACGATTTACAGATATTATATGTGAGGACTCATCTCTGACGCTGAACACTTTCTTTGTAGCTCCTGTTCACCAGTCTTGTTCAGGCTGTCCCATCTTTGTAAGATCTGAGAGCATGACTATAGAGGAGATGTTGGTTGGCAGATTCCTATATGATGCCATTACATAACATGTTGGCTATTTTCCTTTTGCTGGGTTGCAATTTGTCTGTCAACACTCCTTAAATCCATTGTTGTACCACTATGCTGGGTTGTATTCTAATGCCATGTTGGACCAATGTGATTGCAGGTGCGTTTGTGGAAAGATCGTCTGATGTTGAATCATAGTTTGAGGAGGCACCATGTTGAGGTCCCAATCTTGTCTGTGCTGCTGGGTGTGATAATACAGCAGTCCTCCTTGATGAACGGAGACCAGTAGTTGTTGTCTGAGGGGGGTTAAGCCTTCTTGTCAACCATTCTCACTTGGCCCCAGCGTTGCTACTGACCTGGTGGATGATTTGATTCAGCTTGTGCACTGCCTTTGGCACTCTCTCCCTTCTTTTGGTCCAGGCATGCATAGCAGTGATGGTGCTTTGCAGGGCATTCCTTCTCACCTTTGCTGCCTGGCCTTAGGGTGCCATCTAGGATGAGCTATAAAGAGGGAGCAGGGGTTGGCGACCTCCCATGCAGGTTAAATCCAGTCAGCCAGATTTATGGATGGAGGCAAATTGGCAAGGTACAGACTTTGTGGGGATGAGCTCATCTCTCATGGAGAAGGAGAGCCTTAGTGAAACGTGGTGCTTGGCCCAACCAGCTTTGTGTCTTCTTCTTCTTCTATGTCTGCATCTGTTGCATTTTTGTTGGAGAAGAGACGACTCACCTGTATCTTATTATAGACCCTTTTTATATGCTCGTTGCAGGTACATGCGTTTGAGCAATCGTATGGCTCCAGCTGTGCTGTGTTGCACCACGCTGACACCCTTATTTAGGCTGACTTAAATGTTTTTACATATGAGCAATTGAGAGTTAAGGGCCTTGAACAAGTGGAGCTTAAACCTGGGACCTTCCGATCAGTAGTCCAATATCTTAACCACTGATCTCCCCCTAACAAAACCACTGATCTGCCCCTCCAAAACGGTAGTCCAGAATCGATGGCATCCTTGCTAGCAGATGTTCCTGCGTCAGAAATGAAGCCACCCTTTCACAGCAATCTATTCCAACCCCTCATTTATGTACTGGTTGTGACAATAAGGCATAATGCCTCTAATATTAATGTGCGTCTGGAGTAAATGGGGTTTCAGGAAGAGCAGCTGCTTAACCACTGTTATGCAGTGGCCAGGAGAACCCAGAATCGTTTAATCAGGGTCTCATAATTACAAGATTGTAAGACATAATTATATGATCTGCATTATAATTACCAGACATTCTTTCTCTCACTCATTTTCTATAGCGCTTAGTCTGTACAGGGCCTATCCCAGGGGACGAGGCAGGGCACACTCTGGAAGGGGTGCCATTCCATCGCAAGCCAAATATGGGACACCAAGTCATAATTAAGAAATAATTAAGTTGTAAAAGAAAGATTGGTGTTGGTGAATGATTGTATTAAGTTCCTATAGTTGTCCTTATGTTAAGTGCAATACAAGTTACAACTGACCCCCCGTCTCCCCTATGTGTTGTTGCACAGCTGATTTTTCCTGGAGCAAATCAGGAACTTGGATTACTCAATACACATAAATACCATAGAGGATAAATTTAGCTTTCTCACACTACATGTCCATCTGTCTATCTGTCAACCCCCCTCTCTCTCTCTCTCTCTTTCCAACCCTCTCCGTCTCTCCCTGTCTCTGCCTGCCTGTTGGTTCTGTCTGATTATCTGCCTGTCTGTTCCTCTCAGATGGGGATAAAACAAAAAACACCCAGGGAGTTATTAGTCAGTGGCTGAATATAGTTTTCACATGTAGTTAAACGAGGTGACCGCAGGAAAGCTAAGGGTTTATTTTAAGATGACGGTCACGTACTCGAGTCAAGTGGCCAACGCCACCTTCTTCGGTTTTCACCGACTGTTACTGAGGTGGAGAGGGAGCATTTACAAACTGCTCTACCGGGAATTTCTTGTTTTTGTTCTTCTCTATTCCAGCCTTAGCATCATCTACAGGTAATATACCCATTGCAACTGTACTGTACTATCTTCTCCAACGCCATAAATAAACTTGTGTTTAATACTTTTCCTTCATTTTGTGTAAACATTGGACTCTTTTTTTTTTGTACATTGCTTTCAGCAGCTTAAATACTGGAATATGTTTTAATTGTTGTATTGTAATTATACAAATGACTATATTTAAAGGATTTTTATTTTGTTAACATTGGAATGCTTTACAGTAGCCAAATGTCTAACAATTAATTAGATTTGCTATTCTTTAGATCTTCCAGCCAAAAAACAAATGAATGAATGAATGATTGAATGAATGAATGAATTACTTGTGTATAACTTTTTAAATAATCTCTATTAAATAGTTTTTATAGTGTAATAGTTTTGATCCTTATCTCCATCGCCTTCAGATGGGTGCTTACAGATCCTCAGAAGCGGTTATTTGAAAAGCTTTCTATATATTGTGACCGATATGCTGAACAGATCCCTGTCACCTTTGTGCTTGGTAAGTTTTTAATATCTGAATGCCATGTTATAATAAAGACATGTTGAATGAATTTTGTGATGGTTTGAAGACAATTAGACAAAAATAACCTGATTATTCTGACTAAAATGATGCTGAGGCTGTGGTAAACCAGACAGCTTTCAGTAAGTTATTAAATATTATTATTATTATTATTATTATTATTATTATTATTATTATTATTATTATTATTATTATTATTATTATTATTATTATTAATAATAATAATGTTTTAATCTGCCAGTTTGATTATAGGTAATGTTCCAAATTTCTATGTTTTATTTAAACCTTGTCGGTTGTTTTAAAGTGCTATATAAATACAGCTTTGACTTGATTTGATTTGAATAATGAAAGATTGTTGTCTTTTATTTATACTTAATATAATGTATTTGCTTTATATGAAGTAGACAAGTCTATTTTCATATTATATTTCACATATTATGATGGAGGCGGCATGGTGGTGTAGTGGTTAGCACTGTTGCCTTGCACCTTCAGGGTCCTGGTTCGATTCCCAGCAAAGTTCGATTCCCGTCTCTGTGTGCATGGAGTTTGCATGTTCTCCCCATTCTTGGTGGGTTTCCTCCAGGTCCTCCGGTTTCCTCCCACAGTCCAAAGACATGTAGGCTACGTTAATTGGAATTCCCAAATTGGCCGTAGTGTGAGTCTATGTGTGTGTGCCCTTTGATTGATTGGCACCCTGTCCAGGATGTACCCACCTTGTGCCCTAAGTCTCCTGGGATAGGCTCCTGTGGTATAGATGATGATGATGATAATGTCATACAGACGACTTGTATAATTGATGCAATCATTGTGAATAATACCACTACTTTGTAAATCAATAAAATGTATTAAACAGTCTTCAATATTGCAGTTGTTCTCAAACTATATAGTACTTTGTTAAATAATTAAATAATAGTAAAAAGCCATAAAGTTTTATTTCTGAAAAGATCAAACCAGGTCTTTTGATTGCACAGAATAAGAGAACACAGACACGATAGTAAAACCTCACTTTATTTCTCTTTATAATCCTCTGCTTCACTAATGCACTGATCCTGGCGTTTTCACTAGTGCTTGGACACCATCAAGGTTTTCTCAGTACGCTGGAACAGTAATCACTATGCCTGCTTCATGTCTGAATGGCTGGCAACAAACATGGAAATGGCTAAGAGTGAGGTCAGTGGATGTGGCAATAACTCCCAGTTAGTTTCCTCTAATGTGCAAGTGGTGTTGGTGCATGATTGTATTCAGTTCCTACAGACAGATGTGTCTCTTCTGCAAGTTGCCAGCAAGTTGATCAAGGATCAGGCGTTCTACTCCCAGAATGTTCATGGGAATGACTGCAGTGGGCTTCAAGCCACCTCGGCCAAGATTGTCATTTGTGAAAGTACGGACTTCTTTAAAATGTTTCCAACAATCAAACGTTTTCCTGCAGCTAAGAGTCTCATCAGTATGGAGACCTGGGTAGGAGAAAAAAATCTGTTAAAGGGGAAAAAAAAAATCGGTCATGGGGTCTTCCAGAAAAATGAAAAATACGGAAAATATGTCAGTGTGTTTCAGCCATTGTTCTGTTGAAGCAATGTTAATGTCGTCGACTTGATGAAGTGAGACCTAGAAACATTCCTGAGGTCAAGTGCAATAGCACAGGACACCATACTGCTCATAAACAGGACAAGGTACGCGATGATCAATTGTATTATGACTTACAAGCACAAATGTTAGTTTACAAAATGTTTACTTCTTTTTTTCCCTCCATATTTTAGCTTTTGAAAAATGACCTGGAAGTACGAATTAAATGGTCTCAACCTTTTCTCTCTCCCATGCTCTTCAATTTTTTTTTTCTTTTTTGAATCCCATACCTGGATTTATTTATAAAAATTTGTAAGAGATTTTTTAAAATTCCATTTTATGTCTTCTGAGATGTTTTTCCCCAATCTTGTCCCTTTAGAGGCTCGGTACATCAGTGTACTGGGTTTGAGTTTTTATTTATTTATTTTTTTATCTGCTTCAAGTCATCATGACAACTTTTGCCTGTTTGACTTGAACACCCCATTATATAAGACATAACATGATCAGACAGACGTGATATAATGCTAAGTTTATTATTTTCCAAAAACACAGCAGCAGAAGTGTTTTATTTCTCTTATACCAGAGCACTTTGGCAAAAATAGCTATTTTTTTCTACATTTTCAGAATGTAGTTATGGTTATTGTTGTGGAACATTTGCAAAAAAAAAAAAAAAAGTTACTTTTATAATAAACTAATGACACTGGAGACTCCTTCCAAGAATACTACATGTATATAAATCAGTTTTAAGAATTCGACAGCTTACTTTAATGTCCTTGAAGTTATAGGCTTGAGCCCAACGAAGAGGACTTGCATGGCATTTTATAAGCAGCTACAACATGAGTTATATACCAGATAACGTCACTCTGAGATCATAAGCATTGCTTTTCCACAGGTTTCTACGTTACGCTGGTGGTGAATCGCTGGTGGAACCAGTTTCAGAACCTGCCCTGGCCTGACCGGATCATGATCCTCATCTCGAGCTGTGTTCAGGGGAAGGACGAAAAGGGGCGGATGCTGCGGCGCACGCTGATGCGCTACGTCAACCTGACCTCACTGCTTATCTTCCGCTCAGTGAGCACTGCAGTGTATAAGCGTTTCCCCACCATTGACCATGTGGTGGAGGCAGGTGAGAACAAAACACCCTTTTGTAGTGTGTCTTTGTCGTATTACCAAGTCTTATATGAATAAATCCCCCCAGAATAAATACCCAAATGAGGATGGGCTCCCCTCAGGGTCTCTTCCTATTGCTATCTCCGGTAGTTTTTCCTTGTTCATCAGAGACAATATGACCAATTTAACTCATACATATTTTCTCACACATTTAATACTCATTTCACTAATTTTCTTTAGATTCTGTAAAGCTGTTTTGTAACAATGACCAATTGTTAAAAGTGCTATACAAACATAATTAAATTAAATAAGGAGCAACAGCGCGAACGAGTCATGGGTCATTTGGGCGATTACCTGGTCAGCAAACAGGACAGCTGAAGATTGCAAGAAGACCAGGCAATCTCTTCCAGTCTTCACCTGTCCAGTTTGGGTGAATCTTTGCCCATGATAGCTTCAGATTTCTGTTCTTGGCTGACAGGAGTGAAACCCATCACGGTTTTCTAATGTGGCTGTAGCCCATCCACCTCAAATGTCAGTGTTTTTATGCAGTGTCTTCTGAGATGCTTTTGAGTTTAGCATGGTTGTCAGTTTGAATTAGGCTGGCCATTTTTCATTGACCTCTCTCATTACCAAAGTGTTTCCACCCACAAAATTATGAAAGAAGTTCTTGTTTTGTATTTTGTATAAAATCCATAGTCAATTGTGTAGTACATTTCCAAACCAGCCCATCCACAAGCAACACCCATGACTTCCACTTAGATCACTTTTCTTCCACTCCAAACCAAACACACCAAGTCTTCCACCATCATCTCATCTTGTGCAGTTCGAAAAGATGCGGTCTGCTGGCATCACGTGGTTCTGAGGAAACACGTGATAGTCTTCGGCCCTCCCGACTGCGTGGTAGAAGTAGCTTAATGTGGGAGCCCCCTAGTGGTTCTTCCTCAAACTGCACATAACTGTAAAGAATGTCTTATTATGCTATTGGTTTTTGGGGAAGATTCTTTCCTGATTTTCTCCCTAATTTAGTCGTATCCAATTCCCAAATTGGGGAGAAAAACGAGGAAGAATCTCCCCCAAAAACCAATAGCATAATAAGACATTCTTTACAGTTATGTGCAGTTTGAGGAAGAACCATGTGTAAACCGTAGTGTATGTCTACTTGTGCAGTCCTCCTTTTATTTCTGAAAGTAAACAGAGCTCAGACTCCTCTTCTACATCTCATAGCCTACTTTGCCTGTTTTGCCAATGTAACCCTCAGCTTATACATTCACCATCTCTTTGTAATTACATAATATTTACTTTTCTCAGGCTTCATGACATTAGAGGAGAGAAAGATCTTTGAGAACTTGAAATCGCCGCACCTTAAATACTGGATCCCTGTCATATGGTTCACTAATCTGGCCTCCAGGGCGAGGAGAGAGGGCCGAATACAGGACAGCGTGGATCTTCAGGCCATTCTCAATGTAAACCTGTGTAACCTTTTATAATACCTTAAAGACTAATGATTCTCTTCTGGTCCTGCTGCTGCTGTGATATTACTGTCCTGTTTGCCAAATCAGGCAAATACTACACAGCATGTTCTTCTTCCTATATAATCTTCAAATACTATATAGTGTTCTATCACTGGTGTATGACAAACAGTCCCATTGAGATATTTGAAAAAGACTAACAAGTCATCACTGAGGGAGAATTCTAACATTCTATAGTGTGTGTTGAGGTTTTACATCATCTGCTGAAACATTTTCTGGGATAACTGGACGAATGAGAATATTGCTAAACAATAGTTAAAAGCAAAAAAATGTTTTATGTTTATGAAATTTGTGACTCCACAATATAACATCTTACTGCAACAGGCAGCCAAAATATATGATATTTTGAAAATATATATGAAAATATATATATATGGGTTTGCTGCTAAAAAAAAGTGCTAGGGGGAAAAGTCAATGTTGAAATAGGATCATATAACACCATTTTTCATAATTTCATAATTTTGTTTTTTGGTAAACATGCATTTATATTTGTATCAGATAATATAATAATAAAATAATAATAATAATAATAATAATAATAATAAATAATAAAACACATTTGTTAAATATAATTTCATGCCTTTTTATGTCTGTAGTGTCCGTAACCTTTTGAAATCTAAATCTTTCAATGATCTTAACTGTCATTCAGATGAAACTTAGACAACCGATTCTTAGATTTCACCTGAAAAGACATAAACCTGAAAAAGTGTATTAGTCTAAAATACTAAATTGTTAAGATATTGCAACATGAATTTGACATGGTTACGGACACTACAGATGTTTTGCTTTTTAAGCTTTTACCAAAAAACTATTTAGTAAACAATTTTTACATGCCATCTTCTAGAGGCTTAAACCAATTTTAGGAAAAATACTAATGAAGAAAGATAAATAATTAGCATTTTTAATGATTGTTGCTTGAAGTGAGACAGTATAATGTTGAAAAATGGCTATTTTTGGGCACATATAAAATAATCTCTCCAAAACTGCTGAAGTTATCAACTTGAAATTTTTAGGAAAGCAAATGGGGAATTCCATGTTGCATAAACTTCTGACGTAGCTTCTTTGGCACACATATTTTCTGCATTATATGTACAACATACATTTAAAACTATCAGCACCAATACTGGGTTTTGGCTGAATACAAATAGTACCGAGCGTTGCCTTCTATAAAGATAGAATATGACTAACAAACTGCCTGCGGAGTTAAAATCAGCCGCAATACGAGCAGCCGTGAGGACTTCTCTGTTTGTGTGTTCTGTCAGGAGATGAACAAATTCAGGGCCTGGTGCTCCACTTTGTTTGGATACGACTGGGTCGGGATCCCCTTGGTTTACACGCAGGTAAGAGTTTTTCCACATAAACAAGTCCTGACATTTCCATCTGTTGTAAATCCTGTGTAAATCTCAGCGGGCCAGAGAGAGAGCACATACACGAGCATGGTGTCCTTGTGAAGCAGCAAACGTGTAACTCTTAGTGAAGCCAAGCTGGCTCAAACCAGACCAACAGAATTATTTTCCCTGGTGGCCACATGAGACAATGTCCTTTCCTGAGAGAAGGTATTAAATCCATTAGGGAGAAAGAAAGGTGTAGGACTGTCAACTTGCATCACCAGGGTCCGAGTGCATGGAGTTTGCATGTTCTCCCCGTGCTTGGTGGGTTTCCTCCCACAATGACCGTGTGAATGTTGACTGGAGGTCCTACCAAAGTTGTACAATGGGAATAAATGCAGTGGTTGGACTACAGAGGTTCCTAAATGGATGAACGGAGGGAGCAAGAAGCACTCCTAATTACATAGTAAAAATCAATTACTTTACATAATTTGCAGAATAATAGCAAAAAAAACAAAGAAATGAACAGATTTTTTCGTGAATGAAACTTTTCTTCTTTCTCTCTCGTTAGGTCGTAACGCTGGCCGTCTACACGTTCTTCTCAGCCTGCATCATCGGCCGACAATTTCTCGACCCGGCACAGGGATACCAGGGACACGATCTTGACCTTTACGTGCCGGTCTTCACATTGCTGCAGTTCTTCTTCTATTCTGGGTGGCTTAAGGTCTGGCAGGCACACCTAGAACTTTCTGGCTAATCAGATCGGAATTTCTCTTGAGGAATGAATTTGGGCAAAGATCAAAACACAGTGCAAATGCTGCCAAATCTATCCATTAATCCGCCCATGATCGATACTGCTTATGCTGTGTTATAGATTTTCTAGCTAAAAACGTTCAATAAAGTTGCTTTGAATTTGATAAGAATTTTTTGGCAGTGTATGTGGCAAATTTAATCGAGGTCAGGGTCAAGACATGCAACATTACCTGAATGATTCAAAGCGTTCACGTTCATATTACACTGTAAGCAGAATTGGATTTTGTATTCCACGAAGGAGCGTTACGTGTGCAAACATCCTCCTCATATCCTCCTCGTGTTGCTTCAATTACCGCAAACCAGGAAACAAGAAACAGAGCCCGAGCATCATCCGCACCAGACACACTGAACAGACTAATATACTGAATGATATGATAATGCACTCAGCAAACGTATACAAGCCGAAAACTGACTGGTGTGTTAATTAAACCTTCCTTTGCCTTAATAAAACCACCAATACTGTAACGTAAGATGTCTTGTTGAGTTTGTTCACTCGTCCCTTCGAGTGTGCATCCGATTTTGCTGGAGTTTATGATGTTTCGTCTGTTTTTCCACAACTTTTATATGAAACTAAAAACTATAGACCGATCCAAGTGCCCCAGTTCTCCAGATTTGGCCTTTTGCACTTTAACAGTCATTACCTGGGAAAATGGGCGTGTGTGTACAGTATTTAGTTTGGCCATGAAGAACAAAAGGATCATCAAACATCAATGTCTAACCAGTTATATTCATTAACACATTACGATGCAATGATTAAAATGTCTAATCGATACTTCTGATCTTTTTTTTTCATCTCAGGTAGCAGAGCAGCTCATAAACCCATTTGGAGAGGATGATGACGACTTTGAAGCCAACTGGTGCATTGATAGGAACCTGCAGGTTTGTCACATGGATGCATGATATGATGCAGTGGTGTATCATCAAGGACGTTATTACAGTGCATTGGTTCGGCTGGATTTTTTTTTACCATGCACATGTAAAAAATACTGTTCTTGTTTTGAAATGGTACAGTCATTTACAACAGCCGTATTGCCGGTAGGTGTCTCTGATGGCGGTCGATGAGATGCATATGAACATCCCTGAAATGACCAGAGATATTTACTGGAACGACCCTGATGTTCGGCCACCGTACACCCGTGCTTCCGCAGATTACTGCATCCCGTCATTCTTGGGCTCCACTACTGACATGGGGTGAGCGAGAATCTCCAACACACCCACACTTTTACCTTGCAAAAGTATTTATACCCCTTGAACCTCTTCACCTTTTGTCATGTTACAACCACAAAAATACATGTATTTTGGGGGGGGGGGGTTATGTGATACACACACACACACAACGTGGCTCATAATTTTGAAAATAATAAAAATGACAAAATGAGGGAAAATTTAAGGGGTGTGAATAATTTTGCAAAGCACTGTATATCTTTCTGAGACCCGAAATCTACTGTCTGTTTCTCTTCATTCACTGACTATATCTATATAGTGTTTGTATATATAAGTCATATCATATCGTAGTAAATAGGATGTGTGTTATTTTTCTTTTGTAGTCTGTCTGAAATATTACAGAATGACAACATCGATATCAGCACCCAACAAAGGCAGGCCACAGTTCTGTGCCGCATGCGCCGCTTGCTGAGCGTCCAGGAGCCCATGGACCTCAAAATGCGGCCAACATTGAAACGTCACAGCAGTGACATCTCCAGCTTCTTACCACTCCGTCGAGACCGGCATTTTCCCTCCAGGCTGGAAGACTCCAAGCTTAATTTCAACACCAACTTTTACCCTCTTTCCACCGTCAACGAGGTGAGCAGCACCTCCTCTTCTCCTGTAACCTCAACACACACCGTTTTCCCCAGCAGTACGCCTTCAGTAGTGGATAGTGAACTCCACCTAGGGGACGACAGTGACAGTGTTGTACAGGAGCAGACAGGACAGGGTTCTTCATTAGACTCAGCACAGGTCCAGGAGCCTGGAGAGGAGCCGAACATAGCAGGAGGAGTTCCACACACTGAAGCCAGGAGGCTGAGCTGCTTGTCTGTAGGAAGTAAGAAGAAAAGGATTCGACTGTCGTTTCAGTCGTCAAGACAGAGCTCGATAAGCAGTACAAGGAGCGATCCCACACAGCTGCGGCGAACATCTGACCCTGTGGACTCAACCAGCCGGGATAAAGAACAGAAACGAAACCAAGACGTCTGAAAGCAGCTCTTTGAGAAGCTGGGCCAAACTCAGGTGACTGATCATGACTCTAATCCGGCTTTTACAGCAGGTGTGCATCCTGTCCTTGCCGTCCAAACAGAAGTCACTTATCGTGACAGAAGCCATGAACCACAACGTGTGAAGATTTGTATTTTCCTATCGCTTTATTAATATCATATTTTCTAGGACATTATTTTTCATTTCTAAGTTAGTTAAATTTAAGTTTTTTTTTACTTGGTATTTATTTCTTGCCTAAGTATCTTGCCTAATTCTCAAAATGAGATACTACATGTGTAGGTTACAAGAATGATTGGGAAATTCAAAATAAGTTCCAAAGACAAAATAATTTAGTAGAGCAAAGTCAGAATAGCAAGATACAAGACAAAATATAAATATACCATTTCATAACAATTTAGGAACTCAAAATGAGACAATAAGTTGAAAGAATTGACTTGTTAAGTCAAGATAATGAAAACAAAGTCAGAAATAAGTCTAAATAAGTAAATTAATTTGAGCAATGTAGTGCATTAAAATAATGAGATGCAAAGTGTAAAATAACCTAGTAAGTTAAAATGACATATTAAGTCAAAATATCAACTAATCAAAATGAGATACAAAGTCAAAAATAATTTAGAAGTTCATAATAATTAAGTTTAAATAATTTCTTATACCAAAGTAGCAAAATACAGTACAGTAGTAGCTCATCATAACAAGATACTAGGACAAAACTCTCAAGTCAAAATCAAGCTTTCGAGATACTAGGTTGATATAATTACTGAATTTGACAATAAGTCAGAATGAGACACTACGATAAGGCAAAATAAAAAGAAACCACAGTCAAAACAATGAGGTACCAAGTCAAAAATTGTTTTGTAGTTTCAAATAAGTTGCAAAGTCCAAATAATTTAGTTCATCAAAATAATAAGACAGTCAAGGCTAGATACAATTCCTGTAGAAATCGCAAGCTATGGTGCACTGGCACATCACTTTGCTCTGGCAAAACGGTCTACGAGCTAGATATTTTGAGATAGGAGGTTTTATATATGTATGATGTAAACTTGTTATGTGCATTTCAAAAATAATGAGTAGGAATATATGTAAGTTTTTCCCAAAGAGGTCCAAAAGCTTTTTTTCCCCCATGAAATCCAGAGTGTAGAATGATCAGGTTCCTATTGCAAAAGGGTTTTTTTTGTTACACCCCAAACACTGCATCATAATTTGCAAAAAATTTTTAACTAATCTCCTCAATATTAAAGTTTAAACAAGGCGAGGGAGACCGGCTCTCTGCTCTGATGTACATTGTGGGAGGTTTATCCAGGACAAGGCTGTTTAAGGCCAGTTCCTGTAGTGGAGTAGTTACTGTACCACACACAGGACTGCTCTGCTGGTTTGAAGAATTTCTCGAAGAAAGGTCCATTAATCTTTACATGAGGTCATCAGAAAGTTTTGGTGGGCCGGAGCTGATTAGACTGAGACTAGGAGGGATATTTAGGACTAGGAGATTCTTTCAGATGCTTCCAACATGAATATTATTATTAGTATTATTAATAAGATAGTAAGTCAAAATATTATAGAACTTGAACCAAATACATAGCTTGCAGTTCACGGCTTCTGTATTTCTTACATTTCAATGTGCGTTATAAACCCTGTCCAAAAGTTTACTTTCCGTAGAACATTTCGCATTTCGATATTTATTCTTATAAAAGAATGTTTATGGATGAGAGGATTAAACAGCATTTGAAAAGTGTCATGTCTTTATTTGTTGATAATTGTTTTGTTGGAAGGGGCAAGCGCATTTTAGGCAAAAAACAAATGGAGAGAAATGAGTGTTCTTTATTCCTCTACATAATCCCCTGCTAACCTAATGCACTTATCCCAGTGTTTCACTAGTGCTTGGATACCATCAAGGTAGAAAGTTTTCGCAGTACGTCAGAGCCATGATTGAACTGGCCTCCCAGGAACTCCTTTAATGACCCAAACACGTGGAAATGGCTTGGACGTGCTTATTTATAACTTATAATGTTCTTATAGTATTGGCTAATTAATTAAAATCAGCCAAGTTATCAATCAATAGATGGAAAAGAAGAAATTTTTAGGGTTAAAATAATGTCTAGGAGTGGATTTAATAATCTTGCATTTGGTTTATTGTTATAACAGAAAATACCAGATACTTTCACTTGGTAAGACATTTTCTTGGACGTGTGTTTTAAGTAAGGATTCCAAGTTCAATGCTTGTGTATAATATATGTAGATGATGCTGATTAGTTTGGGTACGGGGTTCGTTAAAGAAATTGTGAATAACTCATGACACTTTGGCTATGGATTATTAATTTTGAATATCTATATTATTCAGAATTTTTGCACATAAATAACAATCATGCAGAACTCAAATACGTATCAGTAATAATACAAAGAAATACAACATACTCGGGATTGATGCTTTTCTAAGGAAAATATTTACTTCATATAAAGAAAAGAGCAGAACAAAACAAGTCAATAAGAACGGTAAAAGAACCGAAACTGTTTTACAGAACACTCCGAAGCAACACGAGTACAGTATAACGCAGTGACCGCTCAAACATGGCATCCAAAATCAAACTCCAAAACTTTTACTTAGTCTATATAAAAATAGTTGCAAAACGATTAAAGAATAAAAAGGTGGCAGATAAGAAAATAAAAAATAAGAAAGGGTTTAAAAAAAAGAAATGATAATAATAAATACACTTATTCTTTGGAGATACAGTGCAGACGAGATTCTGGGCATCACATCATGATTGGCTGTCTGGACAGCTGTCTCTCCCAGAACACAACATCGTTTAACCCCCAAAACAACAGCTTAAAGCAGTGCAGGCTGTGACGGTGAAGGATAAGAACCAAACAAAACGAAAAACACAGCCAAGAAGGCAGTAAGTTATAAAATATATATATAGCTTTCTAACATTTATTTGTGGTCAGTTTTCACTGGTCCATTTGTCAACCTCTTTAAATAAAATGACATTAAAGCTTTTAACCTTCCTCCTGCCCAAAAAAAAAAAAAAATGTCAAAGAATCAAAGTAATTTAACACGGAACATGTGTGAAGACATGGATGAAAGCGAAATCCAAATATAAGCCCTTTGGGTTTGTTTTTCCCCTGAATCAGGAGCAGCGTTCTGATTGGTTGGAGGTTAATCCACATCCTCCTCAAACACATATAGTCCGAGTATAGTTTACGCAGATATTTTAGTGACAGTGTCATGATTTGTGGAGAATACTGATGTCAATGTGTTTCGGTTATTATTATTATTTTAAAGATCTTTATAATGGTTTCCATCCATCCACCTTGTAGTCCAACTGGGGGCCGTGGAGGCCAGTGGTGACCATTGTATTTATTCTCAATTTGGGAACGCCAATTAGCCTAATCTGCATGTCTTTGGACTTTGGAAGTTAACCGAAGAACCTGGAGGAAACCCACCAAGCACAGGGAGAACATGCAAACTCTGGAGGTGCAAGGAGACTACGCCACTGTGCCGTCTCCTGGAGTTTTATGTTTAAAATGGATCCAGAGGTTTTTGTTAAAGGCGCATTGGGAAAGACTGGTGAAAAAACAGGTCTCTTACGGTTAAACAGAGGCAATTTCAATACGTTTCTTGTATTTATTTATTATTATTTTTTTACTCTTTAAGCCTGCTCCCATTACCACACACATACTGTACTGTATACCAAGCTCCTCATCCACATGGTGTTCTGATTCAAACTCACGGCATGACATCATTCAACCGCTTAAATTAGAACGCAAAATATACATGATTTAAAGGGGGGTTAAATCATGTACATTCTTTTTTAAACAATGCCCTTTTAACGTACATACAGTATTTTCCCACCCAGTCAGAAAAAAAATCTGCTATAAATGGAAAAATCAGAAATGAAAAATACTGCCTGTGTAATTGCAATAAGGAGCCATGAAGCTGAAAAGAAAACAGTTCTGACACAGCAAGGGCTCCGTCTAGCATGGATCAAAGTGGAATTACTGTACAATCTGTGTAACACTTAATGTTCACTCTATTCAACTGCAATATCAATATCTGCTCCGGTGACACTTTCAAACCTGGCCAAATGTTACCTTTTGACCAGCCTGGATTATGTTTACAATACCTTTCTCATGGCCCTGTTCCAGATTAAGAGGAACTCAGTTCTGCCACATGATATGGGTCACACCATAATGGGTGCTTGCATAGAACAGTTAAAAAACAAAAAAACATATAAAATAATGTCCTAAAGCACGTTATAATACACTCCCTAAACAGGATCTTGCAATACCATAAGTGTGTACACAGTGATATCCAAACTCAGTACAGTGAGACGTGATATTAAGGCTTTGGATCAGCATGACTCATGTTACACCCTTAAGGGTTAATAATCCATATATCATCAAATGTTGGGATTCTTGAGCTGTTTCAGCATCCTCACATTTTTTTTGATGAGTCTGACTCAGATAGAGAGTCAAAGCATGATTACATTTACATTATTTTACATAATTGCAGGCTCGGGGGTGTGTGACGTCAGTCCAAAGACTAGAAGGACACCGTTCTGTTTTTCAGATTCATGAATCGGAACATATGTACATTAGATAAAAGAGGAAAATGTGAAACAAAAAGCTTTAAAATATAGTATCAAAATCTAATATATAATGGCGGAATGATATAATATTTCTTTTTTGTTTTTATTTTTTTTCCATACAAAAAACAAGAGAACCGAGAGGAACAATATTTAAAGGGAGGGGGTCTATAAATACAGAAAGGGGGTGCGTCTCGTCCTGCCCGTGAGTTGGAGGAGAGCCCGAGGTGGGCCGGTCATCCTCACGACGGCTCGTTCACTGTTCGCTCCAGGTTGATGATGTTTGGCATTTCGTTGGATTGCGACTCCGCTGACCTGCGGAAAGAGAAGGAGTTAGGAACATGTTCGACGAGAACGCATGGTATAACACTGCCTCAGTGAATCCATTGTGTGCGGAGGAGTGAGATTACCGGTGTGTGTGCAGGTCGATGAGAACGGCTTTTTGTGTGTTGGTGCCGTTGTTCTGAACGAAGGGTGAGCTGGGCTCTGGAGTTTGAGGCGTGGCCTGTTGGAGTCTGCGCTGCTGCTCCAGACGCCACATCATCATGGCGGTAGACTGTGTGTCCCACTCTGGATATTCTCCGCCCAGACCGGAGGGGCGGGGCTCGTCACCTACGCCGTGCTCCTCGAAAGACAGCAGGCTTCTGGACTTCACTGGTGGACAGAACGGTCAGGTTTAAACTCGGGATCAAGAAGGATTTGAGAATTCTAAAATATATGCAATAATAGCACTACTCGTGCTCTCAAACATCTGCATATTGACACATAATAAGGCTAACTAATTAGGTTGTTTCACCTATTGATGATCAACTTCAAATGATGGTATATTTCATTGATGTCATCCATAAAAATAGTCTCAGTTTTTATGTAATTACATTTACAGAGTTTAGCAGACACGCTTATCCAGAGAGACTTAAAGAAAAAATTTGACATCTCTATTAAAAAAAAAAAATCCTCTGTTGAGTATTCAGGAAGTCAAGAACCAAGACTCACTTTAATTTGTGAAAACTAGTTGTTTTACTGCATTTGCATTAATTAAAGGGGAAGTATTATGCAAAAAAAAAAAATCATTCACATTGATCTGCTTTTTGTGTGAGTACACAAAAAGAATTAACATTTTCCTTATTGTTTGTATCGTTTGAGGCTTAAACAAGCAAACCAGATTTCCCCCGTAATGTGACCTCATTCACCTAGAGACCCTGCCCCAGCTAAATGCTCCGTTTTACCCATTTCTATCCTGGGTGCCTTTATTAAGGTACCACTTATTTCTAATCTAGCCTTCGTCAGCTCATAGCTGTGTTAGAACTTTTCTATCCCTAAATATTAATGATGTCATCGTGAACTTCGATCAACAATCTTACATAGATTTTTCTCCATTATTTTATTCATCAGAAATGCGTCTGGGAAACGGCTCAAAACAGGACGTTTCTAGTCGTTGCGTTCCGATTGGCTAGAAAAACGTCTGTAAAGCTACAGACGCTGAAACAGAATATTCGGAAAAGGAGTGAGACAAAAAGAAACACCGTGTAGCTGTCGGGGAATACCCCTAGAGGGCGCCAAAGCCCCCAGAGACTCCTTTTGTTTCCTTTTGTTATTTTGAACTCCATGTCCCAGAATGCACCTCGGTCAGCGCTCACCTGAACCGAGGTAGCTCATTAGTTTCATTATAAAGGTTCCTGAGTTGAGTTAATCCCTGTCTTGCATCTGTTTGATTTGGTTTGATGTTCATTTTGGTTTGCTGTTGAGTTAAATGATTTGTTGTTTGTTTTCTTATGTTCAACTCGCGTGTGTGTCCTAGCCTGTGTAGTTCCTAGTCAGTGTGTAGTTCCTAGCCTTTGTGTAGCTCTTAGTCTGTTATGTTTAGTCTGTCTCCTGGTTAGTCTGTTATGTTTAGTCTGTCTCCTGGTTAGTCTGTTATGTTTGGTTTACCTCCTGTGTAAGTTCATGTTTTGTTCCCATCTGTTTCCCATTGTTTTCTGTTCATTAAAAGACTTTCGACCACGTAACCTTTGCCGTTATGCCTATCCTTCAACCCACGCACATACCCGTAACACCAGCCAGGATATGGAACGCTATCACATTTTGAGGCCCTTGTGTAAAGTCGATTAAAAAGGAGGATACATATGTGAGCTTTTAATTAATATGAAAAAAGAGAGCAACACAAATCCATCAATTGTAACCTAATAAATAGCGGTGACAAAATGGAGGATGGGCTGCGGAGCCGAGAACAAAAGCCCGACAGCTGTTGAAGTATTTAGCGCTCGCCTTTTATTAGCGGAGTCAAAACAACATCCACGTCGCCTCTCAGGTTTTACCCTGATTGTTCACTTTGTGCTTCCTACTGTATGTACATCAGAGGTGGGTAGAGTAGCCCAAAAATGTACTCAAGTAAGAGTAGCTGTACTTCAAAATAATATTACTCAAGTAGAAGTAAAAAGTATTTGGTGAAAAGACTACTAAAGTAACTGTTTCATCCGTAATGTCCGATTTATGTTTTTAGAAATGATGTAAGCAGTCAGACAAAATGATAATTGTACAAATTGCGACATTTCCAAATAATCTAATAATCTAAATGAATTTAATAAAATAAATGAATAAAACTAAATATCCTTACAAATTAAGGAACAGTGTAACTGTTTCCTGTGTAAGATTTATTGTATATTCAGTCGCCCTGCAAATGACTCAGCAGAAAATAAAATGATAACATGTGTACAAGAGTCTCACTTAACCATAATCTGTGTCCAGCAGAACAAATATAAGAGAATTATATATATTTAGCCTCTAGTTTATTTGCTAATTATACATGTTAAAACTGCAACATTAAATAAAACAGCTAACAGCTACTCGGTCTATCACTGCTGAAGACAAACCCCTCCCCCTTTCTGTGTGGTCATGTGACTGCAAGCGGTTTTTGTTATTGCGGCTGATTGGTCAAATGGATGTTGCTACATCTGATTGGTGAAACACAGTCATGTGGTAGATCCACCAGCTGCAGTTCTCAAACAAACACAAAGAATATCTAAAGTGTCGAATAAATGTTTAGAAAAGTAACGAGTCGAGTGTAGCGGAGTAAGAGTAGCGTTTCTTCTTCACAAATCTACTCAAGTAAAAGTATGGTGAGGTAAAACTACTCATAGAAGTAAATTTTTTTTCAACAAAAACAGTAAATGTAACTCAATGTTACTACCCACTTCTGATGTGCATGTGACCTTTTCTGGAGGTCAAATACTAATTAAATCCGCAAATACTAGAATTTCTGAAAATAAGGTGGAATATTTTGGTCTGGTTTGGCTCACACAAACATGTACACACACATTGATGAAATCTGTTAGGCGATACCTGTAGTGGTGTACGACTCCTGCATGGTGAGCTCTCTGGACAGATCAGACTTTGTGATGGATGAGCAGGGGCTCAGGCCTTGGTAGAAGCTACCCAGGAACACGGCGAAACACAGGACCACAGCCTACAGGACCACAGCACAGGCACACGATCATAAACATTGTCCAAGCATCAACGTGATACTCTCACTCAATACGTTGTTAATACAACGGAAGCGTAATACGAACACTGACATCAGGAGTGTGTAACATTCATTTCTCAACATATGAACCACTTCTCATATTCTTTGTACCACACACTTTTGTTTGCATAGGTGTCTTCTACTTTCTGTTTCTGTTTTCAAAAACAAACACGCACACACACACGCACAACCAATCGAAAGAGAACACCTGGTGTTCTCACCATGAGGCACGTGGAGGTCTGAGTGCTGGCCATCTTGCATGAGCGAGGGACCTTTCCTGTCACCATGGCCTGCAGCGAGTGCAGCTGCTGCAGCAAAGACCTGTGATGAGAAGAAGAAGAAGAAGAATATTTAACACATTCGGGATTAAAAGCCCATTCCCAACAACCTTTTTAAAATCCTTAACCTGCTCTCTTTAATTTTCTACGCAAATGAGTTCAGACTTACTTGTTGGTGCTTTCAAGGTTCTCCACTTTCCTGCGCAGCTCACTGTTCTCATTGGAGCATGTCTCCACCCTGTGGACAGAAACAGCACTGCGATGTTACAAAAAACAAAACAAAAGGTAATGTGTGTAATGCAATATAGTATTCTGCTAGGTACAAAAAACCTAACAAAAGTGGATCTGATTGGAGGCTGCAGAACAAGATAGAGAGACCACTGCATGACACGAATACAAACCTTAGACATAACACACTTATAATGAGACAACGGCTCATGGACACTAGGGTGGTTTCACTGATCATGTGTACAGCCATTAGAAATAAGGGGGTGAGTCATGTCATGATGTGATGTAGTGAACTGTCTATAGAGCGGGTTCTGTCTGTCTGTAGAGTGAACTGTCTATGTAGAGATCATGTCACGTATCAAGCTGACTCCTTAACGGTCCGTGTCATGTGGATGTATCATGTTGGTGCACTCTCTATGTAGTGGCCTATCAGTCTGATCATCCTTTAAACACGTACTTTTTCTCCAGGGCGTCCACATATTCTTTTTTCTTTCTGCGACTTTCCTGAGCAGAAATCTAAAAAAAAAAAAAAAACATAATTGAACATTAGAATCATAGAATCATAGAATCGGCATCTCTCATCTCACACACACACTGCAGAGTCTGGCTCAATAAAACACACACCTTGTTCTTGATTTTCCTGCGGATCTTTTTCAGGGCCTTCTCCTCTGATTTGGACAGGGGCAGTTTATTAGGAACGGGGTATCCCTCTGCGATCAGAGTGCGTCTCTCCTCTTCAGTCAGCAGGAGGGGGCCGGAGCCCTGCAACTTCTGTCAGAATGAAGAAAGATACTTCTTAATGTGTGATTGTATAATCCTAGTTCGCTGCACAGAAACCGAAGCTCGCCGAGACAGGACAGGAAAGAAAAGATATATATACCATACACTACACCACAACACTACATTTGAATATTTTTTTTAAACAATATTGAAACGGAAACCTTGAGCATCTGCAGATACTGACAGATCCATTGCATATTTACTATGCTTTAATACAAAGATTCTGGATGAAAACGCAACTTACACACAAATATTATCTTTAATATATATTTAATAGAAAAACAATCCAAAGGAAAAACTAAAATTAAGAAGAGTCTCTTTATATGTCTATATTTACAGTTTACAGATTTGGATCCTGAGCTGAGGTTACAATTATACAGGCTTCAGTATGACCGTGTGTGTGTGTGTGTGTGTGTGTGTTCCATCACACTCACGTGAGGGGCGGTGAGCAGGGGCGAGTTGGACAGCGAGTTGGGCAGTGAAGCAGTCGTGCGCTGCGCCACCTTGAGGATGGCTGGGTTGGATGTGGGGCTGGCAGGGGCGCAGGAGCGCACAGGACTCTGACTGCCCTCTGTGTCACTGCCATGAGAGCTGGGAGGAGTCGGGGGCATCTGCAAAGTCTCAAGCTCTGCACACACACACACACACAAAAAGAACAGCCATAACTATAAAGCAGTCTATACCAACACAGACCATTATTTACTAATACATGTCCTCCTCTAAGCCGGCATGGCCTGTGTTTAGTTTAAACTGGTGTTATAACTGGATTATGGAGGTCTCTCTCTCTGGTACATGATGCAGGTGTTACCTTTAGGAGAGAGATTCAGGAACTGATCCACTTCATGCGGCTCTAGTTTAATCTGCGGGCTGAAGCTCTCGTCCTCCTTCGCCTGCAGTCATCATACAGAAACATCAATCACATCTCGAGCTTCAGCCTTATGTACACACACGTGCAAGTTTTAGTTTCGTTTTTTTGAAGCACTCTGAGCAGACAGACCTGCGTGACGAGCTGTGTGGTCTGTGAGAGGGAAGCGGCTGTCGCCGGTTTAACCGTGAGCGTGAGAGTCACTGTAGGCAGCAGCGCTGGAGAATCACAGAGCAGAGGCTCCATCTTCAGGTTTAACTTGTCCTCCTCCTCCTCATCATCCTCCATCTCCTCGTCCTCCTCCTGCTGCTGCTGCTCCATGGGCCAGTCGTCGCTATCGGACTCTCCTGCACACACTAGAGCATTCACCATCATCATCATCATCATGCATAATTACATTAAATCATACTTTAATGCTCATCACAGGCACAAATAAAAAAAAAGTGAAATAAACACAATTTTCCTTCTCATTTATTACTCAGTGGTGGGTTTCTTGACCGCCGTGCGGAAGGGCCGAGTTTCAGCCACTGGATATAGTGTCTGCCCCAAGCCTGTATAAATTCGGAGGGAAGGGCATCGCTATAAAATCTGCGCCAAATTGTATCAGATTGGATCAGATGGTCCGCTGTGGCAACCTCTTGACATTTAGATATTTGGCAGCCCTTATCCAGAACGACTTACATCTTTATCTCATTATATATCTGAGCAGTTATTAAAGGCCTCACTCAAGGGCCCAACAGGGACAACTTGTTTTCTGTGGGGTTTGAACCTGGGACCTTCGGAACCAACTTATAGGAGACGTTAAGCCAATCTAAACTGAAGAGATTGTTCAAGATGTCCAATCTTTACATAACGTCTTGAAATCAAATATCCAATACACTGTTGATAACGTAAAGTGCGATATTTTTAATGATTTAAACAAAGACTTTTTTTGTATTTACTTGTGCGAGTCCTAGGGGGATTTTCACGGTATAATCTGGCAACTCCAATCAAAAGTGTTTGAGTGAGTGCAAACATAACTTGTCTGCATTTACATAATAATAATAAATGAATGAATAATAATAAAAAGTTTTTTATGCTTAGGCATGATGCCCAAATATAATGGCATAACGTGAGCATAGCTATTTGGCATTATACTCGTACGTAAACCCGCTGATGTCGCAGTGCGCTCAGCATGGCAGCATGTACTCGATCTGTTTATCTAATTATTACGTCTAGGCTCTTCTTCGTATAATCCGACACGGAAGAATGGTTACCAGATCAGTATGTTCTAGAACTCTGGCTGTGTTTTCCCTGGGGTCGTGTTGTACACTGTGACGAGGAAACAGTCGTAACGCAGACCGGTTTAACTACTACCAGAAATAAGAGTGATGTCGTAACATCAGATTTTTGACTCAGCAGAAAAACACAGATTCTGGATTCCTAGTCTTTGTGGATCTTGGACATGTGTGTGATCATATTCTGGTATCCGCCCCAAGCGAGACATTTCCCCCGCACTCACCAGGCTCGCTGCTGGTTTTCTCCAGGATCAGATGGGACAAGGGCGACTGGGGTCTCGAGTCTCCGCTCAGCGAGTAACTGTGCTCAGCCTGGATGTGAGGAGGCGGGGGAGACGCCGGGCTCAGCTCCTCCTCCTCCTTCTCCAGGTCCATCATGTGGCCCCTCCCCGACAGGAAGGGGTCGCTCAGGAGCTGTCCCAGCAGCGCCTCCTGAGACAGGTCATCCAGGAGCTCGGTGAAGTGCTGCACAGACAGAATGAGATGGGAAAAAACATTAGGGTAGTTAGGGAATCATTTAATAAAATCGATTCGGTGATGGATTGAAATTCGTTTGTGTGGCGATTCACCGACTCCTTTTCAAATTATTATTTTTTTGCTTCCAATTGAGGTGGTAAAATCTTGCAGTTTCTCTATGATCCTACAGGTGGTGTGCTTTAAATTGGTCACACATTGTGTGGTAGAAGAGAATTATTCGTTTTTTTTTTTTTATTTTTTTAGAAATTGTAATAAAATCTGGGGGATTTTTTGAGGAAGCAAACAAATATAAACACAATACAAACCAAATCAGCTCCTATATATCGTGATAATATTGTATCAGATGATCCCTGGTGATTCCCAGCCCTCATATTTAATATTCAAAATATATAATACAGTATATAAAGCATAAAGAAAATGTAGTGGTTTTATCCAAGTGAGGAAACCATAAAATTATTATAAAAAATATATAATATCTGATAAATGCAAAGACTGCAAAGGAAAACCTTTTTTTTTTTTAAGCAGGCAATGGAAAGATCAATTACAGTACACCATTGTAAAGTAAAGCAAAAGTAAAGCCTTTATTTTGTCACATATACATTACAGCACAGTGAAATTCCTTCTTCGCATATCCCAGCGTAACTGGGGTCAGAGCGCAGGGTCAGCCATGGTACAGCGCCCCTGGAGCAGTTGGGCCCTTGAGCAAGGCCCTTAACCCCAACAATGGCAACCTGGCTGAGCTGGGAATCGAACCGCCGATCTTCCGATCACCACCCTCCCTTGCAAATTTCCGCCTTAAGAATGGAAACTTGCATCGGCATAAGAAGCATTTTCGTCATAAGAAAGAACAAACCAACCGTACTGAATGGCGGCTAAGTTGCGCGTACGTCCAAGACTCGTTCAAAACCTGTTCGTGTCACTGAAAAGCGGAGTGAAGCAAATTTACAAATTTTACATATTTTTTTCTTATTCAGCCAAAGCTTTTCAAAAGAGTCAGCCCATGATACTAACGTTGCATTCGGCCTGTCTTCAAAAGCTACGTGATTAAAAAAAATTTTTTTTTAATATATTGATAATATTTTTTTGGGTGGTGAGAACAGGTTATCTGCATTTACATGATTTTTTACGGGACAAATCTTACCGTTATACGAATTTCCATCTTAAGAATTCACCTCCAGAATGAATTCAATTCCTTCGCTGAGCATTTGTAGTATTAGTAGATATTTATTCACAATTTTTTAATAAGATTACTACAAACCAAATACAAGATTGGTTTGTTAATAATAAGTCTATTTATAGAAGATTCTGCAGTTCTTTGTTTGGAAAGTTCTTCTTCTGTTGGCAGAATATTTTGATAATTTTAAGCATTCGTTTCTGCAAAAAGAGCAAAAGGATCTGCCAGTAGAAGAAGAAACGTACAGAATAGGTGTAATCCTAAATTTGGTTTGTTCCAGATTTGAGATATTATCACTTGTAAGATATGACCCTACTGATGTACTGGTAATATGTGACAATTAGTGTTGGGTGTAACGTGGTACAAAGTAGAGTACTCTGATTACTTTTTTGATGTAACGAGTAATCTAACGCGCATTTACGTACTCAGTTATTTAGTTAAATATTTAACTATATTATTTATAAATATTTAACTAGTTATATTTTCTAAAATGTAATCCGTGAGCCAGACAGCAGTGATTCCGTTAGTATGTGTGTGAACGAAGTTCTGCAAGGTGTGCGACAACTGACGCGCGGAAAGATGGAAACCTAATCACAGCGTCAAAACTCGCGGTGAATCATGATGAACCGTACTTACGGCCACCGCGCGAAACCACGTAGGTGAGATAGGGGGTATTAGGAGTTAACAGATTATGAGCCGAACTGCGCTCAGTGATGATGGTAGAATAATTATAAAGGTCTTGACTAAAACAACATGCATGAGGAAGCACAAAGGAGTTTTCATTTTCTGCAATGGAAAAGTACTCGAACTAGTTACTTTTATCAGAAAGTAACGCAGTAATGTAATGGATTACTTTTTAATTACAATGGGAAAAGTGTAAAAAGTAACGTCCCCCAACACTGGTGACAATTCTAAAAACAAATTTTATTTAAAAAATTTAATATAAAAACAAATGCAAAGTTTATGTTCAGGATTTACATAAAGTGTGTGTGTCACCTCTCATAAACCAACTAACACGGGATAAAAACTTGACAAAAGCAAAGTTTTTTTAAGAAACGCACAGATGGATCAGACGGATAATTTCCTGTTTTTAATTGCTTTCTTAAACCATTTAAATTAATTTAATGTGCAACTCAGCAGAGACAGTAGAACGATCTGGTGTTTGTAAATTCCTTTGTAGATTTTTCTTGAATTTCCCTGAAGTTAAGTCATGTTTGAACAAATCTTGCTAGAAACGCGTGAAGCATTAAAAGCTCTACACGACGGCGCGTGTTTGGGGTTGCGCCTTCGTAATTTACACCATAAATCACCGCTTTTGTTTTTTTCTGAATCTGCAGATAGCACACCTCTACACGTCTACACCTCCAGGGCTTGTGCAGTCCCTGTTAACCGCCCCAGGTTCCGCCGCAGAGCCAGGAGCTGCTGATTACTTAAACGACACCCTACCCTGGCGGTTGAACGACTCCCAGCGGGATGCTTTAGAGGTCGCGTCTCACAGCCCGCATACCACAGTCTGAGCAACAACAAAAAAAGAAAAAGATGGCGTTACCTGGTGTCCAGACAAGCCGACTTTCTCTCCGCCAATCACATCTCACTGTGTACAACTGGCAAGTTTGAGATCTCCTTCAGATGTTTGGCTGGAGGGCAGATTGTTTCTTCTTCCTCCACCTCCTTCCCTCTCTCTCTCTCTCTTTCTCTCTCTCCCTGCCTTTCTGCCTCATCCTGCAAAAGCATTCGCTTCCCTCGGACAAGTCAGGACAAGCTGAGATCTCAGAACTCAGTCCGTCTGTTGGCTGGACATGTTCTCTACATTCCTCACAAACAGCCATCTTTCTGCCGCATTTCTCCAGCCCAGCATCAAGGCCGCGTCTCACAACCTCTGCTCGATAACAAACTAAAAACCTTGGCAGGTTGTTGCTGTACATGGATCGGTGGAATTCCTGAAATGGTTCGAGTTTGGTTTAAGTGCTGTGTTTTATGAGGACAGGCGTTTGCTGCTCATCCTGAAACTCTGGAATGGTTGTCTAGTATGTTTTTAAACGTAATAATAAAAATGATCACTCACTCACTCACTCACTCACCGTCTATACCACTTTATTCATGTATTCAGTGTCATGGGGAGACTGGAGCCTATACCAGGAGATTTAGGGTACGAGGCGGTGTACATCTTGGACAGGGTGCCACTTCATTGCAGGGCACACACACTCATTTACACTTTGGGAACGCCAAGCAGCCTAATCTGCCGGTCTTTGGACTGTGGGAGGAAACCGGAGAACTCGGAGGAAACCCACCAAGAGACAGGAATCGAACCCAGACCCTGAAGGTGCAACGCGACAGTGCTCGTCACTAAGCCACAGTGCCGCCTAATAAAAATTATATAGGAAAAATCTTTTTTTTTTTTCAACTTAAAGAATGTCGAAACATTTAAAGTCGTGATTACATCATTGGTACAGTGGGCAAATCAATGTTGATGCCACAGAAGACCATGTTCAAGAGACAAAACAATCTCTTCATGCTTTTCTGGGGGGGAGGGGCATAATCTCTGTCGTTAGCCAATCACAAGAGCCTATGAGCTGATCCATGCGGAAGGGTGTGGATAGCGCTTTCCTCCGAGCCATAGCGGAACCTCAGTTGTGGGAAGAAATCAGGCACAGACAAGACACAGACTGGGTAAAAATGTGGGAAAATCCCAGACACGTCATGGTGGAAATGCGAAACAAAATACTTGATTATACTGAGTGTAAACAACAACAAGAGGATGCTGCAGGCCGCACCGATGGAACGTCGCTCGTCAGAAAGCCGAAATCCCTTTAAAATCTTTACTACTGAGCCGTACATTAGGGAAATTAACTCCAAAGGTTACGGAGTTCAGTGAAATAAAATGCATCTGTGACGGATGTGCTGCCAGATGTCAGTTCTCCTTTTCCTCAATCCTGTCATGTCTTTGTGGCTAAAAAGCTGAGGAGACTCTGGAGTGCTGAGAGTGAGATTTAAACTTCACTGCCGCTGGTGTAAGTGTGTGTGTGTGTGTATGTGTGTGTGTGTGTGTGTGTGTGTGTGTGTATGTGTGTGTGTGTATGTGTGTGTGTGTGTGTGTATGTGTGTATGTGTGTGTGTGTAGGGGGGTGGTACAGTAAAACAACAGCAGATTGATTGGTGGAGCTCAGGCCACAGGTCAAACAAAAGAGCCATTCAGCAACAGGGACTGCAAAGTGATGCAGCACAGCCAGCGTCCGGACGCAGCCGAGTCACTGGGTTCACTGGGAAATAAGGGAGAATTTTAAAGCGTCCAGTTCACAAACCGAGTCGTGTCACGGCAGTGGGGCTAAAATTACACGAGATTTGATCTCTTACGCTGGAAAAATACTGCGTGTGCAGAGAGTAGAGGAGACTGAAGGGGAATCGTGCAGGAACGTGCTGAGGAACTAAAGCATTAATGTTTCTTGTGAGAAAATAAATCCCTGAGAGCAGAGAGAATTAGGCAGAATATCGAGAACACAGCTGAGACTCGAAGTGAGCTGTGAAAGGAGGAGAGAAGTCAGACATATGGCTTTAATTACAGGCTGAGTCAGAGAGAGAGAGAGAACGGTGTGGGATCACACACACACACACACGCGAGCTCAGTACTGCTCAAGTCAGAAATGCTCTGTCCGGCTTTTTCCAGCATTATCATGACTCACACACCAGACCTTGTAAAAGTAGCTCTGTCTGCCTCACACACACACACACACACACACACACACACACACACACACACACACACACACACACACACACACACACACATATAGTACGCATAAACAGGCAGTATATACACACGTACTGTACATAAATGCACACACACACACACACTTATACACACACAAATGCACAAACATATACAAACAGTGTATATATACACACATACACAGCCACGCACTCACACATGTACTGTATATACATATATACACACACACACTATATATATACACACACAAACACACTGACTTTATATATATATAGACACACACACACACTTTATACACACACTACACACTACACACACATACTTATACATCACACTTATATATATATACATATTATATATATATATACACACATACATACACACACACTTATATATACACACACGCGCACACACACTCAAGCACACACTGTCCATACATACACACACACTGTATATGCACACATACACACCCATACATACACAAACATTCACTCTGTGTGTATTCATATATATAATAGGTATGAAAGCACACACATACAAACATTCACATATGTATGCGCGCGCACACACACACACACACACACTCTATCGGATCACGAGATCAGTGTTAGATATCACACATCACACCACCATTTTTGAGATCTAAACTGCAAACATCCTGTGTTTAAAAAAAAGGTTAAAACTGATTGTTATAGTTTCTACACTGTATGACAAAATCATTTTGAGATGTTAATCTGATACATGATCTTGGTTTTGTCGTGTCACGTCTTCACGTCTGATCGCTCGCTTCCTGCAGACGTGAGGGGAAAAAACGCTGGTTTTTAGTTTCGTCCCGCAGCGTCTCACCCTCTCCCCTCCATCCCTGCAGCCTGACTATAAACAGATTCTGCACTGTACATGAGGGCAGATCTACTCCACATCCCTCAGCCACATAACGATTTACAGCCGACAGTGCTGCGCTCCTACGGCGTTTACTAAATGCTCCAGCTCTCCCCTCTGTCATTACGGGAACGTCTCATGGAGATCTGTCATTACACGCCGCGTCCTGATGGACGTGTGGTTGGACAATTACGGTGAATTATCCCGAACCGAATGTGTTTGGAAAGCTGTGACAGGACACTCTAAACAGGATGTCATCGTTTCCCTTTTATAAGACGATATGTGCGATGTCATGCGAGAGGCGATTTGGGGCAGGACTGTCTCTGTAATCTCCGTTCCTCGGGTTATACGAGGCTTAGGGCGGTGAGTTCTTGAGAGGTGATTCTTGAGAGGTGTTGCCCGAGCGCAGGGAGTGTAGAAGAAGGCTCCTTTGTTCAGCGGGGTGTGTGTAAATGAGAAAGGCCGCACAAGGGATCGTGTGTTTGGAAAAGCAGAGAGTGCTCATACAGAACCCATCTGGAGAGACCACGGTAGCCTTGTTAGTGTAGTGTTAGTGTTAGGGGCCAGGATTCCGGGGGGCCGCGGGTAATTTTTAGCCACCCGGAGATGCGGTGGGGGAGGAAGGAACGTGCTAACTGGAGGGATGGATGGATGCAAAAGCAGAAAAACAGATGCTCCACCACAATAACACCCACACGCCAGAGGCGAAGGTCGTGCCTTGTGAGTGAATCTGTACCTTGGTCTTTATTCATTCTCTGACCTGACCTGGTGCAGACGTACGCTCCAACACGTGTCGGTTTCATTTGGATTGTTAGTGTGAGCTAAAATTCTATTCCTGTTGCATCATCCACGCACCAACTCAGTCTGTGCAAGAAACTCTGGCATGCTGTTTCTTCAAATTCCATGCCTTGGTTGATTTTTTTTCTTATTTGGAAAGAAGTCTCGTACTTGCACAATGACGCACTTCAGACATTACTGCCCCTTTAAAGCTCAGAGTTGGAGTTCTGCAGCAACTGAAATCAAAAACACCATGATTCAAAGTTTAAAGGTCCTAAGCCCACGTTACAGTCAGTTTACTTTGGACAGCAGCTCACCAGTTTGAGAAAAACCCCATGCGGTACATGGTTCAACATGACATCATCGTCGAACACAAGAGAATCAAAGTGCAGCGAGAGCTTATCTCAAAACAGGAAACCCGTGCGTGACTAGGCTGCCCGGCTGTCTCAGCGTCCAAAAGGACGTCCTGCTTTCTTTAAAGTGAAACGAAAAAACGCAAGAGCCACAGTAACTGGATAACATCACTGTTGTTTCTCAGTGATATCATTTCTCCTCTGTCCTACAGGACTTTGTGATCCGATACCACGGCGCAGATCTGGCATTGTGCGAGGGTAAATCAGGGATCTAGTGAAGTAGACAGCCTAGTTAGGCTACAGAGGATTTTTTATACATACAAATGTGTGTTGGTGATGGTGGGGGTGTATTACTGTGTCATGGCATCCAAACACGAAACATGGCGTAACATCATGGTGAACATCAGAATGAAGAAAAAATACCATCTCTGGGACATGAACAGTGCGGTTAGTGCCAAATGAGATGGTTTCAGCATTTCAGAACCTGCTGATCTCTTGGGAACTTCACACACAACAAGAAATCTCTAGAGTCGTCAGAACATTATGGTGCAAAAAAAGTCGTGGTTTTATGGGTAAAACTCTGTGTGGGTGAAAGACGTCAACAACCAAACTGGTTTGAGCTGACAAGAAGAGCTGGTTAACTCGGACAACCACTTTTTAGATCTGTGGAGAGTGGAAAAGCATCGCAGTGCCAGGAACAGTAAAAGATCATGTTGGGGCTTTTAAAACTTACAGGGTAGAAGTGTAGCTGCATCGGTACTGTGTCGTTGTAACGTTATGGGGTTCTTTTTGTTGGGCTTTCTCCAGGTACTCCAGGTTTCCCCCACACTCCAGGGACAGGGACTTTCAAACTGCCCAAATTGGGGAGTGCTTCTGTCCTGCAGTGGGTTGACATGGCGACACACAGGATAGGCAGTAAATGATGGACAAATGGGCATCCCGAAGGTCTTTATGGCCTCTACCCAAAATTGTCGACATAACAGAAATGTTTAAGGAGGGGGAATGTTGAGATCACTACACTGTATTGCTTGGGAACAAATCCTACACAGTTGTTCAGCATTCCTCGAGTGACTGAAATCTAAATTCTCCCACACTACCCCACTTCTCAGCTCCTTTCACAAGATTCCTATGGCTGCCTGCATCAAATTCCAAACAAAGCCCTCATCACACCCCGCACTGCACCACATTCCCTCCGATCCTCAAGGACAGATCGGCTGGCCCCACCATCTCAGGGATCGAGTAAGACATGCGTCTAGACTGTTTTCTGTTCTGGCACCTAGGTAGTGGAATGAACTTCCTCTAGATGTTGATGACTGATGCTAGGTCTACTTAGAAACTTAATAACCCGGTGTAAGTATCTATTGTATGCAATGAAGGAAACTTCGGCACACTTTTATACGTCGGTCTGGATAAGAGTGTCTGCCAAATGCATAAATGTAAACATAAATACAGCATCTCACTTGACTTGCTTTAAAGCCGGTCCTTAAAACAACAATGGCAAGGCTAACCATTTTCAGTATGCATGAAATGTTACCAAAGAGTTAACCCTGAAAAAATGACAGAACAATCCCATAGCATCTTCCTATAGGGGTGGGATTGTCGAGGGATCAATACGATACGATATTATGGCGATACAGGAACGCCGATATGATTCGCATTGCAATTTTATAAATATCGTGATTCGATATTATTATCTTTTTTTTTTTTTTTAGAATTTGTAAATGATTTGCTTTTATCACACAGTACATTGTGCGGCCTGCCGATGGATGAACAGTTTAGAGCACGCCACCTGTAGGATTATAGAGGAATGGCAATGTCAAATGGCAATTTCGTATAGAACTTATTATAAATACTATTAAATTATAACTACTCTGGAGTGTGGAGACACACAAATCACCACACAAAAGAATCACAGAATCACTTTTTCCTCCTTTCTCTTCCTTCCAGACACCTCGCTCTTATTCAGGACATGACTCCAGTTTGGCTTTGATTCTAGCCATCAGATACACAATCGACCCTTTAGTTATGGACTAGCATCAGACATCTTAAACATTGCTAACTGAGCGTAATTAAACGCTACGTGACCAAAAGTATGTGGACACCTGACCATCACAAACCATAGGTGGAATGAAGAGGCCCAAACCTGCTCCATAAACAAGTGGCGTGTTAATGCAGGAGTGGAAGAGCTTGAGTGTCCTGCACAAAGCCCTGACCGAACTCAACCCCAGTGAGCTCCTTTGGGATGAACTCATCCTGACATCAGTGCCTGATCTCACTAAACCTCTTGTAGCTGAGTGGCCACAAGACCAAACATCTATACCTATATACAATGTATTAGAAACCCTTCTCAGAAGAGTGCAGGAAACACAAAGGGAGATAAATCCGTGACACAGCTTCCCATCTTTAATGTTTTATCTGCAGCAGTCAATGGGATCACAGACGGCCATTTGTACTGCGGTTCCACACTAAAGCTCTGTGGCTGGCTCCTGCAAAGTCGGTGTGACGTCTCGTCTTGTACAAGGTGCCCATGTTTAGTGATAAATAAACCAGACGTCCTTGCCACAGCCAGGCATGCCAGACTACTTTGGCCCCGTCTATGAGATTTGTTTGGGCAGAAATGCGTGTCATCGTGACTTCTATCATAAGGAATTTGTGTGCAAGATTAAAGGAGCTCGTAGCGTGCCAGGTCCCTGACAAAACTCGTGCTGTCTCTCGATACAGAGCACCTCTCAGCTCCCCTTCCCCCCGCCGAGGCCATGCAAACACACGGGTGTAAAGTGCAGAGGGAAGTACAGTGGGGGTTGTATGATTTTTGGAGAGCCCAGGAAATGGCTAGAGCACTGCGTAGGAGGTGTATCTAAGCAACAGGAGCATTGACCTCGAAGAGACGCGACAGTCATGACTTTAGAGACCCAGAAAGAAGCGTGGTGGTGCAGAGAGCTATTGGTTTTGCGTCACAGTGGTGAAAGACCACGTGAAACTCAGAGTAACCACGGACTGAAGGCAGGGTATATTTAGCATTATTGCAGAGCGTAAAGACCGCCAAGGAAGGCGTGAGCACGGAGTGATCGACCCCAAAAATAACACGCTGCGTTTTTAGATTGAAACCATGACTTGGCTGAACACTGGGAATTTTATGGCTGTGAGACTGATGCAAGACATGCAGCTGATTAAAAAAAAATTTTTTTTTTAAAGAAACTATTTTGGACAACAAAGAAACAAACGGGCTTGTGTTTCAAATCTGAGCAACATGTAATAAAGGAAGAAAGAAAGCGTGAAAGGTGAGACGGCTCCAGAGGCCAGGCGAGACAGAGAGCCCATGTAACCAGTGAATAAGAGAGAGTGTGTGTGTGTGTGTGAGCGAGTGAAGGTTTGCTCTCATGAAGGTAAAGGGCGAAGTCAGGCTCAGGTTGCAGCATCTTTTCCATGGTTGTGTAAAGGTGTACAGCCTGCCTCTGGCTTCCCCTAAAGCACCCAACAAGCTCATTTCCCTGATCCTTGTGAGATAAAGCACACGTGTCACAAGGGTCTGGTCGATTCAATAATTCGACAATTTTTATAGCTTTTCCCTCTTAAAATAATGTCTCGATTGATAACCATCACATTTATGTAGTGTTCAAGGGGAAACCGAAACTTGTAATTCCCCTACAAACCTGGTGTAAAAAACACCCTCGACATGAAATATCACCTTGTCACCGTGGCTTAGTCTTTACAACTTCCACTTCCTTCGCTAATTAGATCAGCATGGCCGTTCACCTTCTAAACAGTATAAAATTCCCCTTCTGTAGTTAAAGACTGACCTCTGAGCAGGATTGCAAAATGCACGTCAAATTCTTAACCACTTGTACGTTACAGGAACTCGGCCGGGAGTTACAGTACTAGCACATCCCCTATAGTCCTGACGGAGTTCCTGGGAGGCCAGTGTTTCAGACATGACTCTACATTACTGACAAAAATGTTCTACCTTGATGTTATCCAGGCACTAGTGAAATGGAGGGATGAGTGTATTAGTGTAGCACAGGATTATATAGAGGAATAAAGAGAGTTTTAAGCCTCAAAAATCCCGGTTTGACTCGAACGCCCATTGTGCATCACATAATGCAATTAGTGGGCTACGTTATTGCTAAAAAAAATAAAAAAAATAAAAAAAAGAGACTCGATTACAATGGAAAATCCAATAAATTATTTATTATTATTATTATTATCATCATCATCATCATCAACCCTAAAATAATAGTAACCCTGTGTCCTGTTTCGCATTTAACCACAAACCACCCGGTATAAAGTTTCACATTATACACACATCAGCTTGAGCAATACCAAGAACATGAACCTGGAGAACAGAGAGTAAGTGTATAAGTGTGTGTACAAGTGTGTGTGTGTGTGTGTGTGTGTGTGTGTTTGAGTGTAGGGGGGGGGGCTCTGAAGGACACCAGTGAGGCTCGATATCTCCCAGCACTCCCTGGGCCGGCGGAGAACAGGCGATGCAGTGTCCACCCGACCCACAGGGAGCGAGAGATGAATAGACGGACAGCTCGAGACGAGAGGCCTGGCCTTGTCCAAACACGCGGCATGAAAAACACCTTTTAACACGAGTGGCTCAGTGGCATGCGCTGTTCACCTCGAGTACCCACACACACACACAGTATTCAGTCAGTCTCTATAGGAGTTTATATACCCTTTGCCACAGGATTAGACCTAAAGCTGAAGATGAATTAAGTTGACAGGTTTCGTCTTCCAGATCAGCGAAAGTGTTTGTGAGTGTATTTCACTCCGAGCCTTTAACTTTGACCCATTTTTATTCTCCTCGTGATAAACACAATCACCATATCAAGAGACGCTGATACACCATGTCACTGTGTGTGTGTGTGTGTGTGTGTGTGTGTGTGTGTCATGATGTTCTAACATGACCGCACTGATCATCAGTTTTCTCCTTTAATATTATGCAACAGATTCGAGGAAGCATTAAATTGTCAACGGTATGATACGCCGGCTCTGTCCGAGTGTGTGTTTTGTCACGTGTATTTTTACACCGTGTCAGCAGTGGTTTATTTCAAAGCTACAATTTCACTGAGACACTACGACTATTCCTCTCGCTCTTCCCTCTCTCTCTTTTAGGGCTTTTCTAAATCCGTCCAGCTCTGCGGAAGACTTGAGGCCTACCCCCTATGTTTTAGCATTTTAACATCTGCCACATCTGTGGTCGTCAGGATGGCGTTTTAAAACACATCCTGCTCCAGCGGAGGCAAAAGAATTCCTGCGTGTGACCAGGAAATCGCACGTTTACCCGTATGGTCCTGGAAAAATGGGCTGATATCCTCATTCTATAATTCGTCCAGTATGTATCATGATGCACAGCTTTACTGAATGAAAAGTGAATTCCTTTCTTTTCTAATCCAGACTTTAAAAGAAAGATAGGAAGTGATAGCATGCTGTACGGAATATCACACACTCGCTCATGCGTTGTCTATACAGATTTATCCTGCGTTCAGGGTCTGAGCCAATCACCACTCGCATGCTCATTCACACATTAGCCAATTAAGGCTAATCTGCATGTCTTTGGACTGCGGGAGGAAATCGGAGAACCCGGAGGAAACCCACCAAGCACAGGGAGAACATGCAAACTCCATGCACACAGACTGAGGTGGGAATCGAACCCGGATCCTGGAGGTGTGAGGCGACAGTGCTAACCACAGGATACCACAGAAATGTGTCATTCATAGCAATATTGATATTACATCATCGTACGGCCCAGCCCTATTTGGAAACGACTCAAAATACCAGTTCTGGAAGAACAGTTTTAGAAAAATGTTGTCTGACGAGACGAGTCTGGATCAACGTAAGCAGTGGTATTTTTTTTTTTTCCCCTCACACGTTACCCTTGTGTATTTAGACAAACTAATTAATGGTGCACGTCTGTTTAAAATTTGTTGGCCGAAGTAAGAGAGATTAAAAATAATAAGAAATCCTTGTGCGTGACGGTCCGAATTTAATACTGAAGCTAAATCTGTGCCGTTTTAATGGTGTTGAACCGCAGCACTCAAAAACTTCAACATCCAGGAACTTGACCCGTCTCCTCAGGTCCTGTGGTGTCCCGGATCCTCCTGGAAGCCCTTTAATAATTCCAGGGTGAACCCAGAGGCTCTAGTGAAAGCGACTTGTTTTTTTTTTCCCGTGCCGTTACGTTACATTAGCCTCACAGCTGAGGCATTCGGCATGGCCTCAGCACTGAGTCATGGGAGAGTTTGGCAGCGCGGCACGAAGACAGCGTCCAGACGGGGTGAGACGGATTGGAAACAACGACATGTCCCAAGCTGGTCTCAGGTCTCCTTTGCAAGCTTACTGTCAGCGCTGAAGAAATGCTGGGCTCATGTTTAGATTTATAGACCCTGGTGACAGTCGGGTATGAGCCGAGAGTTGAGTTTTAAACGCTGATCACACTACATATATAAATTATATATATTTTCTTTTACATAAAATCACACTTTGACTTTTCGAGGGAGAATTTCACAGCAGTTAAATTAACATTAGCTACGTTTACACAGACAACAGGTCTTTAATTGGATTAGACAGTTTACACGGATGCTAATCTAGTAAGATCACACGCTGTTACATGCTTCAAGACTTTAATCGGAATATAACTTTAACCTGCCGGAAGATAATAACCGAAGAAGTATTTTTCTAGGTTAGGCTTCCAATTTTTTTTATTTATTTATCCCGTACAGCAAGAACATATTTATTCCAACAAGAGCGAAACGATCAGATCAAGTGTTTCACATGGCTAATAATTATCTACTAAACAGATTATTCATTATTTTTATTTATTGTTTCATTCTGATCGAGCCGGATCAGAATTCTGATTCTGACTGGGATTTTATTCTGATCATTAGTGGAATTTTCGGGTCCATATGGTTTTCCAAACCCTTGAACCTTTTCACCTGGGTCAGTACTGCTTCCTGTACTCTGACAGTTCTCCAGAGTTACACATATATAATACGTTTTATCAACAGAACTACCAGCTGCTTTAAGAATCTATAGATTTTTTAACTACCACAAATTGCAGGTTGTTATTGAATAACTTATCCTAAACATCTCAAACCATTTGCTTAAACATTAGTGATGGGAAACATCAGTCACCACCCGATACGATATCACCAGATCCAGGTACCGATTCGATTATTATTGTGATTCTGTAAACATCAGGATTTTATAAATATTTTTTCCCCCGATTTTGTTACTATTTTAAGACTTTCTCCTCAAAAGGTTGTATACCTCAGCTTTATACACCTGAATTGAACCTGAGTAATTAAATGGAGTCCGTTCCTTATAACAAGTCTTCTCAATAAAAAAAAAAAACAAGAAGTAGCATTTAATCTAAACAAAATAACTCAGAATACAAGAGTTTAACATTTAACTTTAATTAAACAGAGTACACTACCTATAGGATTATACAGAAATGGCGATGCTTTAAATGTCTCAAATGCCTCCAACATCTTGAGCACGAGTTGAGCAGTTGTGAGCACGTGGAGCTTTTCTCCGCTCGCAGCTTGGAGAAAAAGGATTTGTAATGCGCACAACTTTTGATAATGTAACACCGTAAAAAGAAAGCGTTTCTGTTGCACCACTCGGACGCTTGTACACTTGGCCCAGAATCCGGATGAGTCAAGCAGGAAATACCAGTCACTCGCTGGCTGACCGATGCATCTCTATTATAAATGCAATAAATCATTTAAAAATAGATTTTGGAGTCAATGACGCATTGAATTAGATGAATCGGTACACAAAAGAATTACAATTCAGAAATGAATCGATTTTTTTCCACTAATCCCAATTTTTTTTCAGGGTCTCAAAAAAAAACTCTGACTCAAACAGCGAGAGAGCTCTTATATACACCGAATCATAGAACACGATGATTATTAAAGCAATTTTTGTTTTTTAGGAGGTGGTGGGTTGCTAGGGGGAAACTACTCCAGTGGAGCACGAGGTCTTGGATAGTTTTTAGCTGAGAAAAGAATTTCCAAGTGAGTAAAACGTGGGGGAGTTAGTGGAGAAAACTACGGTTGACCCCCAAGGAGAAAGTTGGCGTTTGGGAATTTATGAGCCGCTTTGTAGGACCGTTAACTGTAATTCGGACTGGTGCTGCGAACTCTTACTGAAGTGAAATATTCTTTCCACAAGGCAAGAAGAAGAAGAAGAAGAAGAAGAGGAGGAGGAGCAGAATCAAAGCCCATATGAGAGCATTTTTCTACAAAAATTCTACGTCATACAGTCAAGTCGGTTCAGGACTTGCTCAGGTAATGCAGTAGTTAGAGGGGTGTTATAACGATTTAGGTCGTAATGGTTTAAACGCTGACGGTACCCCCGGCAAGAAAAGCTACGCCAGATGTGTGGATTCCAGATGCGAGCCACGTGTGTCATGCAAATGTTGGTAGTGTAAAGGACCTGAAATTCCCAGTGGGAGATGAATGAGGCGAGGGATGGGAAACAACTCCTGGCACTGTTGTGAGGAATTCGGTGTCAACAAAATCCCCCAGAATGTGAACGAGAGTGAGAGTGAGAAGGGAAGTGAGGAATAAATGTCTGTGCTAGGACCGTGACCCAAAAAACAAAGACCTTATTATCTCCTTTGTGATCTGATAGCAAAAAAAATCTACAAACTAGAGGGCACAATTCTCCTGTGTGAAGTGGAAGACTTATGCGTTTGAAACTGGCTCGATTTGTAGAAGGTGTTAAGTTAAACGCAGATAGATCTTTACTCCTACTCATTATTCTAGATGCTTCTACTGTACCTCCTTGTGTCTGGGGAAAGCCGTAGCCTCAAGGCTTAATTTTAGAGCGTCTAACTCCATACAGCTGGAATCAGGACTAGTGGTAACATGAAGGCTGTAATTAGTTTGTGCTTTGTAATTTATCCCTGCTATAGTTTAGAGGCGCATTAGCTAGGGTTTGTGAATAATAGGGCTCTAGTGGTTAAATGGGTGCAACTAAATAAGATTCTAATTATTACTTATATATTTCCACTCATTAAGCCCACACGTAGACACTAAGCTCCGCCCACAAAACTTGTGTTACGTTTGCATTAGTAAGGACGCTCAACTACTGCGAAGAACAACGCATAACATAAACACAGAGCGATTTAAGGGTGCAGTAGATGCTTTCATGACATAGATTTAAGCCATGACCCCAAGGACAAACTATTACGCATCTGAGAGAACTTATTTGGAAACTGACATCTAGTCAAGAATGTGTGTGTTTGGATAGCCCTCTGGTTTTATAGACGCACTTCTTTATGGCCCAGCAGAGCTTTCTAAACATCCGTGGGAATACAGGACAAGAGAAAAAAAAAAAAAGAACAAAGCAAACGAAAAAGAAACTTTAAATAATATTTTAACTAATATTCAAACTACATGCACACAGACCCAAGTCGAGAATAGAACCTGGAATCTGAAGGTACCATACCGCCACAATTCCGTTCCATATCGCTTTTGCATTTTTTCGCATTAAGAACTGAAATTTTGCAATACGAAGCATCCTCGACATATGAACAAACCAAAACAAATGCTTGCTAAGTTGTATGTGCATCCAGGAGTTGTTTAAAACTTATTTGCGTCATTGGAAAGCCAAGAGAAGCGAGTTTTAAAAAACAAAATGTTACAGGGTTTTTTGGAGGGGAATTTTGTGCCAGATTTAGTGAATACATGGCACCCTGGGTCCAAGAGAGTAAAACCATACATATACGTTAAAGACATGTTTGGGAGGATACTCAATGTGGGCGTGTGCAAAAGTGTCTAGCATAAGAACTGAGCAAATCCAAACATAAACACACTGTTCAGGCCTTTTCAGCCAAGTGTTGAACTTTTCTGTTCTGAGACAGTGGCAAACCGTTATTGGTATCATTGCTATACTTTTACCACATTCTCTGCATTTAGGAGACATTAAAATGTTGCCTATTACACTTTTTTTAAAAGTGGCACTGCATTAAGGTGAATTACACCTTCCCAAAATTTGAATAAATTTGTTTTCAGCAATATTGCTAAAGCACTCTCTCTCTCTTTGATGTATGATCAAAGTGACAAGACATTTCCTTAAATTTGGCCTTTAAAAAAAGAAGCATAATTAAATATTGAACATTAAAGTAGGAATATGCGATTCAAGTCTGAAAGAAAGTGCACTATATTTTATAACAATACATAAAAACAGTGTTAGAAATAATGTGTCCACATAATAATAATCAGGGTGCTGAAAGCAGGGATCTCATGCACCGTTTGAAGTTTATTCCCGTGGAGCCAAAGGAGCCAGAAACTTACGCACGCTCACATATGCGCGCGCGCACACATGCATGCATGTACAATCACAGCACTTTTAAGCTTGTGTGCATCTTTACTGTGTTACTTACTGTGCTGTACAGGACATTGTCGTTATCTCCAGACTCGGACAGCTCGCTCAGATTCCGGTCCCACCGTAAAAACGGTTCAGTGCTGTCCAGTATTTCCATATCTTGTGTATTATGATGATTATTGGTATAATTGAAACCTCTCTGGTAAGTTACTGTATATGTGCGCGTGAGTGAGCGCGAGCCAGTCCAAACTTCCCCTAAACCCTGCTTTAGGCTACACTCTTTCACTTGTTTAATTTTAAATACTACTAATAATCCTCCCCTACCACTGGTTTAACTCCGAGTGAACAGGTAGACCGACTTGGTTTTCTCGTTTCTTCAAGCATATTAACTACGCCTCTCCTTAAACACCCAGGAATTTCAGGGGCGGAGAAAAGACAAAAAAAAAAAAAAACATGGCTGTATTCACACAGAATATTTCAACTCACGACAATTTCAACAATCATGTTTTATTTAAAAAAAAAACATAATTATTTATATTTACACCACAGTCACTCATATTTCAGTTGTACCTAAACGACATTTTTAAAGATTCAAACGAATAAACAAACAAGAAAAACTCGCTGACTAAATGGAAAAACCCGCCCCCTTCTTCCAGAACCAATCAGGAAACACTTCAAAAGACCCAAACAAAGGTCAAGCACGAATCACGTAACGCGTTCGGCTAAACAGAAAGGAGAGACAGCCAATCAGAGTGTCGCAAATCCAACCGACGTGAAGAAAACCCAATAAATTGGTAACGCTACTGAAAGTCTTAGCAAACCGAATACAGCCAAGAATACTTTTCATGAGGAACCTCCTACTATCTGTCCTGCCCTCAAACACTCCGTTATGTTTCATCACATCTTAGCATTATTATTATAATTATTATTTTAAAATAATTTTTCGTTGGAAACAGTTGGTTTGTCTTGATAAATGACTGAACATGTCAAGACACTACAGAATCAGTGTACACTCAAATACAAAAAAGTTTGACAAGCAAGAATATGTACTTGTATTTCACAATTTACCAAGTTAGGTGAATTATAAAAACTAATCTGTACCGCTTTATCCTTTATACAGGCTTACTGAGGGCCTGGAGTCACACATACACACACCCACATGCCCATTCTACACACTATGGGCAACTTGAGAACTCGAATTAATCTAATCTGCACCAAGCACAGGGAGAACATGCAAACTCCATGCACACAGTCCCTGAGCCAGGGTTCGAACTGGGACCCTGGCAGTGTAGACAATGCTCATCAGACTAAACCATCGGAATTAAAATGACCAGTCATCTAATTAAAACATATACACTATATGGCCAAAGAACGGCATTGGTGGCTCAGTGGTAGGTTTCTCAGGTTCAATTTCAACCTAATGCCCAAACCCCAGCGAGTGGGTCCCAAGCCCAGATAAAATTTGCATCAGAAAGGGAATCCCGTTGTGGCGACCTCTCAACAGAAGCAGCCAAAAGACTACCAAGATCACATTCAATGTCATAGGCCTGGGATAGCTTACTGGCTAAGGCATTGTACTACTTATCAGAAGGTTGCTGGTTCAAACCCAATCGCCATGGTTGGACCCTTAAAGCCCTTAACTCTCAACTGGTCAGATGTATGATAAGATAAAAATAGGATCACTCTGGACAAGGGTGTCTGTTTTACGCTGTAAATATAATGTAAATTCCTTCTTCAAACCGCACACCATTGTATAGAATGTCTCTGTAGAATAGAATGCAGTAGCATACACAGACAGTTTATGTGAGGCATTTAGAAAGTGTGACAGACACCTTTAAAGTGATTGTCACTAATTTATATGTTAAGGTATACTATTTTACTTTGCTTCGTTCTTGTGGTAATGAAGGAAAATCTGTGAAACCCAATGCAGTAAATGTCTGTTAGTACAAATTACACTTATTTTTACATGACTACATTAAGTAATATTTTGAATATTTAAAAATATTCCTTCTTGTATTGAGTCTTTACAACTTGCCATCAACTCCATATGTGTTAAAAACAAGCTGTGTAGTAACTCACTACCTTTTTACACAATACAGAAAACCATGCTTACAGAAGTCCCCCGATTAAAGAAGTTAAAAAGCTTCTGAAACCAGATACACTGAACTGGTAACAAACAAGAGGATTAGAAGGGATCTTGTTTCATACAGAAAACAAGACAGAAACTGTCTCAATATGTACTGTAAAATAAGAGTTTAGCAATTGTGAGACCAGAAGAAGTGTGAACACCAAATCCCTAAAGACAGGAGTTCAGTATTATTTTTTATTACAATACAACACAGAGTATGTCAGTAATAAAAGGAAAAATGTTTTCGACAATGTCCACTGTAAGGTTTTGTCAAACCTGTAGGCTCGTGGTCAGAGAAGGAAGTGAGACATAATTATAATACCTTCATTCAACTACTGAACAAATATAAAAGAACAAATAACAAAAATATCATAATACACTATGTATTGTTAACTGAGCTTCCAGAAAAAGCCTTCATTCCCGATCCCGTATTTCACTCAAAAAGACAATGTTATCTGTAGAAAGAGAGAAAAGATCTATTGTTGGTCAAGTACAAAGGCACATTTGAATAACAACATTATTTTCATAACATAAGTCATAAAAGTGCCACAAACAGGATTTAAAAAACCCCAATGCCTGGTTAGACAAGTAATATCCAACCTTTAAAGGTCACACATTATACTCTTATACTTACAAGTTTGAAAAAGACTTAAAGGTCTCCAAAATGTGAGTGTTAATGTATCAGGTGAATTATAATTCAGGCTTTGCTTTCTGGCTGCTTGATTTTTTTCTTTTCTTTTCTTTCACTCCTTTACCAAGCAGAATGTTTCAGTGTCTGTAGCTTTAAATTAACTGTACCCTTTGCCAAAATTGCATTTTCATAGCCAATAAGAACACAGGGATCAGAAATGTCTGTGTTTGGACATTTATCTAATATGTCCTATTTTCAGGCAATTAAAAATAATAATAAATATCGAGACAAATATATATAAACATATTGATATCCTTAATGTTTAGTGATATAAAAAGTCACGACTTAATTAAGAGCTGAAAAATGCTAGGATAGCCTTCATGTATTAGCCACTAATTGGTAACTGCAGACATAAAATGGCACTCAACGGCAGAACTGGTCGGAGCCGAGCATCGAGCTGAGGAGGGTCTCTTGGTATATGAGGTCACAAAGGGGGAAAATCTGATTTGCTGGTTTAAACCCTAACCCCAGAACAAACAGCAGGGGATGTTTGTTTTCTTATGCCTTTTTGTGCCTTCATGCACACTGGAGACCCAGTGATGTTTGCACAATAAGTCCCCTTTACTATTTAGCCAAAATTAGATTTTTTTTTAAAGCTAAGTGTTAATTAAAAATCCGAGATATACACAAAGCCTAACCTGCAATGATAGTGGTCGCCTGCCGTCTTACGTTGTTCTTGTCGACATATTCGCCATAGTCCAGCTTCCCCTCGACAAGAACCCGTGACCTGAACGTATTTGAAATGAATGTTAATGTAAAAATCTGACAGTGGAACAAAGATGCTAACATTAGAAATACTGAAGTAGCTCTTCCCTAATGTTTATTCAGCCAATAAAAATATTTAATGTACAATAAATCATATCCAACATGCTGACAAACCATAAACTTGGAACAACATTTCTACACCTTAACTCTCATAAAAAAACATATAATACAGCCATGGCCAAAAGTATAGAGAATGACATGAATATAAATTTTAACAAAGTCTACTGCTTGATTTTTTTTTTTTTTTATATCTGTTTGTCAGACATTCCTACGGTATAACTGAAGTATAATTACATGCATTTCATGAGCGTCAAAGACTTTTACTAATAATCGCATTAGGTTTATGCAAAGAGTCAACATATGCAGTGTTGAATCTTCTTTTTCAAGACCTCTGCCATTTACACTGGCAATCTGTCAATCAACTTCTGGACCATACCTTGACTAATGGCAGCCCATTCTTGCATAATCAATGCTTGGAGTTGGTCAGAATTTGTTTGTCCACATGCCTCTTGAGGAATGACGCAAGTTCTCAGTGGGATTAAGGTCTGGGGAGATTCCTGCCCTAGGACCCAAAATTTGGATGTTTTGTTCCCTGAGCCACTTAGTTATCACTTTTGCTTTATGGCGTGGAGCTCCATCATGGTGAAAAAGGCATTGTTCATCACCAAACTGGAAGAAGTTGCTCTTGGAGGATGTTTTTGTACAATTTTTTGTGTTCTTAAGCAAAATTGTATGTGAGCCCACTGCCTTGGCTGAAAGGCGATTCCACACATGGAGGGTCTCAGGATGCTTTTACTGTTGGAATGACACAGGACTGATGGTACAGTAGCGCTACAGAGACTTTGTGAGAATTAACATTTGTGTCATTCTCAAAACTTTTAGCAACGGCTATACAAATAAATATGTCAATCATAAACAGAGTGCTGATTTCCTGGCCATCTTTAGCCTTATGGATAATGAATAGTACTGGTAAATGATAGTATGTATAATCAGAAACAGTTAATCATTTAAACCTCCGATGTACGTACCCTTTCTTTACATAGTTGTAGGCTACGTCTCTTAGACCAGGCTTGAACACTGAGATTCTGTGCCACGTCGTCTTCTGGCTGACATCTCCTGAATAAAAGTCACCCATTCATCACTAATGATTGCGAAAATGAAATTCTTTACAGTTCCATTATCCAAAACCTTAATATACATAAAATGTATTATTTACAGAGTTGGTAGTTTATCATGTCACTACAGCACAGATATCTCTACCACACGCAGTAATAAATAAAGGACACACAGAGGGCTACAGCTGACCCAGAGCAGCCCTGGCCCTGACATGACGCTGTGTATGTGTGTGTGTGTGTGTGTACGGCATGTACATGCATATTTTCGGTGTTTGTTTTTAGGTTTTTCACTTTCACAGCATATCAGTTTACTCGCTGCAGCTGGTGTGGAAAGAGTTTCACCAAGCTTGCCTTTTTTTAGTCACACATCTCTCACACACTCAGGCATATGAAACTTACGAGTTTCCTATTTGGTGATTTCTGTTCATTTAGACGACTAAACTGGGCTTGGTTTAATTAGATTATAATCAGGCAACTTTTGAATCATGTGTGTTTAATGTTATATGCTTACAGAATTCGAACACCACATTAAGATTCAAATTATATTGCGATCCTGCTTCGTGATTTTATAAATAACCAGCAAATAATTTACGCCATACACAGGATGCTGTGCTGCCTGACAGTGTGTAAACAGTTTACTGCAACATATTAATACCTCCAGAAATTAAAAATGAATTTAAAAAGTAAATTATGGAGTCAGTGTAATGCTACATGTACAGGCCACACAAAAGATTAATATGCAACGGCTGGAAAGAACTCTGGATGACAGCGCAAACAGGAGAATCTCCCTGCCCGAGTGCATCCTTACAGCTGACATCAACCTCAGCACTCTACAGAACATCACTGAGGCGTCTGGTGGTCTATCCTAAGGTGATCGAGAGGCACATCTGCCACGAGCTGCCCTTTATGGCTACTGAGAACATCATCATGGCCATGATGAAGGCAGGAGGGAACAGGCAGGATTGTCATGAGAAGATCCGAGTGGTGTAGGCGGCGGCTGTGGTGAAGCAGGAAGGTGGAGGTAATGATGCAGGCTGACCCCTACTTTGCTCCTGCACTTAACAAGCTAGATGCCCTACTGGACCCTAAAACCTTTATTGGAAGAGCCTGACAACAGGTTGCCAGATTTCTCTATGAAGAGGTTAAATCTGTCCTCAAGCCCTATAAAAGCAACATGGATGTGAAGACTGAACTGGAACTCTGAGGCAACTTTAAAAAATATTTTTTTTATTACATTTCCACAAAAGTCAAACACACTATTTAGAAATCTCATCATACTGGTATTATAACACCATTTCAGCCACTTTTTTCCGGATTTAATTATCATGGATGGGTTTTGTGTGCTAATATGTTTTTGCAATGTTACCTAGGAGTCACATTCAGACAAGCCACATTTGGTAGTGTAGTCCGACAACATAAATTTATCCCTACATCCCACTTCTGTTGCGTCTTAGATCACATACTCGTGTACTAGACTACTAATGACTTCTATCACTATCGCTGTGGTTTGAATTTTAAAAACCTCTCATTTAGTCTCCAAACGTACAAAACGGTCTGTTCTAATTTTCTAGATTAAGGAATCTTTCTTGCTTTTCAGACGTGAGATTCTGACTTGAAATGCAGATCACGCCAAAATTCACGACAACATGGAAAGCTTTAAGAAAGACAGCTAGCTCATCAGTGTGCTCATCATGCAATACATCAATATACTGTATCTGCTTTCCAATTTACTGTTCAGAATAAGCAACTGAAGTGATAATAAAAAGATGATGTGATCTGAATGTTCTGTAAATTCTTACTCTAGTTTATGTGATCTCAATTCATTTTCTTTTTTCTTCCACAGACTTGACAGCACTCTGCATTGCTTCCACAATGTCATGAAGCATTCTTTTCTCTTTTAATTTGACCCGTCTGAAATGGCTTTTTGATGTGAGACAGGCAGTGTACAATATATATTGCATGCTGGTACCTGTCTGTGAGATTTCTCCTTCTCCAGAGCGCCACATCTCGTTAGTGGCCATAGAGAAAATGGTGACTGGATTTCTACCTTCGACCTGTCTCATAACAGGGTCCTGACCCACACGCCCCAGCAGCTGCACCCGGTTAATGGCTGAGAGAGAAAGTGAGAGAGAAGGACATTTTACAATAACCTGTGTTAATCCAGGACGATTAAATAAAAGATCCGAGTGTGTCAGTGTCACTACGCTAAGTCTTAAAAATAGAAGCTACACCACATCCAGAGTCCTGTTTCATTATGTGACAAACATCACACGTGTATAGAGTCATAATTAGTTTTCCTTTTCCTTTTTGAGAACAACACAAACGTGTATGTACCTATACTGGACTGTCAGAATATTCATAATAATGTCCAATACCAGTCTATCAGACCAAACAATCACATCATCACCTTCTGTGAGAAAACATTACTTTTGTCATCTTCCTTAAATTTCCTGTATTGTCTGATTTATTTTTGTGTTTCTCAATTTTGTTTCAGGCAGTTACACATACTTGGCCACTCTATACTTCAACATCAATTTAGTGTCAAAACAAAGTTCAAAAAGAATCTTTAAATCTTTACGTTAAAAAAATGGCTATTTTGAAGTTCTAGCATGCTCTCACAAATAAATTGTATTTCATTATAATACTGTAAAAGTCATTATGAGGGAAAAGTCTGAGACTCACATCTCTCCAAGATGAGACTGGCATCTGTGGATCTGTGCCTGGAAATCTGCCTGAACAACTGTTAAATAAAACAATCACAAAGTTAACCATTACTATAATCACACTACAAGAGGCATTCAAATCAAACAGTATTGAGTTAAAACGCAGAAACCACCTCACACACATCAGAGTTTGTCTTTTTTCTAATTTGTTATCCAGCTAATTGCAATATATGATGTACGAGGGGTGTTCAAGTTCAAACTGGTACTTTTGATTGTGCAGAATAATCAAAAACACTGTTATAAGAGTAAAACCTTCCATTATTTCTCTATATAATCCCCTGATACACTAATGCACTTATCCCAGTGTTTCACTAGTGCTTCCACACCGTCAAGGTAGGAAGTTTTCTCAGTACGCCAGAGCCATGATTGAACTGTCTGCTTCATGTCTGAAGCGCTGGCCTCCCATGAACTCCTTTAATGACTCAAACATGTGGAAATGGCTTGGAGCGAGGTCAGGACTGTATGAAGGACGCGACAATAACTCTCAACCTGTAATGTGCAAGTAGTGCGGTGGACCGTATGAAGTTGCGCATTGTCCTGCAAAAACAGAACACCCTCAGTGATCAAACCAGGCCGTTTTTTTATTTGAGTCATTAACTGGGTCCCTGGGACCGCCAGTGTTTCAGCAGTGATAAGGTGAAGCAGACGGTTCCACCATAGTGTCAGCGTACTGAAAAAACTTTCTACCTTGTTGGCATCTAAGCACTAGTGAAATAAGCACTGGGATAAGTGCATTAGTGTAGCAGGAGATTATATAGAGCAGTGGTTTCAACCTGGTCCTGGAGGAACCCCCATGCCCTGCACATTTTAGTGTTTTCTTTGCTCTACCACAATCAGTTTTATTCAAAAGAGGCTATGAATTGTGTGCTGGGGCAAAAAAAAAAAAAAATACACAGTGTTATCCGGGACCGGGCTTAAGAAGCAGTAATATAAAGAAATAAAGGTAGTTTTTACTCTGGTTACTTGCACATTCAAAAGTCCCGGTTTGACTTGATCACACCTCATATATCCAAAGACAATCGTAAATACTCAAAATGTGTACGTACCAATGCTGATCCACTCCGAAGCATTTTTGTTGACTTATTAATCTACAGGGGAAAAAAAAGAATTGAGGTTTACTCTAAACAACAAATTATTAACAAATTATACTCTGTACACACACACTAGCTTAGTGGTGTTAGAGATGTCAATGATTAAATATGCATAAAGATAAAATAACCTACATGAAACTGAACCCGTGATTTCATCCTTTATGTACAGCCGTGGCCAAACGTTTCAAGAATGATACCAATATTCATTTTCACAAAGTCTGCTGCTTCAGTGTTTTTAGATCTTTTCATCAGATGTAACTCTGGTATACTGAAGTATAATTACAAGCATTTCATAAGTGTCAAAGGCTTTCATTGACAATTACATTAAGTTTGTGGGTTTTTTTGAAGATTGACCATAAGTTCTCAATGGGATTAAGGTCTGGGGATTTCCCTGTCTATGGACCTGACATTTCAATGTTTTGTTTCATTCTCAAAACTGAAACCTGGTCATTGGAGATGCTGCACTCTCTTTCACCTGCAACTGGCTTTACTTTTCTAAAATTAAAAGATAAGCATACACAAACACTTGTTTGTGTCCAGAATCCAGTGTTATGGAGTAATACCGCCACCTATTGGACAAAGGTATCAAGAACAACAGTTTTAAATTTTAAGCAGTTGTTTTTCCACCCTTGTACAAGTAATGTGGAGGCTTAAAACTGCAGCCTTAGCACAAGTGTATTAGGTCACTGACAGTGTTCTGGGTTTACAGTAAATGATCGATTGCTCAGTTTACACTGCAGGTCTCTTATCTCAGTCTGGTTCCACTCACTCCAGAGTCTGGCATTGTTCATCTGATTTATTAGCACTCTGGCTCTGCTGATGTCCTGGCAGCCTTAATAATCTGAATTGTTTCAATATGTTTATATATCTGCATATATCTGTGTGTGTGTGTGGTGTTTATTTCTGAAATCTTTGTAATACTGACTGGGAAGATGACCATTCTATTTCTTTTCCAGGTTTCACCCCAGTACACACACTAACACTAAAACTGTTTTGATCATTTCCTCTGTTACATGACCTCTCACTCTTCTTAATCATTATTTCACGTTTAATTCTGGAGATCTGATCTACAGACATACAGTGAATAGTGATCTTTTAACCCATCTGTACATATTTGCATCTGTCCTGGATAATTACATTCTTTATTATTACTTTTTATTATTATTATTATTACATCATCATCATCATCATTTAAAAAACTGGTTTCAGGTCTTCACTGGATCCATTCTGGATTTGGAAATGTTGATGCTCTGCTGTATTCAAAAAGCAACAATTACTTTTATTGAGTTTTCTTAAAAAACACAAACAAATTATTCCTCTATTCAATCTAAATCCTTGCTGTGTTTTTCTTACTCTGTACTGCAAATACATTATTTCTTTAAAGCACCATCCCATCCTATTTCTCAGAATATATTTGTAAAAAATATATATTATTCAGCATCATGGAGGTGGGATGTTGATTTTGTCTGCTACATAATGTTTGCCCCTGTTTCACTCCTGCAGTCACTAATCTTGTCTAAAAAGCCTTAAACAGACCTGAACTCTTGTCCAGATTACAATACACTTTAATCACTCCTTCCTACTTGTTTATCTGTTCTTTCCTTATTACAAACATCAGACATCCAGCTTGTATCCCCTGTTCTCCTGCTCTTTAAGACACATTTCAATCACTCTGTAACTGTTTTTTGTTCATTTACAAACAGGAGCTGTTCATGTTAATACAATTGCACATGTAGTATTTTGTACTTGAACCCATCCTCCATAAGTGTGCATTCTACAACACTTGTGCTCAAGAGTTTTACACCAGGCACATCTTATTTATTTATTTATTTGTTTTTCTTTACAAACAGCTGTTTCGTGTCTAGATCAGTAATGTTTCGGGCCTGATGCATCGTCCACTGCTTGTTTAGGCTTTCCGTTACGTTTTCCCGCGCCTTATTTATTCGTACGTTTTAGACGTGTTTTTGCCACTAATTATTTTTTTTTCCCCTCACACAGTAAAGTGCTACTCTCAGTCTAACTTTGTTATTTATCTTTGACTAAACGTCCTCTATGGACGGGAACGCAGTTAAATTTAACTTACATGCTCGCTGTTTGGGACGCACGCTGTTTCCGGTCCGCTTCTTAAACGGTTCCGTGCTGAAACATACCGGATGACCGGATAGTTCCGCCCAGAGATCAGGGCGTCAGACTTGCTCTAAACTTCAATATCACGTTTTAACGGAGCCCATCTACTGACAATGGGGAGAAAATATGTCATGGCAACGACTTACTAAGGCGTGGGAACAAAATAATATAATGGATGGGTGCCCGAGCCTTAGTAAATCGTGGCCACGTCATAGTATCTCGTTTCCACACCGTAGTAAGTCATAGCCACTGAATATTTTCCCCTCAATTTCACCAGAGGAGCTCCGTAAGATTTTACAGACGAATAGCGCGTTAATTACTTTTTAAAGTATGTTTGTATTTTTTTGTATCCATCTTAAAGTTGGATTCTGAATGTTTAAATACACCCAATAGGCCTAAAGTGTAATGCATAACTCCAAAACAACAATCATCCTGTCACAACTTGGACATGAATGATCTCATTACCACACATTTTTAAGTCATGTTATGGCCATGGTCTTTCCATTGGCTCTTCAGATTTCTCTTACGCCACAGAATTTACTTCTGCAACTGACACTGACACTTTTTTTTTTTTGCTGCTACCCCTATGGTTAAGCTGGTGTTCCTCATGCCAGCCAGGTTCAAAAAGCCAAATTGGTGTCTTCCCTCAACTCTGGTGTCCAATCACATGGTTCCACAGGCGGAGTGAGGAAATATTTTCCTCTGTCTGTACAAAATCTTTTTACACCACCTCTCCCCACTTCTTTTTCATCTCTGATGTCAAAATCAGACCCTAAGCAAAAATTGGTAAGGAAATGCTATGCAAGAGAAAGCTTCAATGGATGCTGCCAAAGTGCTGCAGTAGCTCATACTGTACCTCATGGACAGTGTAAATGTTTGTGCAGCATCATCAGGAAAATGTAGAAGAGCCGGTGGGATGCAGTGGATACAGGTTGGTGCGTACTCTACGTAGTGACAGGCAGAATGAGGAGGAGCAGAAGGTCAATGTAGCTGAATTGTTAAGGAGTAATTTCATTATAACAGGGACTGACAGGGAGGGAAAAGAGAGGTTGCTTATCCTAGTTTGTGCTGGTGTACGTATTAAACAGCAGTGTTTATACAGTTCATATAAAAAAAATAAAATTTGGGGGAGAAAAAAAAACATAATTTAATTTAAAAAGTGAAACTTTCATATATTCTAGATTCATTGCACATAAATGTGAATATATTAAACCTTTTTAGTTTCAAATTCTGTAAAGAAATATTACAGTTTACCACTCATGAAAATAAAAAAAAAAATCCAGTATTTTAAAATATTAGAAAATTCCTAACATCAAACAAAGAATTTTTTAAAATAAAGAAAATCAGAATGTCAAAATTAAGCAGACGAGACTTTGACAGTTTGAAATGGCTTCTGTGCTCTCTTGGAACTGCTGTAGCAGGAACTGAATGATATGCAGGTTTGTCCTATAATTGCATATTACAAGTACTGTACTGGGAGTTTCAGTATAAGTGACTTGGCATTGTGATCCATTTTTCACATTTACAGTGTGTATGGTCACATTTTTAATTCTGATGTATCGTGTTACACGCATTGTCACACTTAGCGACGTTACTGTGACACAGAACCTCCGAAACTTGCATCGAGCAGCAGGGGGCGGGTTCTTCGAGGCACGTGTCGGGTCCCTGAGAGTCACGTGACCAGCGACAACCGAAGCCGCGCGTTTGTCGGAATCACGTGACTGACTCGGCCGTTGCTTAAGTAAAGGCTCGTGCACTCTTCAGTTAGTTATGCCAAATATACATATTAATTGTTCTGCTTGTGATGTTACGATCTAGTTGCTACACAAAGAATGTCCACTAGATGGCAATCTCGTACAATGAGCCCTTGAGTGAAGCTTCATGAAATGAACTTAAACGAGGCTTCATCTGGCCATCACTAGTTACACACCAATTGTATATTATCAAACATTTCAGAATAAATGAGTCAGACATGAAATAAGGAGCCTGGTGCTGATCTGAAAAGTGATGCTTATTGAACATTTGAAGAATTCTCAAACAGCTTTTTACCATTAGAATCAAACTCCAAAGAGAGCTTTCACCTGTTCACTCTCTAACAAGAAATCAAAAATATAGAATATTTAGATACATCCAAGGTAAAAATTTCGCTCATACATACAAAACAATACATGCATTATTATAAACTTAAGCAAACTATCATCAAACTCAGAAAAGCTAACAACTGAAAGTAAATATTTCCATAATTTACACAAAAGAAAAGTGTTCCTCCTGCTTGCCCCACATAGTAGCCTGGACTTTACTCCCTATGTATTTATCTGGACTTTATCTCAACAAATGACAAAGTAAATAATACACCCGTTATGAGTCCACTGTCATCAGTTATTAAGTTAAAAGTGAATATTTGTACTAATGTGTGAGCGACAGATGGCTGTAAACAGTCTTTGTGATTAACAAAGGTTCAGAGTTCAGGGCTTGTCGAGCACCAGGCTGAGCAGCTGGGAGAGGAGATGCTGTGCCGCTCTACTAATGGGATAGTGATGGGGAAGCTTGTCCTCCAGACCAGACTGTCTCACATAATACCTTAAAAAAAGAAACAGTATGTGAAATGACGCCACTCAGCAATCGCCAAAATCATGTATCCTAAATTAATAATTCGTTATCAAGAACTGAGTATTAAAAACAAGAGCTGAGTGACTGCTGTAAACTCAATTTTATATTACAGGTGCTACATTAAAATATAAACCAACATAGAGTGTGTTGGGTCATTATGATCCATCAGAAAATCTTCATGACGCCATGGCATAGATTCTAGTCTCTGTAACCGGGCTGGACCCGAAATGAACACCATTTTTACCAAATATATGGCATTTCAGTTGTGATGGAGAGTGGTTCTTAACAAGTAAATCTAAAATCTCCAACAGGAGGAGAACTGGTGAGTCCATGGCACATGATTTACATAATTGTTTGTATACTCTTTGACACATTAGAGTAAGCTCTTGTGTGCTGTGAATGAAAGCATGATCATCTTATAAGAGAGCACTCCTATAAGAATAGGAAATTTTCTTTGTAGAACAAGGATGAACAGTCGGAATAGAAGGGACAAACTACATTAGCATTATCTTTTCATTTAATGCGTCACCTTTCTGTAAATGCACCAAAAGCTGATGAATGTGAATTGTAATTGTGATTTTCTGGTAATCAAATCATTAAAATGTTGCAGTAAATGTACGATCATTTAGATCATTCAAACTCTTTTGGAGATGCATTGGATCTCATTGGTTATGTGGTAGTCAATTTGATAAAAGTGTGCTCTTTCTAGGCTTGTACACCGTCTTATAAAACCCAGTCGTCCTCAACAGACTCTCTCACCTGAACTCTTCTTTAAGTTGTGTAATAATGTAGGTGTTCACACAGGGGTTGTGCTGCATGCAGGTCAGGAGCAAGTGGCACCGCTGGTACAGGAGGACAGTCTGAGACGGGCTCAAGGGAGACTCTGACTGTTTCAACATAACAACATAGACATGGATCAACTCTAGTATTTAATCTACTTTTTCCCACCTGAAACATGTTCCTCAGTATTTGATATAACACTTGTTATTGAATTACCTGGAATGACAGCGCCAAAACCACACGCTGGGCCTGATAAGCCATAAACAGGAGCTAAATACAGATAGATCATGAGTTAAGGAAGCTTACGATCTACAGAAGAGCTTGTTTTGATTCTAAAGTCACTTACAAAGAAAGGGTGGGATTTAAGTGTTTGAAAAACCCAGGCCACAGTCAGAAAGTGTCCTACATTCTGCATGCGACTCACCTATAAAAAACAACAACAACAACAACCATAAAGCTGTATCAGTGCACAGATTTTGTACTGAGGTTATGCTGCAAGGTTCATAAATATTTGGACAGTGACCTTCATGAATTTGTTTGCTATCACATCTTGAGTGCTTCATTTCAAATCTATCATCCTGGTGTACAGAGTCAAATTGACCTACATGGAGTCACTGTCCAAATACTTATAGACCCCAAAATATACAACAGAAGCATCATAATTGGGAGGATGAATTTAAAGTGTGGGTGAGCATGACTTACTTCCTGGCAAAACATCACCAACTCAAAAAGCAGAACAGATACTGCGTCCAGATACTCTGTTTGGAAGACCTGTAGCTGTGACACAGACAGACGGACACACGCACATTCTGGAATATTAGCCCAGACAAACACATTTTGTACAAAAATCTTCCACACAGGTTATGTCTATACACAGATGATTAATTCGTACTAAAACTATTTCCATACTTTATGCCACTAGACATTCTTTCTATTTTTTCATTCTTATTGTTTGGTCGAGTCTCATTAGAAATGATTATGTGTGTTGAAAATGCTACTCAGGGTCATCTAGTACAGCAATAACACAAAAAAGGCAGATAATAGTGTTGTGTCTTACCTCTGTGTGTGATGTAGAATTGCAGTTGTAAGGCTTTAGCTCAGGATCACACAGCAAAGCCAAGAGCAGGTCTGCAGTCACGCTTCCCCTGCAACACATTAAAGGCTCCACATATAGTAATCTATTGTATAAATATACAGTACATCATATTCACAGGCTCGAGTTATATCTGAGCTTACTGCTTGGATGTTAGTGCGTTAAAACAAGCTGCTCCTTTCTCCGTCTCACCGAGCATCAGGCTTATGGTCTGAACCACTACCGTGGAAAGCCTGGAGACAGACACATAGTGTTGTAGCGAATCAGTATAGTGATCATGTTCTGTTCGTGTCTCACTTTACATAAAGCTTAAATACTACAAAGATGATGTAAAAGATTGAATAAAGTGATAAAAGAAACTCCGTTATAATGCACTAGTGCCAAATAACTAATGCCAGAAATGGCTAAATAGTGATCTCTTATCATTTGGTAGAACAAATCACTGACCACGGTGCATACATATGGACCTAAGGGGATTATTGAGTTACACACAGTGTCTGACTTCATCTCATTTATTTCAGCCTCCTGAGTAGACCCGAAGATTCTGAAAGTGTTAATTGTGTTGAATGGTGTGTTTGGTGTGATGAGTTGTCCAAAATTTTTCACACAACTGTATTTTTCTCAATTTTTGAGAAACCTCTATTTTTCCCTGCTTCCAGCGAGGCACAATGGCTGATGGGAAATTTCCGTTAAAATGTGAAGCAGTGCTCACTTGTTCCATTTGAACTGAGCAGTTTCGCTGATCAGGTGACTCAGACTTACAGTAGCATGTCTGCAGTTTGTAATCTGTTCTGAGAGAGCTGCAAGCTTTCAGCAAGCCTCCTGACCAGGAACGAATAGAGCTCAGGCGACTATACAACACACACACAAACACACACACACACACACACACACACACACACACACACACACACACAAACACATTAATTGTCCAATACCAGTCAAAAGTTTGAACACACTTTCTAAATCAACATTTTTGTTCAGTAATTCATTTTACACATCAGTAACAATACTGGACATTTTGAAACTACGAAATAATCCACTCATCCCCCTTTAACCATTTATCCGAAATCGCGTCAAACTTCCCCAAACTTCCCTTTTACCAGCTACCTGAGACAACTCTGACAGGGTGATCCCGAGGTGTTCCCAGGCCAGTGTGGAGATATAATCTCTCCACCTAGTCCTTGGTCTGCCCCATGACAAGTGTCCTGGGGACATTCTTACAAGATGCCTGAACCACCTCAACTGACTCCTTTCCACACAAGGATCAGCAATTCTACTCTGTGTTTCCTACTGATGACTGAGCTTCTCATCCTATCTCTCAGAAAAAAGCCAGCTACCCTTCTGAGAAAACAAATTTTGGCCACTTGTACTTGCCACACAGCGCTGATGGTTTCCTCCCACAGTCTAAAGACTGTTGTTAGGTTAATTAAAGTTCACAAAATGGCTGTAGTGTGTGTGTGACTGTGTATATGTGTGTGCCCTGCGATGGATTGGCACCCTGTCCAGGGTGTACCACGCCTTGACCAGTATTGTACATTTAGTGTGAGTGTGTGTATGTATACATAATTCCATATGTGTTATTTCTAGTGCCTTCAGCATTTCCGGGTGAATCTCGTCAATTCCCACTGTGGAATTGTATGAATTCCTCAGTGATCTCACCCAGGGAGATTGAGGTCGACCCTCCGTCATCCTCCAACTCTGCCTCCAAAAAGGCCTCCTTCTTCAGTCAAGTGTCCAAGACATACAGCCTCAAGACAATATGATCATGAAATCGATCAATGACATTTGGCCTAGGTTGCTTTGGTACCAAGTACAGGAGTGAACTTCAGTTAACCTAACAACAGTCTTTAGACTGTGGGAGGAAACCGGAGAACCCAGAGGAAACCCACCATGGGGAGAACATGCAAACTCCATGCACACAGAGACAGGAATCGAACCTGGCCAGGAATCGAACTCAGATCCTGTAGGCGCAAGACGAAAGTGCTAAACAATATACCATTGTGCCGCCCGAAGTTTAAACACATCTTCCAAAAATTTGTTTTCTTTAGTGATTCATTTTCTAGATCATCCGGACTGCTCTTTAAAAACGGCAAATTCTTCACAGCTGATTACCTAGGTACGACAGAGATTCTTATAGTAGTCTTATTTCTACTGGTATACAATGTACTCACAATTCGACCATTTCAATCCTGGATCCAAGCTGAGATCCTGAAAGAGAACAGAGGACGCAACTCAAAGTAGCGGCCCTGGCGAAAATCAGCCGACATCAGGAACAGGCTGAGAGCTCACACTGCACACCTCTGCCTAGCATCTTGCTTACCAGTATCCAGTCACTGGAAAACAAGTTCGATGACCTCAGGGCCAGGGTTAAGTTCCAGAGACACATTCATGACAGCAGTCTCTTCTGTTTCACTGAGACATAGCTGAACCCAGCGTTGCCGGATCATTCCATTCAGCCATCAGTAAGAGTTTAAGAGTTAACCCATTCAGTAATAGTTTTACTCGGTTCATCGCATGGATGGAACATTGGAATCTGAAGCGTTAAGGGGAGGCAATGCAACAGCGCAAGCATTGTTCCTCTCACATGCTCCTGCACACCCAACCTGGAGCTACTGACCATCAAAGGCAATCTTTTTTACCTTCCTCTGGAGGTTATATCTGTCATAAGTGGTGCTGTTTACCGTTCACCTCAGGCAGAGACGGACATTGCCTTAAGTGAGCTGCATGAGGCTCTCAAACAGCACCAGACAAAGCAGCACTATGGACATCAGAGCTCCAACAGAGTGACTCTAGGAGCCTGTGGTAGGAACTAAGGACAATAACGGACTATAAAGCACCACCATCCAGTATGAGGAATGCAGACTTGCAATGTCTCTCACTTCGAGACTGCTGCTTATGATGCTAGCAATGCTAATGTTCATCAACTCCAAGCAAGAAGAGAGCCTTCAGGAGAATGAACACCAAGAAAGCAGAAGGAGCAGACGGCACCTCAGGTCGAGTCCTCAGAGGCTACACAGACCAGCTAGTGATGAAGTGCTTTAAATGGCTGGTCAAAGACTTCATCATCTCCTCACTAGTGACACACTGGATCCATTACAGTTTGTTTACTGTCTGAACCAGTCAGCAGACGATACCATCGCTCACCTCCTTCACACATCACTCACTCACCTGGACAGTAGGAAGGGGAATTATGTTAAAATGTTCAGCGTTTAATTCCCTCCACCCTCATCACCAAGCTGGAGCACCTGGGACTCATCTCTGTGTCAGTGGATCCCTGATTTCATAATTGGCAGACCACAGGCAAGACGGATGGGCAGACATGTCTCAGCTTCCCTCAATCTCAGCAACCTGGAGCCCCCCAGGGTAGTGTTCTGAGCCCCCTGCTGTACTCAATGTACACCTACACACGTGGACAAAATTGTTGGTACCCTTCGGTCAATGAAAGAAAAACTCACAATGGTCACAGAAATAACTTTAACCTGACAAAAGTAGTAATAAATAAGAATTCTATAAATGTTAACCAATGAAAGTCAGACATTGCTTTTCAACCATGCTTCAACAGAATTATAAAAAAAAAATGAACTCATGGAACAGGCCTGGACAAAAATGATGGTACCCCTAACTTAATAGTTTGTTGCACAATCTTTTGAGGCAATCACTGCAATCAAACGATTCCTGTAACTGTCAATGAGACTTCTGCACCTCTCTGCAGGTATTTTGGCCCACTCCTCATGAGCAAGCTGCTCCAGTTGTTTCCGGTTTGAAGGGTGCCTTTTCCAGACAGCATGTTTCAACTCCTTCCAAAGATGCTCAATAGGATTGAGGTCAGGGCTCATAGAAGGCCACTTTAGAATAGTCCAATGTTTTCCTCTTAGCCATTCTTGGGTGTTTTTAGCTGTGTGTTTTGGGTCATTGTCCAGTTGCAAGACCCATGACCTGCGACTGAGACCCAGCTTTCTGACACTGGCCAGCACATTTCTCTCTAGAATCCCTTGATAGTCTTGAGATTTCATTGTACCCTGCACAGATTCAAGACACCCTGTGCCAGATGAAGCAAAGCAGCCCCAGAACATAACAGAGCCTCCTCCATGTTTCACAGTAGGGACAGTATTCTTTTCTTGATATGCTTCATTTTTCCGTCTGTGAACATAGAGCTGATGTGCCTTGGCAAAAAGTTCCATTTTTGTCTCATCTGTCCATAGGAAATTCTCCCAGAAGTCAACATGTAGTTTGGCATATTCCAGTCTGGCTTTTTTCTGATTAGTTTTCAACAATGGTGTCCTCCTTGGTCGTCTCCCATGTAGTCCACTTTGGCTGAAACAACGACGGATGGTGCGATCTGACACTGATGTTCCTTGAGCATGAAGTTGACCTTGGATCTCTTTAGAAATCTTTCTGGGCTCTTTTGTTACCATTGGGATTATCCGTCTCTTTGATTTGTCATGAATTTTCCTCGTGCGGCCACGTCCAGGGAGGTTGTCTACAGTCCCATGGATCTTAAATTTCTGAATAATATGTGCAACTGTAGTCACAGGAACATCTAGCTGCTTGGAAATGGTCTTATAGCCTTTACCTTTAACATGCTTGTCTATAATTTTCTTTCGAATCTCCTGAGACAACTCTTTCCTTCGCTTCCTCTGGTCCATGTTGAGTGTGGTACATACCATGTCACCAAACAACACAGTGACTACCTGGAGCCCTATATATAGGCCCACTGACTGATTACAAGATTGTAGACACCTGTGATGCTAATTAGTGGACACACCTTGAATTAACATGTCCCTTTGGTCACATTATTTTCAGTATTTTCTAGGGGTACCATCATTTTTGTCCAGGCCTGTTCCATGAGTTTATGTTTTTAAATAATTCTGTTGAAGCATGGTTGAAAAGCAATGTCTGACTTTCATTGGTTAACATTCATAGAATTTTTTTAAATGATTACTTTTGTCAGATTAAAGTTATTTATGTGACCATTGTGAGTTTTTCTTTCATTGACCGAAGGGTACCAACAATTTTGTCCACGTGTGTATGACTGCGTGGCCATTACCAACTCAACCACCACCATCAAGTTTGCTGATGACAGCAATCAATGAGAGCCCAGTGGAGAGAGTGGATAGCTTCAGATACCTTCATGTTCACATCACGCATGACCTGTCCTATCACATTAACACTGTAGTGAAAGAGGCCCGGCAGTGTCTCTACCACCTCAGACAATTTGGAGACTGTGCTTAGGAACTTTTACTCCTGCACCATAGAGAGCATCCTGACGGGAAACATCACAAACTGGTGTGGGAACAGGACCATGCAGGACAGACAAGCTCTACAGATTATACAGGCTATCAAACAGGATACCAGATAGGACTAAACAATCTAATCTGCTTCATTTGTTCTCACACACAATAACACTCTCCCTACTTGTACACTACTCATCGCTGCACATTCAAAATACTCCGTTTCCCTCAATTTTGTAAATTAACTCAGGGAAAGGTGTAATGCATATGTCCAGTCCATTTCATAATAATATTTATCTTCTACATCCAGTATGCTGTGTGTATTAAAAACTGATCCGGCCTTCATGTCTGAAGTTATACCCTCCAAAAGAGCGTTTTGATGGCAGTGTTGTGACGTGCAGCAGCACAGAGTTCCTGAAGCAGCAGGTACAAACTCTCCAAGCTGAGCTCGTCCTGTAACAGCTCCCCACTCAGCTGGCTGAACAGGTGACACGTCCGCTCCCAGCTACAAATAAAGACAGGAAATCTTAACCATATAAACAACATACACAAAACAGTCATGTGTACATGATGTATGTTATCACTCATGAGTCAAACAAGGAAATATGTTGCTACTGTACCTGATTTTGTGTTTGTGTTGCTTGGTCGAGAGGGAGGACGGTACAGTGCACGTCCTTAGCATCAGCGTGGATCTCTGAGATAGACAGCATGCATGGCAGAAATTTCTGTTAAATGGCATTGGACCAGTTTGTTTTTTATGAGTTCTAACTGAACATATTCCTCTTATGTTCATATTATGTTCGTTACAAGTTCTCTATAATTAACACTTAAATATGCTCGTGCAGCAGAAACTAAAATACAGTGGAACCTCGGATTGCGAGTAACATGGTTTACGGGTGTTCTGCAAGACGAGCAAAGAGTTGTAATAAATTTTGACTTGAAAACCGAGCAAGTATTGGTTTATGAGTGCCGAGTGTCATGTACAGTGGAACATGACTTTGGATTGTAAGTAACGTGGTTTACGAGTGTTCCGCAAACCGAGCAAAGATTCTTAATACATTTTTATTCGGAAACCGAGCAAGTATTAGTTTATGAGCGCCGAGTATCATGTATCACGATGCGACTCTTATTTTGACACCGAGCGTCACTCTCTCACCTCCCCCCCTCCCCCCACGGCTGCGCAAACACACAGAAACTCTGCTCGTCTCTTATGAGTGTGTGCGCACAATTTCACACCGACACACACACGCACAGACACTCTCTCGCCTTTTCACCCCTCCCCGGCTTCACAAACACACAGAAACTCTGCTCTATCATGATTCTTTTCAAAGGTAAGGTGCTGGTTCATTTGTTTTTTGTTTTTGTTTTTACTTTACAGCAGTGATTCCCTTAGTTTGCGCTCACGCCAGGTCAAAGAGATTTCTTTTTTCCCTGTTAAAACGGTGTTTCGGTTGTGTGTGTGTTTGTTGTGAAACTTAAGTGATTCTATTAGTATGCGCTCATGCCAGTCTCGCTTTTATCTTTTAAAATGGTGTTTCTGCTGTGTTTATGCGTTTGTTTTTTGTGAATCTTAAAAAGCGAGGTGGGGAGAGGAAGGAGGAGTGTTACTGTGTAAAACGAGGCGAGGGAAGAGGCTAATTCCACACACACACACACGGCGCCTGCGAGCACTTTTTTTTAAAGGTAAAGTGCAGATAAATTTTTTTATTTTCATTTGATATTTTTCATTATTTCTCATGGGAAATGATGATTTAGTTTATGAGTGTTTTGGAATACGAGCCTACTTCCGGAACGAATTATGCTCGTAATCCAAGGTTCCACTGTATCTTGCATTTTTGTTTTGACACCGAGCGTCACGTGATCACAACTGAGCCAATGATTTTTCTCTCTCTTGCACTGCGGAATTGTGGGTAATCGTCTCCCCTGCTGGGTCTTAGTGCTGGTATAATCAACATCGCCCTCTCTGTTTCAGCGTGTCTCCTATGTGTGCGCGATTAATTTGACACCTACACACGCACACACACTCTCTCGCCTTTACACAGAAAACTCTGCTCTGTCACGATTCTTTTCAAAGGTAAAGTGCTGATTCATTAATTTTTTTTTTACTTTAAGCAGTGATTTCGTTAGTATGCGCTCACGAGAGTGTCATTAGAGAGATTTCTTTCTTTACTGTGTAAGACAAGGTGAGGGAAGGAGCTATTTCCACACACACACACACACGGCGCCTGCGCGCACAAACGGAAACACTTATCTGTCGGGATTTTTTTTTTTTTTTCCAAGGTAAAGTACAAGTTCATTTGTTTTATTTTTACTTTATATATTGTATTAATTATTTTTATGTTTTTATTTTTTGGGGTTGGTTTACAAGTGTTTTGGAATACGAGCCAGCTTCCGGAACGAATTATGCTCGTAATCCAAGGTTCTACTGTACTATACTAAATCAACTAAGTGAAAAATATCTTAATCTAGTATTTCTTATCATAAAAGCAAATATAAAATCATTAAACTTATTTCCACACATATTCTTCTACACAACTTAAAGTTTTTATTTCTTATGTTTAGCTCTTTCTTTATAGAAATAAATGCTCAAAATTACCAAAATTGTCTTCTCATAAAACAAACTTGAAATTAGTTACAATGCTTAGACATGGGTTTATTAGACTTAGATTTTTTTGTGAATTGTAATATTATAATATTATATAAATACATGTAGTATAAATAAAATGTTCTGTAGTTAGGACTACAGCAACCTATGTAAAATCCTGAACCTAACATTTTTAATAAAAAAAAAAAACTTAAACCCATGCAACAGTAGTAGTCCTTACCATGATGTAACAGCTCCAGGATCTTCGCAGGTGAACGTATATTTGGGACGAGAGCATCACAGAATACAGATGAAGCTCAGCTTCATTCGTCTCTTCTTCCTCTTCTTCTATTTTTTTCTCATTGTCCCCAGCTGGTCTTTGTTTCAGTCTGGCTAGGACACTGCTCTTTTTCTTTCTCTTTTGTTCGACCTTGTGTGTATTTCCATCATCTCTGGAATATGGGTATGGATTATGAAGTTGTAGATATACTATTTCTAATTCACTGAGTGGATCTTCTATAAGACTTTATTTCCTGTATTTTACCCACAAAATCAGTCAATGTGTTTACATTAGGGAACATTAGGAATACACCCAGTTAGCAATGTTACTAAATAAGCTCCTTAAACTAATCTGACCCAATACTCCTGGATGGCATGATATCCATAACCTTGCTAGTGTTTCTAAATGGTTAGCTGCTGATTGTTTTTTTTTTTTGGATGCTACAAATATTCATGGAACACCTGACTGTACCCTGCTAATATGGACTGTAGCGTAGTCTCCCTCTCATAGTGACGGCTTCCTGTCTCTGGTGATGAGGGAAAGATTTACAAACATGTGTTAACCTGGAGCTAATGGCCTCCCTGGGGTGGAATGAGCCAAAGCACTTGAGAGTTAAAGTCCTAACCATACCCATGCATGCCACAAACATCATCACCTCATCTACAGTATAAAACACAGATAGACGCAGAGGCCAGTTATTGTTCAAGACTTCATGCTTAACTTTGTACCCTAGAAACTGGGAAAATCTCATTATGTTGAAACTGCAAGCATTTGTGATGTAAAAAAATGTCATCATGATAAATCATGCCAGATTTCCACCGTGTTCCTTTAATGTTATATAAAGCTGTCTAAGCATCATACAAACAAAATGGAAGTGAATGACAATACAATATAACTATATATATATATATATATATATATATATATATATATATATATATATATATATATATATATATAAATAAAACTATATATATAAAACTATATATATTTTGTTATATCACATTACTTTGTTAAATCACTTAATGATAAACTTATTTGCGTTGTAATACAGCGTTTTAGGTTAAGAGTCTAGCACATAGTGACATGACTAAGGATTTAAATACAGTTTGAATAACTTACCAACTTCCCTCAGACAAAAGAAGCTACTTGGATGAGTAGTGAAGCGTTTATAGCTAACAAAAAGGAAGAGCAGTTGACATGACTCAGCTTCAGATACACTCACCTGGATGACTAAGAGTTTTGTATTTCACTATCCCTGTATAAATGCTCAGGATCTATTTATTACTGTAAGGGGATCTCTACTGCACAAGGATCTTCGCAGTTTTTGATAATAGCTGTATTGTTCCTAAATGTCATAAATCTTTTTCTGTATCCAATGCCATTTGGAAGGATGTCCTGTCCTTGGCAATGCCTTCTCTACTTCTTGATGGTGGCTTCAACAATGAGTTGTCGAATAGTTTGATTATAACTGGTTAATGTTGTTGATTGCTCTTAACACATTAAAATGGCAGAAAAGTGGGGTGTAGGCTTTTTATATTCACTGCATCATTGATAAAATTACAGAACAGCTGAAGCTACATTTTCCCCTTTTTTCATGGAGATATTACATGTCCAAACTATGCATGTTCACAATGAGTGATTCTGTTAAAAATCAGTGAGTTGAATATAATGATAAATTTCTCATATTAAATAAATTGTCACGCACACTCCTAACGAGACCGGAACTAGGACCTGGAAGTAGTACGGTCGCTATTCAGGAAGCATAAAAGGAGACAAGATGGCTTCCACGTTGCTCAGTCATTGAGTTTGCCCATGCTGTCGCCGACGCTCTGTCCGTCTAATCGTGAGTACTCACTTTCTTGGGTTTCGTTTTCGATTGAGTGTGAGTTATTAGAACGCGGGTTTATTTGTGTAAACTCTTGCTCTCACTCCGGGAGAGTTCTAAAAATAAACAGTGTGGTTATCCTGCCTGCTCGCGCTACTTCTGCGTTTGGGTTTACCATCCACGCTACAGGTCTAACTGCTAGTTTTCTGTTCTGTCTCCATTTGTTTGTGACAGAATAACTGAGCCATCAGCAGTAAACCCAGCAGATTACGCTCACCTCTGCGATGTGGTTGATCAACATGCTAAGCTGATCGATCAGCTCCGTAGTGAAGTCGCGGAGCGGCCGCTCAGCCAGCTGTTGCTGCGCCCGTCGTAGCAGCTGCCGCGCCACCACCCTTACCAATGATTCCCGTCTCACGGTAAGAGTACACCTCCAGTTTGGCCACAAACGGGTCGGAAGTACCGCATTCATCGACTCCGGTGCTGCTGATAACTTCATTGACTCTTCTTACGCCAAGAAACTGGGGGTAAAGATCGAGGCGTTATCCCAGCCAGTAAATATTACATCTGTCGACGGTCGGCCCCTCTCCTCCAGCCCCATCACCTTCCAAACCCAACCCATCACCATGAACATCGGCCAACATCAGGAACAGCTCCACTTCTACCTCACCCCCATCTCCTCGCCTCCTCTTATTCTTGGACACCCCTGGTTACTTCGCCACGACCCGCTCATATCTTGGACACAAAGTCGGATCTTACAATGGAGTCCGACGTGTTCTGAACTCTACCTATGGGCCCAGGCTGGGACGTGTTCTAGGGAGTCCGAGGCCCCCAAGGTCGACACAGACAACATCCCGAGTGCCTACCGGGACCTGGCTGAGGTGTTCTGTAAAAGATGGGCGACCCACCTACCTCCTCATCGCCCCTACGACCTTGCCATCGACCTTCCGCCAGGTTCCATGCCACCCCGCGGCCACCTCTACTCATTATCTGCCACCAAGATGCAGGCGATGGAGGAATATGTTTCCAGTGGACTGCGCCAAGGTACCATCCGGCCTTCCTCCTCACCTGCCAAAGCGGGGTTCTTCTTCATGAAGAAACGCGATGGCAGCTTACGCCCATGTGTCGATTATCGGGGGCTCAACAACATCACCATCAAGAACCGACATCCATTGCCTGGACGCCCTCTCTGGTGCCACCATTTTTACTAAGTTGGACCTCCTGAGTGCCTACAACTTAGTGCGCATCAGGGAGATCAGGGAGGGCGATGAGTGGAAGACGGCCTTCATCACTCCCACCGGCCATTATGAAAGTTTGGTAATACCATTTGGACTCTGCAACGCTCCTGCTGTCTTCCAGCAATTCATTAACGACGTTCTAAGAGACATGTTAGGTCGATGGGTGTTCGTCCTAGACGACATCCTCATATACTCCCAAACTGTCAGTGAACATGTACAATGTACGTGTACATGTACGTCAGAGCGGTTCTAAAGAGATTGCTCGCCCACCAGCTGTACTGTAAGTTGGAGAAGTGTGCTTTCCACGAGCGCTCCACCACGCTCCTGGGTTTTGTCATCTCGCCCCAGGGTGTGGCCATGGACCCGCAGAAGCTGGAAGTTGTGAGTCACTGGCCCCTACCCAGGACTCTCAAACAACTCCAGTGTTTCCTCGGGTTCGCGAACTTCTATCGTCACTTTATACGGGACTACAGTACGGTGGCAACTCCACTAACTGCTCTGACGCGCCCATCATCTCACCCCTTCCACCTCACCTCTACTGCCATCGCCGCCTTCCGTGAACTCTGCCGCCGCTTCACTACCGCTCCCAACCTCCTTCATCCAGATGCCAACAAACCATTCGTTGTGGAGGTGGACGCGTGGGATGTGGACGCCGGGGCAGTTCTCTTCCAACGAGGTCCAGACCAAAAGCTGCATCCCTGCAGCTTCTTCTCCAAGAAATTTGACCTCACTCAGCAGCGATACGGAGTAGGGGACCGCGAGCTGCTGGCCATAAAGTGGGCCTTGGAGGAATGGCGACACTGGCTCCAGGGCACCAGAAACCCATTCATCATCTGGACTGATCACCAGAACCTCGTCACCATCCGTTCACTGAAACAGCTGAACCCCAGACAGGCGCGGTAGGATCTATTTTTTGAAGACTACAACTTTCACCTGTCATACCGCCCGGGGTCCAAGAACACCAAAGCTGACGCCCTTTCACGACAGTATGAGGAAGACGTCCCCCGTGCGGACCCCGTGCCTGTCCTACCACCTACCAAGATCATCGCTCCACTCCGTTGGGACATAGAGACGAGGGTTCGCCAGGCACAGGCTGTGGAAACCGAACCGGCAGGTGTGCCGCCTGGACGACTCTATGTGCCCAACATCGTCAATCCAGAGGTTCTTCAATGGGGGCACTCCTCCCTCCTCTCAGGTCACCCCGGAAGGCGTCGCACTCTACAATTCTGGTGGCCCAACATGAGGAGGGACATTGATGAGTTCATTCAGGCGTGCCCAGTGTGCGCCTGGCCCAAAGACAGCAATCGATCATCTCCAGGAGAACTTCAACCACTCCCAGTTCCCCGTCAGCCCTGGACGCACATTTCCGTCGACTTCATCACGGGCCTGCCTGTTTCCGAAGGAAAGAACACCATCCTCACGATCGTCGACCTGTTCTCCAAAGCTGTCCACCTGGTGGCCCTCACTGGACTCCCGTCAGCCAAAAACACAGCCGAACTGATATTAGAACACGTAGTCTGCCTGCATGGGTTCCCAAGGGACATCGTCTCGGACAGGGGGCCTTCTGGAAGGCCTTCTGCCGTCTGATCAATTCCACCTGTAGTTTGTCTTCTGGATACCACCCACAGACGGTCAGACAGAACAGACCAACCAAAAACTGGAGCGCTACCTGAGGTGCTTTGTCTCTGATCGCCAGTGCTCCTGGGCCCGCTACCTCATTTGGGCAGAATTATCACATAACCTCAACGTCTTCTCTGCCACCAATCTAAGCCCATTTGAGGCATGCTACGGTTTCCAGCCTTCGATGTTCGACCATCAAGAACCGGAGGTTGAAGTACCGTCGGCCCAACAGTTGGTCCGCCGGTGTCGACGGCTCTGGAACCAAGCAAAGAACGCCATCCGATGCTCCAACACCCGCCATCGACACCCTCCGGGACGACTGTTCCAGATAGATGACAAGGTATGGCTATCTACCAAGAACCTACATCTACAGACAGAATCACGGAAGCTCTCCCCCAGATTCATCGGTCCATACCGCATCATCCTCCGGATTAACCCTGTCATTTACCGGCTACAGCTGCCTGCGGCGCTCCGGATCCACACGGTATTCCATATATCCCAACTCAAACTCTTCACCACTTCCCCTATGGTTACACCCACCCACTCTGCTCCCCCTCCCCGGGACTAATCCGGGACTACCGTCTTCGGGTATCCTCCACCCCAGGACCATCGGGTGCCGGTCCTGGACAGGTCCTGTCATGCGCACTCCTAACACGGCCAGCACTAGGACCTGGAAGTAGTACGGTTGCTATTCAGGAAGCATAAAAGGAGACAAGATGGCTCCGCACATCGCTCAGTCATTGAGTTTGCCCATGCTGTTGCCGACGCTCTGTCCGTCTAATTGTGAGTACTCACTTTCTTGGGTTTCGCTTTCGACTGAGTGTGTGTTATTAGAACATGGGTTTATTTGTGTAAACTCTTGCTCTCGCTCCGGGAGAGTTCTAAAAATAAACAGCGTGGTTATCCTGCCTGCTTGCGCAACATCCGCGTTTGGGTTTACCATCCACGCTACAGGGACTGCTAGTCTTCTGGTCCGTCTCCGTTTGTTTGTGACATAAATTTCCTATCAATGAGTTTAAAACTAGGGAAAGACAAGGAGACAGAAATGGACAGCTTTCAAAGCCACATTGTATTCACTGAACTCATTAAAAAGTAATTGGTAACTTGATGAGATTCTCTTCTGTTCTTTTCTTCCTGCTGTCCTCATCTACACTCTCTCTCTCTATGGCTCACATTTCAGACAGCATTCCTTCCCATGTAAAACAAAACCCTGTGCACAAAAGAAAACTGTATTCAAGTTAAATAAAATGCAGCAAAATCCTTCTTTGCAATGAAGAACAGCTAAAGTGTGTATGTAGGTACAGTACACAGATCTTCTAATCATATGTCTTTCTTTTCTATTCAGCCTTTCTCTAATAAGCACCCGTCATGTCTCTGTCTCCATGATAACATTCACCCTACCCTCCTGATACTCTGCCTCCCAATGGGGGGTCAGCGCTGGGAATAAACACTTGTAAAATAACCATAAAGCGCTACAGTGTCCTTCAGCATTGTACAGCGACAGAGGAAGAGATGGAGAGTGAGAGTAAACTTCATAATTTGAAATAGATGCAGCAGTTTAGGACAAAAAGAGAAAAAGTAATCAGTAAAGTTAACCTTCTGACTTCACTTATTACTCAGTAATAAAGCTTCTTCTTGTCTGTTTGCTCAGAACAGTTTAGTTTCCAAGCAGCAACAATAAACCACTATCTTGTATTAACAGTAGATTGTGATACATTCCTAAATGAAATAACTCATTATGACGCACATTAAATTAAAAAAGACCTGTACTGAAAACCTGTAAACAGCTAAAGCTGACAGATTATAAACACTGCTGTGATCAGGCTTGTCCTTTCAAGCCATTGTACACAAGTCAGTCAGTAAAACATGTGAGCTGGAGATAAGCTGGCAGAACAACAGAACCTCACCGTGGCTGTCAGAGACGGGACGAGTTTATTGATTGGCAAATGTTGTAAAACACGCTGTTGTGTTAGTACATTACTATAGAGTGAGCTGCTGAGGGCTGACTGAGAGATTGGGAGCATCAAAAAAGAGTCATTGATCAAGATGACCTGAACAAAGATCATTGTTAAAGTGTCCTTCTGAACAAACTATGAACATTTTTCAGATAACGTTAATTGAATAAAATCTACAGGATTTAGAAAACTCATAAAACATCTAAATTACGTTTAACAGCTAATCAAAAACTAGTTCCAAACATAACTGTTTTCTTAACACACACCGACTCATACACACGGATGATAGCTAACGACACTGTGCATTCTGTACCAAAAGTTTTAAGTCTATTGCTCATTTAAGAAGCAGGGTGTATCCCATGCCAGCAAAGAAAGTTTGTAAAAAGTGATATATTCTTGCAAATTTTTGGGCTAACACATTTCTGGAATAACTCGGGGAGTGTGAGACTGGGAGGTGAAGACTTAGTGAGTGAAGTCTGTACCTATTAGAAGCTGGAGACGTTCTCCTGTCAGGACCGAGCAGAACCTCACTGATTCCTGTGCAAGATTGGAAAAGATAATCAGAACTAGGGATGTTAATCTTTAATCATTGTTTGATTACTGCTAATAATTTCACCAATTAAAATTTTACTCATCTATAGCATTAGTTTACCATAATACTGCTCCTTAGCTCACATACTTATTAATCTCTACACTATAGGAGAGTGACCTTGCGTTTAGGTGATACACAACATTAGAGGTTGTATTTTTGACTGGCCTCACTGTTGAATGAGGACAGAGAGACAAAAACAGGATTTCTGACAGCTCAGATGTGTAACAGATCACAAAACCTCCAGGCTATGTGTCCATTAACCATTATTGAAAGAAAAACTTTACTGATGTTATTTTTTAGGCAGGGTGTTAGCATTCTCTGTTTTGTTACAGGTGGATCTAGAAAACCCTGATCAGCACAGAGGAAGTGAGCGTGCATGTGTAAGTTTGAACGAGCAAAAAAATATATATATATATATTTGTGGACATAAAGAAAATTGTGGCGCTAGAAAAATGTGTTCTATTTTAATATTAAAACATTAAATAATTAATGATTAATCAATTATTGATTGTTAAATTCAACTATTGGTTTGGAAAATTCACTCATGTGAATTTTGTGACTGTAATCAGAACAAAAAAATTAACTATTCCTATTTAACATATTTAATATTTAACATTTTATAATTAGCATATGGTCAAAACTATTTCCCTCCTTCCATAAAAAAGCTAGAAAAAGGAAGAAAGTATGAGCAAGCCCTGTCAGAGTTATCCAGTGTATTGAAATGTACTGTACATGCTAGTCAGCAAATCTGATAATAAGATTAAATGTGTTTATGGCATGTCAGTGGGACAAGTCGAATGAGCTCACACAGCTCTCATAAAAGCACAAAGAGAAATTAATTTAACCAGAGCATTAGCTAAACATGTCCTCTAGCTGGTGTAGGCTACAAATATTTTATTAAACTGATAAAACCTCTCTGCTAAAGCCTGATGTCGTACCCCCTGGAGAGCAGCCGTGTCGGTGGTGGTCTTGTTTACAGGGTTTAGCAGCAAACCGATGCTTGGTCATGACAGACCGCCTGACTCTTGATCCATGTTTCCCAACTTTCTTTGCATGATACACAATACGGATGTGAAGTGACCGCTCCTGGTCTTTGCCACTGAGGAAGTCTGGTAGATCATTGACCTGTGGGTATATTCACATCATTCATTCAGGTTACAATATAATTGACAGTCACGTAATAATTCATGATCTCCATATACTTCATCTGCGGCCTTCATATATAAACAAAATGCAAAGTTTAGTTACAAAAGAAGATCTGAATAGCATAACATTTTACCCACAGTCTTAGTGTATAAGACTATGCTATCTTGCTGCTTGGGTGGAACATCATTTCTACCTTTAGTGTGTATTTTTACCTGGAGAGTAAAGGCATGTGGTGAACCTTTAATGAGCTTTCAGACTACAACATCAGGGCCAATTATGTAACATGAAATTACTCCTAGGTACACTATTTTCATGTTTCTAGGTGAACTGTGCAGAACGAATACAGGTGCTGACCCCAGAGACTCCCAAAGAAGCTGTAGAGTTTGTTGCGAAGAATTTAGAAATGAAATGCAAAAATCTGACCTTCAGCAGTACTTTGAACTTGTATATATTGTAAAAAAAAAAAAATTAAGTTTGACCTTGAAATTGAAGCTGAATTTCATAGTATGCGATTGAAATTCAAACAAAGGGCATGAAACTGATTAAACTTTTTAAACATACAAGTTTATTTACAATACAAGTGTGAAATTCAGGTTCAAATGAGACGAGACAAATTCCTACCACTAACATGCAGATTTCAATTATTGCATTCAATTAGACCTCATCAGTTCTCGCAGGTGAGCTCACAGGTTTACATTTATGGCATTCGGCAGATGTCCTTATCCAGAGCGACTTTATCTCATTATACTGTACATCTGAGCAGTTGAGTGTCAAGGGCCCAGCAGTATATATATATAGCTTGGAGTTTGAATCATAACCTTCTGATTTGTCATCCATATCTTAAGCACTGAGCTGCCCCTTCACCAGTTTACCCTACAGTACTTTAGCACTGCTCTACAAAACGATATACCAATCTGCTTTTTTTCCTTTTCTCCACTGTGGCACCATCAATAGTACATATATAGTTTATGGGAATCGAACCCAGACCCTGGAGGTGCAAGGCGACAGTACTGTACTAATCACTACACCACCGTGCTGCCTAAAATAAGTTCAAGAATTAAAATAATTAATTACTCAATTCATCTGAATTCAATTATTAGTTGAATTACTGATTAAATAGTAATCCATTAAGGACTGCTGAAGATTTAGGCTTAAAGCTGGTTAAAGCTTCATTAAAGTGTGAGATGAATGGAGTTGTATTTGCACTGACCAGCTCGATGTACAGAATGAGGCTGAAGTGCAGAGCCCTGGTGAGGGTGCGAGGCTGATACTCGCTCAGGTAAATCGAGTCGTCGGTGAGCAGCACGTGCATAAACACCTTGTCGAGTTCCTCTGAAACGACCACACACGCCTCGTAGTAGTGAATCCGCTCGTGCGCGTCCCGGTGAGTGTGTCTCTTCAGAAACGTCTCCAGTTTGCTGTTGCTCCGACAGAGAGAAGTGTCCGAGATGGGCCTGGCCATGGAGTCCACCTGAGTCAGTCTGTACACACTGCCTTCATCATCTGCTCTCACACACATCAGCTCATTTACTGTGTGTGTTTCTCACACACTCCACACACAGCTCTGATCTGAAAGGCTGTACACTGTAGTGCAGAGAGGTACACACTGAAAACAGTTCCTCAGGGAAGTGCTTCTCGTAACTCAGGGGAAAAGCGCACACACACTCACACAGATATATTATCTGAAATAAGCAAACACATCAAAAACACTTCTGAACGCTGTACAAAGTATTAACATTATCGTCTCGTTACAAATTGGTGTTTTTGTCCGCAACAGAACAGGAGCGCGCACCGGGACTGCAGACACACCAGCGCCCTCTTGTGGATGAAACAGGTCTGACATTGTGTGACTGTAAAATCACACTTGATGAATGAATTAATATTAATATGTGGAAAATGTGCAGATGATGCTAAAACGTCTTATTTAGTGCTACATTAGAAAAAAATGGTAAAGAAAATAAGCCTCTAATGAATAAATATGTGGAGAGGAATAAAAATCTAATGATTCTGATGGATGAAATCCATAGCACTGGATAAATAAATCCCTTCTATAGCTCGGCTGATCCCACCATCTCTCAGAGATTAAGGAAGACATGCATCTAGACTGTTTTCTGTTCTTCCTTTATATGTTCGTATGACTGAGTTTCTGCCAATCTTTAAACGACAACTAAAGGCCTATTTGTTCCTCCAAAAGAGAAAAAAAACAACTTCCCAACAGTGTTTGACTGACGGTACTTAGTTAGTAACCCAGTGTAGGGATCTATCCAACAACGGAAACTCCAAAGCACTTCTTATGTGTTTGCCAAATGCCTAAATGTAAATGTCTCTGGGACACACCTCTGACTGAGCAAAAAAATAAATATATATCAGTGATAATAATATTAAAACTATTGGTGTCTATTTTACTTTTGCATGTCTGTGTAGACAAAGAACTAGAGTTGCTGTTAACAAGTAATTGGCATGACATCACAACTCTTGCAACTCTACCTCTCCTGATAATGCTTCAAGAAGATGCGAATGGACATTGAGGGGGTGTACTGTATATAATATGATCAATAAGAAGTCAATCCAAATACAAACAAATTTTCTGACCTAAAGGCTAAACTGTATATAGACTCTCAGACAGTGGCTTTCACATTATATTACTGTACTAGTAAGAAAGAAAAAAAGCCTATTATAACTCCTGATGAAAAAAAATTCTGCTGTTATAACACAAGCTGAACTAGCTTAAGCAGTTAGACCTTTTTTGCCAGCTGATATGTTACTTTCAAGCTTCCTTCCCAGTTAATTTGTTGAAAATACACAGTGTTTGAGATTCTATAATTGACTTATAGTTATTTTAAATACAATATATAATGTACATTAGTATCAGTAAATTTCTCCAATAAGGAGAAACAAAAAAGATATAATAATAATAATAATAATAATAATAATATATAATAATAATAATAATATTATACATTTTCTGCAGTGCACAGACATTGAAGCCAGTTTCAAATTACAGCTTTATATTCATAAACTCATTCTAATACATTAGGATTAGTGCCATCATACCCATGGACTTGTAAAGCAGGTGCTCAGCATTAACTTTTGTTTGTGGGTAAATGTTTTAGAAATATGTCTATGTTCGTATCTGAAATGTCTTTTCTCCTGCTTTACATGAACAAAATAGTTCAATGTCATTGTGCACACATGAGACACTAATTGGCCCAGAGCTACACTGCTCATCAATGGCAGGCCACATAGCATTATAATACACAAAGAACATTCTAACCGCTGAGGCACAGAATTATCTTGATCAAAGTCTATGATCTAAGCCTAAGCACCATGCGCTTACTTCTACACTTTCTATCAGTGAAATGAGATCACTGTTGGCCTGTGACTGGGCAGATACTGATGGACTGTCAATTCAGATAGGCAGATAATGTCTGTTGTGCTGATATGAGTGGATCAGATAGAAAAACCCATAACTTTGGGAAAACCCATAAGATTTCTTTTTTAGATAGTTCTGTGTTTAACAGTGAAAGTAAAAGCAACACACGCAATGTAACAAAAACTAACAGGATTGGGACTAAACTGCTGCATGGCTGTAAGAAAACCACATGGACTCTGGAGTTTAAAGATTGGACTTTGGAGCAATGGAAAAGGTAATGTGGTCGGTTGAGTCCAACTTGACCCCATTTCAGAGTGATCCAAACACCCATCATGGATAATGGTCACTGTTTAAGCCTCTGGGGGTAGTGTTATAATCTGGGGTTATTTCAGTTGGTCAGGTCTAGGCTCAGCAATGTTATGTTGTAAAAAAAATATCTAGTCAGTTGAGCACTTGAATGGCCAGGTTATCACATCTATGGATGTGTAAAATGCAATCATTTTCACACATGAATTGGCCACTACTGAGTCCTGTCATTAATCTCATTAAAAGTATTTGGAAAGGACTGGAGAAGACCTCACTTCATGGTTCGACTCTCCCATCATCAGTACAAGATCTAAAACTGATACATGTCTGAAGAGGGAAAATATTTGATGTTGCAGAATGGCGACCTCTTGTGGACAAACAGTGGATAAACAGCGCGTGCTCTGTCGGGAGAGAATCTCCTCGGTGAGGCAGCAGACCTAGAGTAACGGAAATTATATTCCGCTAAATAACACAGAAATATGAGTTATGAGTTATGTATGTAAATATGAGTGAGTAATGCTAGCTTAACTTTAATGCGCTTTACAAGTTTGTTAATGCTGTTTTGCTTCCCATAATCCATTGCAATTTCCACTAAATGCAGATGCAGGATTTCGACACTAGATGGCAGAGTTGTCCTATTTAGCAGAGTTCAACACGAATCATTTCTATATATGGATGTGTATTTTTCAGTATTTGTGGGTGTGTGATTGTTTAACCCTGGACATTTAGCAATTGCTTTGGCATGCCTGACATAACTTAGCTCTTGGGGAAAACTAATTGTGGAGCCATCATAAATGAGATTATTAAACAACTGTGAAAAATATGAAAAAGAAAAAAAGCAAGGCCATGAACAATTAAATATGAACACCGTTTCCATTTTTGAGATTGTCCAGTTGGGCAAGAAATGGAAAAAAAAAAAAAAGAGGTTGGATCATATGTACCTTAATTCTTCCATCGGAATAATAAACACCATTTCAGACATAGACCATTGAAAAGATGAAGGGGAGTGAGATTTCCAGTCTGTTAAAATGAGACTCAAATGATGAGACAGGTCAATGCCCAACTCACTACTCCAGGACTTCTTAAAGGATCAGTAGATACAGTATTTTAACATGATAAAAAAAAGATACAAACATTGAGACCATTTGCCTATAGTCAGCGGGATACACCAAAACATTAACAATGTAATGTGATTGTATTGGTATGTTTTAAAAACGTTTTTACTTTTTGACCGACCATGGTGGCAGGAAAGTGTGATTAACACAAGTAGTGGGTCTTACAAAGGTCTCGGATATCTTACGTTACTTCTTGATCAGGTTGAGAATTCCCTGGTTGAGAGGTTCTTGTTATAAAACACAGGGTAACAAAGGTGTTAGGTTTATGCAGCTTGGCGAACAGCAAGGCCTGCAAGGAAGAGTTACCAACTGAATTGCCCTCTATTTTATCCATAAGGGGGAATCAGGGGTGTATACATTGATTCACTGTGAGTATTCTTTGTCACACAATTTAATAATACAAGTGTACATTAAAGTATGTTGAAGGATTTTTTAATATATGGATTTAATTAAAAATTATCAGGCTTACATCCAGCATCCAGCTAATGGAAAAAAATAAATGAAACAAGCCTAAAGTCTCTTAATTAAATGAAAGAAGCTTAAAAAGTCTGTAATTAAATTAACTGACCTTATAATGTCTGTAATTGAACTGAACAGCTTGAGGTGTCTGCCTAATTTTGATACATTTGATTCACTATAATTCACCAACTATCAGAGTATGCTCATTAAAGATTAAATAAGTATTTGTGCACACACAATTGTATCATGTATCATTGTATCATTTTCAAAATGTTTATTTTTTTTAGATGGAATTCAGCATAAACTGGACCAACATACTACCTACTAATTCCAGGACTTGCTAAACTGCTAAAACCAAATATAAGCCAGACTCGATCCAGACCTTTTTGCTACATTGGTTAGATTATTTGTTTGTTAAAATTATTTATTAGATATTTTATGCTATTATTTTCATTCCCTTGAGTGTCCAGGGAGCAGTTTACTCTTATCCTCTTTTTCTCAATGTGAAACAAAAATTTTTTCTTCCTTACCCTGATGCACTCTTCACTTGGGAATTGAGTCAATCTGGGTTCATTAGACCATGTGACCCTTTTCTCTTGCCCCAGAGTCAATCTTGATGCTCCCTAACAAATGAAAGCCTGCTTTTTTCGGGTTAGTCTCAATAACAAGTGGTTTTCTTATGGCCAACAGCTGTTTAGTCCCAATCATGTGATTTATATGGAAATACTCTTACTTTCACTATTAAACATAGTTAAGGCTTTTACTGATGATTGTCTTACTCTGCAATTTCATCAAGTATTTAAGTGATCTCTATTCATATTTTTTCTGACCACGTTTCTTCAAGCTGAAGGTTCAGCACAGTCGTTACAGGTTTTAATACCGTGTTGGAACGTTCTTAAACCAATTCCAGTAAAAATATCCTTAATTGTTTTCAGTGCTTCATGCAGGATAATAATTTGACATTGTATTTATTTTGTGTTTATTAAATATCACTAACAGTGTAACAGTCAAAAAACAAACAACAAGAATAGATAACCCTATTTTAAATAAATTGTCGCTTTTTAATGTAAATACTTATAATTTATATTTTAAAGTCTACTGTTCTAAAGTTAATAAACTCACACCCTCCACTTAGAGCTCAGCAGGCCATCTCCAGTTCTTATAAAATGTGAATATGAACCGATTCAAAGAGTCGACTCATTCTTAATGACTCATCGCCTGTAGTGTATGTTCTTCACTAAAGTGACTCCATTTTGTGGAAGTGCAGGAAAAGTTAAAATACAACGTTCTTATATCAAGGAAAGTTTTTATAAAGCAGAAACTGAGATTTAATGTAACTCAACAGTGCCGGTGACTAAAGGTGAGTGATTTATTTATTACTAGCGACTTATAGGAACAATGCGGATATATTATAAATAAAACTCGATAGGAAACTTAGGAAATATGTAACGCGACTGTCAGGTTTGGAAGGATGGACTTGTTCGTTATGGACGTTTAATAGTAAACACAAATAATCTTTAAAAAAAAAAACCCAGTTGACGAACAAACTTTTTCTAGTGTGTTCCAATCGGCCTCAAGTACCCCTGAAGTACACTACACAGAGTGGTCAGCCATGTTAAGTGTGATTCCAATCCGCAGGGAGCGAAACTGCTCATTTCAAAGGGAACAAGTGAACAACAGCTTTTCACTTCACCGGAAAAGGCAAAGAAAAAAATCCCGTCATGCAGTGCGCCTCGCTGCCACGTGAAAAAATAGAGCTCGAATATATACTGTGTATTTATTATTATTATTACTATTTAATTATTTTTATTTAAAAAAGGACATCATATTAATTATGCACAAAAATGTAATTAAAAAGAAATCCTTAGTATTGTATCGGCTAGTAATCTGTAAAAATATTATCTACGTATATTTTGTTTTAATTAATATTCAATATTTTAATCAATATCAATACTTAATCATAATCACTATATCATAATTTATTAAATGCATATATATATATATATATATATATATATATATAGTACACAAACACATTACAGAATACTAGCCTATATAATACCAAGGATTTCTTGATTTAATTAAAGTTTCAATTTTAAGATTTTTAAGATTTTGCCATATTAATATGATGTCGTCGTCGATATTAATGATAATAGATTTATAAAAATCCGTTTTTTTTTATTCTCCAGCGAGACGCACTGACTTGTGGGAAATTTTTCGTTCCCTTTTCCGGTGTTATGCCCAAAGTGATGACTTATTGTTCACTTGTTCCCTACACCGTTTGCAGTTCCCTTTGATCTGAACATTTTCGTTTCCTGTGGTTTGTAATCACACTTAACGTAGCTGAACACCCTTGTGACGTGTACTTCGCAGAGTACGTCAGGCTGATCAGAACGCAGCTATTATCTGCACACGGAGCATGGAATAGGAAGCACACTGTGAAGTACACATCGGAATGGAACACAGCCATCGCCTGTAAAGAATCGAAAGTGAAAGAGTTTCAGCCTCGAGTCCATTTTGTGGAAGTGTTAGAACAGTGACGCATAACACAATGTTCTTATATCAAGGAAAATTTCTTTAAAGCAGAAGATATTAATATAACACAACAGGGCCGTGTGACTAAAGGTGAGTGATTTATTTATTACTAACGACTTGATATAAGAATAATGCAGATATATTGTGATTACAACTCGTGTAAAACTCAGCAGTAGAAAATGTGTAATGCGTGGGGTGCAGGAACAACCTAAAACAGGTATTGGTCGGGCTTTACTATATAAGACCGATATTACTGTATAGAGACTGTACATGAGCTTTTTCTCATTCTGCATTTGGGATTTATCGTTTTTTTGTGAAAGCAACAACGCCCTACTAGACGACTGTCTGACAAGGCGGCCTCTAGGGGTTTCCTGAAAAGGACACAACGTGACGCACTTCTTACAGTAGTTTTAAAAATGAAAGATTAAGATGAGAATTAGCTGTAAGGTCACTTTGGGAACAAATGGAAACATTTATGTTTAATATTTCCCCAAAGAACAAATTTAATGTAAGTAAAAATAAATATTTCTATTACATTCAGAAATACATTTGAAAAGAATTGATATTCCATATAAAAGTGCGCCCTCTGCAGGACATGTAGCCACACAGTTTACAGCAGATTTTAAAGCAATGTCTTGCATGACCTGGATGTTACTTGAAATGAAAGTACGATCTGAAAGTATTTGCCTCCTTATTGAATTTTTTATTTCTTGCATATTTATCACAGTTAAATGGTTGAGATTATTAAATAAATTTTAATATTAAATAAAGATGACCTAACGTAAGCTCACAATACTGTTTTAATGATCATTTTGTTTATTAAGGGAAAAGGCTCTCCAAGTCTGGCTGGCCCTATATGAAAAAGTAATTGCCCCCTTGCTAAACCATGAATGAACTGTAATTTTTGGAAAGCTGAGTTAAATTTCACTTGTCACAGCCAGACCTGATTACTGCCAGACCTGTTAAATCAAGAACTCATGTAAATAGAACCTGTCTGAAAGTGAAGCATGCTAAGGGTGGCACAACTAATTGTTAGGTTTGGGGGCAATTACTTTTTCACATAGGGCAGGGTTTTCTTATTTCCAGCCTTTATCACACCTTCTGGGAGTCGACTCTGGAGCAGGACATGATTCATTGTGTTTTTGGACAGAGTAGTAGAGTAGATTTTGCAATATAAGTATATTTAAAAAAACATTCTATATATATATATATATTTTTTTTTTTTTGATTTTTTCCCCGATTTTTTCTCCCTAATTTAGTCGTCCAATTCCTCCTCACAATTAGGGGGCTCCCACATTAAGGCTACTACTACCACTCAGTCGAAGACTATCACGTGTTTCCTCCGAAGCACGTGACGCCAGCCGACCGCACCTTTTCGAACTGCTCGCTCATGCACCATTGGGGGAGACGTAACGCACTCGGAGGACAGCGCTATCCGCCGCTGCGCGAGCTCACTCACGACGCTGACTGGCTGTAGAGCCGTGATTAATGTCGGAGCACTAAGTACCTCTCATCCCTCCCCTCTGAGAGAGCTCGGCCAATCAGCTCTCTCTAGACCTCCGGCTGCGAGAGGTTACAGCACCACCCGGGATTCGAACTAGCGATCTCCGGATGATAGGGCGAGCGCTTTAACCACTGCGCCACTCGGAGGCCATCATTCTATATATTTTTATTCAGTCTCCATTGCACTATAGTCAAATCCTTTTTATTTCATCCTCTCTTTCATTAGTTATATACTGGTTATATACTTGCTGGTTCGTTCCCACATGTACAATCATCATGCATCTGTACATAGACCGGTATTTTGATATTTACATTATTTGACACCATTTTTACCTCTTTAATGCACCTTAAATTGTAAATGGTGTTTTTTTTTTTTTACTTTAGATTTTTGCAATTTCACTGCAATTCTTGCTTGTTGCTTACTTGTTGTATAATATGTGAACTAGCTACTGTAACAATACAGTTTCCATAGGGATTAATAAAGTACTCTATCTATCTGTCTATCTAATTTCAAAGTTCAGTCCTGGTGTCCAGGCTGAGTACTTAATTCTGTAACACAGATTTTAAACTAAAGGATGACAATTCTTTAGGTCAAATATGTGAAAATGATTGTGTGGAAGTTTAACTTCAGATTTGTTTTTGTGTTTTCCAGGAGTGTAAAACAGAGATCAAACTGTTCAGGACTTAACTGTTAGTTTGTGGATACTTTGCTAATATTCAAAGATGGAGACTCCTGATCTGGACACTGATAATGTGTCCCCACCCTCTAAAAAATGGTAATCTACTATATGTAGGCATTTCAGTCATTAAATATTCATTTCCAAATTACTAAGTGAGTACAAATGAAATAAATAATTTAAAAGTGTAAACAGTAAAGTGTTTCACTATTATTGACAAAATAATATTCACCATGAAATTTATTCTGTTCAATGCAAGTAAAATTTATCTCTCAATAACAAGATCAAATAATGTTGTGCAGTAAACTCCAGAGAAAGAGATCAGAATCAGCAGCACCCAGCTGTATCTCCATGAAGAGTGACGTGTCTATTGATCGTCCTATTAATTTTAAAGACTCCTCACCTCTACACAGGTAACGTCTCCTCACTGTTAATGTCACTGCTGAAGTTACAGTTAAAGAGAAATTCATCTAGATAAACAGGATGGCAAAATAAAGACTAAGACATCATATCTGTAATTCTTTAATGAAGCCACTATTAAGTGTCCTAATACATTTTTTGTCTTAATTAGATTGTTTTTTTTTATGTGTTTGTTGTACCTTTAAAATAAATGCCAGTTGATTGGTCATTCTGCTTTGTGATGTAGATAAATTATTATGTTTCTAATTATGACTTAATTGTCTAAAAAACATTTTTGCTTGCTGTATGTTTTCTCATCACAGGTTATCCCACCGCTTAGCATAATGTAGACACTAATAGGACACCAAGCTGAAAGAGTCTTTTAGATTTACATCAATATTCCACCAGGAAATCTTGCGATATGTAGTAGTAGGAGTTACTCTAACTAAAAAGAGTTAATCTGGGAGCATGGTTACAGAGTAAACCACCCTGAATGGGAAAACACTGAATGAACAAAGGATTAAGGTGTCATGCACACTCATAACACGACCGGCACTAGGACCCGGAAGTAATACGGTCGGGTTTCAGGAAGCATAAAAGGAAACAAGATGACGCCTCACATCGCTCAGTCATTGAGTTATGCCCATGCTATCGCCGACGCCTCGCTCGTCCAAACGTGAGTACTCACTTTCTTGGGTTATCGCTTCTGATTGGGTGTGTGTATTTAGAACGCGGGTTTATTTGTGTAAACTCTTGCTCTCGCTTCGGGAGAGTTCTAAGAATAACTAGCGTGGTTATCCTGCCTACTCGCGCTACTTCCGCGTTTGGGTTTACCATCCACGCTACAGGGCTAACTGCTAAGTCTTCTGCTTCATCTCCGGTTAGTCCGTGACAGAATGACTGAGCCACCGGCAGTAAACCCAGCGGAGTTTGCTCACCTCTGCGATGTGGTTGACCGGCATGCTAAGCTGATCGATCAGCTCCGTGGTGAAGTCGCATCGCTCCGCACGGAGCTCCAGGGCGTCGCGGCCTTGCGCAGCGAGGTGGCGGAGCTGCGACCACATGGGCGGCCGGGCCAGCCGGCTGTGGCCACGCTTCATCCAGCGTTGCTGCGCCGCCCCAACTCCCCTCTCCACCTCTGTTTTTCATCTTTACCCTTGATAAATGGAATGGTATCGATGGGAAGCGCAGTGCGTTTTCTAAACGCCGGACCGCCGTTTGACCACCAGATACTCCACAGACCGACCGCGACAGTTCTTCGCTTGCTGCTATCCGGCAGGTACGATATAATGCCCTTTCTACCAGACTAGATGTCGTTTACCTTTACACCGGCTCACCGGGCCAGCTAAAACCGCCTTGATATCTGCCGCTTTGAGTATAATCACCGTTATGAACACCAGCGCGCAGGGAGGGCTGCCCCGCGGACGCGGCAACGATTTCACCGCATATCCACCAGAGACCCACCGGACGGGCTCACCACGTAGGGACTACCGCCGATAGCATCATTCCATTCAGAGCTTCCAGCCACCTTGAGGGTTTAACCTCAGCCCGGATCGACCAACGGCTGCTCGTTCGCCCCAAGCCAGCTCCCCGTACCCTGCCACCCACTATGACAGCACTACCTCACACCACGCCCTTCCTCTCCCGCTCTCCAGTTCCAGAAGTCCACGCCTCATTCACTGCAGCACCCACCAGGACCGTCGGTACTCCACCTCCCGCCGTGGTTGACACAGGAGCCGGGGAACCCATGCAATTAGGGCGCGCCTCCTTAACCGCTGCAGAACGGGAACGCCGCTTCAGAGAGGGGCTCTGCGCGTATTGTGGATCCTCTGCACATCATCGGGCCATCTGTCCTCTGCGGCCGGGAAACGCGCAGCCCCGGTGAGAAATGGGAGGAACTCACCGGGTCCCATGTCCCTCTCCACCACCCTGACCAGTGATTCCCGTCTCACGGTGAAAGTACATCTCCAGTTTGGCCACAAACGGGTCGGAAGTACCGCGTTCGTCGACTCTGGGGCAGCCGGTAACTTCATTGACTCTTCCTATGCCAAAAAATTGGGGATAAAGATCGAGGCGTTATCCCAGCCTGTAACCATTACATCAGTCGACGGTCGGCCTCTTTCCTCCAGCACCATCTCTTTTCAAACCCAACCTATCACCCTCATCATCAACCAGCATCGAGAACAGATCCAGTTTCACACCACCACTATTTCATCACCACCCATCATCCTCGGACACCCTTGGCTGCTGCAACATGACCCGCTCATATCCTGGACCCAAAGCCGGATCCTACAATGGGGGCCGACCTGCACTGAGCTTTGCCTACGGGCTGAGGCTGGGACGTGCTCTAGGGAGTCCGAGGCCCCCGATGTCGACACAGACAAAATCCCGCTAGACTACCGGGACCTGGCTGAAGTCTTCTGTAAGAGACGTCGGCCATCTGTCCTCTGCGCGTCGAAACGCCGCAGCCCCGTGAGAAATGGGAGAACTCACCGGGTCCCATGTCCTCTCCACCACCTCTGACCGTGATTCCCGCCTCACGTGAAAGTACATCTCCAGTTTGGCCACAAACCGGTCACCGCTGTCATTTCACTCTGGGCAGCAGGTAATCATTGACTTCCTACAAAAAAATTGGGATAAAGATCGAGGCGCTATCCCAGCCTGTAACCATTACATCAGTCGCACGGTCGGCCTCTTTCCTCCAGCACCACTTTTCAACCCAACCTATCACCTCATCATCAACCAGCATCGAGAACAGATCCAGTTTCACACCACCACATTTTCATCACCACCCATCATCTCCTCGACACCCTTGGCTGCTGCAACATGACCGCCATATCCTGGACCCAAAGCCGATTCACAATGGGGCCGATTCCTGCACTGAAGTGCCTACGGGCTGAGGCTGGGACGCGTTTCAGGGAGTCCGAGGCCCCACGTCGACTTACAGACAAAATCCCGCTAGACTACCGGGACTGGCTGAAGTCTTTTGCAAAAGACGCTACCCATCTACCTCCTCATCGCTCATACGACCTGGCGATCGATCTTCAGGCAGGTGCGACACCACCCCGCGGCCACCTCTATTCATTGTCCAACACCGAGACGCAGGCGATGGAGGAGTATGTTTCCAGCGGACTTCGCCATGGTACCATCCGGCCCTCCTCCTCACCTGCCGCTGCGGGGTTCTTTTTCGTGAAAAAACGCGATGGAAGTCTACGTCCCTGTGTCAATTACCGGGGGCTCAACAATATCACCATAAAAAACCGACATCCACTGCCTCTTACCAACTCTGCCCTGGACGCCCTCTCTGGTGCAACCATCTTCACTAAGTTGGACCTCCGGAGCGCCTACAACTTGGTGCGCATCAGAGAGGGCGATGAGTGGAAGACGGCCTTCATCACCCCTACAGGACACTACGAAAGTCTGGTCATCCCGTTTGGTCTCTGCAACGCACCTGCCGCTTTCCAACAGTTCATTAATGACGTTCTCAGAGACATGTTAGGCCGTTGGGTGTTCGTCTACCTGGACGACATCCTCATCTACTCCCGAACTGTCAACGAGCATATCCAGCATGTCAGAGCGGTTCTAAAGAGATTGCTCGCCCACCAGCTGTACTGTAAGTTGGAGAAGTGCGCTTTCCACGAGCGCTCCACCACGTTCCTGGGTTTTGTCATCTCGCCCCAGGGTGTGGCCATGGACCCGCAGAAACTGGAAGTTGTGAGTCATTGGCCCCTACACAAGACTCTTAAACAGCTCCAGAGATTTCTCGGGTTTGCCAATTTCTATCGCCGCTTTATCCGGGACTACAGTACCGTTGCAGCGCCACTAACCGCTCTGACCCGCCCATCATCTCACCTCTTCAACCTCACCCCAACTGCCGTCTCTGCCTTCCATGAGCTCTGTCGCCGCTTCACCACTGCTCCCATCCTCCTTCACCCGGATGCTGACAAACCATTCGTTGTGGAGGTGGACGCTTCGGATGTGGACGCCGGGGCTGTTCTCTCCCAGCGAGGTCTAGACCAAAAACTGCACCCCTGCAGTTTTTTCTCCAAGAAATTTGACGCCACTCAGCAGCGATACGGAGTAGGGGACCGCGAGCTGCTGGCCATAAAGTGGGCCTTGGAGGAATGGCGACACTGGCTCCAGGGCGCCAGAGAGCCGTTCATCGTCTGGACCGACCACCAAAACCTCATCACAATCCGCACCCTAAAACAGCTGAACCCCAGACAGGCGCGGTGGGCACTATTCTTCGAGAATTACAATTTCCACCTGTCATACCGCCCGGGGTCCAAGAACACCAAAGCCGACGCCCTCTCCCGACAACACGAGGAAGACGTCCCCCGGGCGGACCCCGCGCCTGTACTGCCACCCACCAAGATCCTCGCACCGCTCAGGTGGAACCTGGAAACGAGGGTTCGCCAGGCACAAGCTACGGAGACCGAACCAGCAGGTGTGCCGCCTGGCCGACTCTATGTCCCCAATACCATCAGGGCCGAAGTACTCCAGTGGGGACACTCCTCCCCCCTTTCAGGGAAACGGCGGACCCTACTGTTTGTACAACGTGCTTTCTGGTGGCCCAGTATGAAAAAGGACGTAGACGAGTTCGTCCAGGCGTGCCCAGTGTGTGCCAGGTCCAAGGACAGCAACAGACCATCGCCCGGGGAACTTCAACCACCCCCGGTTCCCCGCCGACTGGACACACATTGCCGTTGACTTCATCACGGGCCTGCCGGTTTCGGAAGGAAGGGACACCATCCTCACCATCGTCGACCATATTCTCCAAAGCTGTTCACCTGGTGGCCCTCTCCGGCCTCCCGTCAGCTAAAAGGACAGCCGAGCTGATATTAGAGCACGTAGTCCGCCTGCATGGGTTCCCAAAGGACATCGTCTCGGACAGGGGGCCCCAGTTCACGTCCCGGTTCTGGAAGGCCTTCTGCCGTCTGATCAATTCCACCTGCAGTCTGTCCTCCGGTTACCATCCACAGACTAACGGTCAGACGGAGCGAACCAACCAACAATTGAGCCGCCACCCGGAAAGTTTCATTGCTGACGCCAGTGCTCCTGGGGCTCCGCCACCATTTGGCTGAACTGTCCCACAACCTCCACCTATCTTCTGCCACCAACCTAAGCCCATTTGAGGTATGCTACGGCTTCCAACCTCCGATGTTCGACCATCAAGAACCGGAGGTGGAGGTGCCGTCGGCCCAACAGTTGGTTCGCCGGTGTCGACGGCTTTGGAGACAAGCAAACCACGCCATTCAAAAGGCCAACCGCCGTTACACCCTGCAACATCGCCGTCGACACCCACCGGGACGAATGTACCAAGTAGGTGATAAGGTATGGCTATCGACAAAAAACCTACACCTGCAGACTGAGTCAAGAAAACTGTCACCCAGATTCATCGGACCATACCGCATCAACCTCCGGATTAACCCTGTCACCTACCGGCTCCAGCTGCCTGCGGCGCTCCGGATCCATCCGGTATTCCACACCTCCCAGCTCAAACCCTTCATCACCTCACCAATGGTTCCACCCACCCACCCTGCTCCTCCTCCCCGTATGATTGAGGGTGGTCCCGCCTACACCGTTATGCCCATGCTATCGCCGACGCCTCGCTCGTCCAAACGTGAGTACTCACTTTCTTGGGTTATCGCTTCTGATTGGGTGTGTGTATTTAGAACGCGGGTTTATTTGTGTAAACTCTTGCTCTCGCTTCGGGAGAGTTCTAAGAATAACTAGCGTGGTTATCCTGCCTACTCGCGCTACTTCCGCGTTTGGGTTTACCATCCACGCTACAGGGCTAACTGCTAAGTCTTCTGCTTCATCTCCGGTTAGTCCGTGACATAAGGCCCTTATATTAATAGTTATGTCCTTATTAAATTAAGATGGTACTTAAAACAGTAAAGAGTGTATATGAATAACTTAATGACTGTGTGTAATGTTGTGCAGTAAACTCCAGAGAAAGAGATCAGAATCAGCAGCACCCAGCTGTATCTCCATGAAGAGTGACGTGTCTATTGATCGTCCTATTAATTTTAAAGTTGGAGTCTCCTCACCTCTACACAGGTAACGTCTCCTCACTGTTAATGTCACTGCTGAAGTTACAGTTAAAGAGAAATTCATCTAGATAAACAGGATGGCAAAATAAAGACTAAGACATCATATCTGTAATTCTTTAATGAAGCCACTATTAAGTTTCCAGATATATATTTTTTCGTCTTAGTTTTTTTCTTAAAAATGTGTTTGTGGTAACTTTAAAATAAATGCCACTTGATTGCACATGCTGTTTTGTTACATAATTAAATTATGTTTTTAAGTATACCGTCCAAAAACGTTTTTCCATGCGGTATGTTCTGTCATCATAGATTAGACCTCCACTTAGCATAATTTAGATTCTGACAGAACACCAACACAAAAGAATCTTCTAGAATTACATCAATATTCCACCAGGAAATCTTGCGATATGTAGTAGTAGGAGTTACTCTAACTAAAAAGAGTTAATCTGGGAAGATGGTTACAGAGTACTCCATCCTGAATGGGGAAACACTGAATGAACAAAGGAGTAAGACTCTTAACTAATATAAGTAATCCAATGATCTAATGGAAATGGTTTCCCAAGACTCAGTGATGTGCATGGGGAGGGAGGTCTGTTCCATCTGATCTAAATGCACAGATGACATATTGTGTATTTATTCCTAACATATAAAATGAATAAGGTTTACTAAAGATTTTAACATAAAATGAAAGCTGACAGTCACCCCTTAGTATAGAACTGTAATAATTTATTCACTATATTAACAGTTACGTCCTTATTAAATTAAGACGGTACTTAAAACAGTAAAGAGTGTATATAAATAACTAAAGGACTGTGTGTAATGTTGTGCAGTAAACTCCAGAGAAAGAGATCAGAATCAGCAGCACCCAGCTGTATCTCCATGAAGAGTGACGTGTCTATTGATCGTCCTATAAATTTTAAAGTTGGAGTCTCCTCACCTCTACACAGGTGACGTCTCCTCACTGTTAATGTCACTGCTGAAGTCACAGTTAAAGGAAAATTCATCTAGATAAACCGGATGGCAAAATAAAGACTAATGATGCGTTCACATTGAACACGATGAGAGCGTCAAATTTAGCTCTCGCTGCCCTGCCGCCCGCTGTCGCTGCTCTGACGTAGACCGAATGCCTTTCTTGTATTTAATGGGGCCGCAAAGCAATCAAGCTTGTTGATCCTGTGGAGACTGACCAAAATGTGGAAGAAAACAAGAAATTGATTGATAGAAAGAACTGTATTGTAGAAATAAACTAATTATAAGGCATTTGTATGGTGTGGCTTCTGTTCATTGTGAATTGCTAGTCTAATTTCATATTTTTTTTATTATATTAAATTTCTTATTACTATAACATTAGAATCACTTACTAGACTTTGTCTTTAATTAAAATAACATTAATAATTAATAAACACCCGCTATCGCAATAATCAACCTCTCCTCCATTTCGCTTGGGAACTAATGTCGCCGGAACAAAAGTTACAGGACTGCGTCCCGCGGAATCCTCTCAAGCGGAGGACCTCAACTTTTAATTGGTTGCCGCTAAACCGCGTCATAGCTCATTACCATAAAGTTCAGCTGATTTCAACTCCCTTCGCCGCTCTCACCACGCCGCGCCTCCCTTCGCCACCGGCTCACATTGAAAATGAATGACTTCCGGCCGCTTTGACGCTCTCGTCGCGTTCGGTGTGAACACACTGTAAGACATCATATCTGTTATTTTTAATGAAGCCACTATTAAGTGTCCAGATATATATTTTTTCGTCTTTAGTTTTTTTCTTGAAAAAAATGTGTTTGTGGTAACTTAAAAAAAAATGCCACTTGATTGCGCATGCTGTTTTGTTACATAGTTAAATTATGTTTTTAAGTATTGCGTCCAAAAACGTTTTTACTTGCTGTATGTTCTGTCATCATAGATTAGACCTCCACTTAGCATAATTTAGATTCTGACAGAACACCAACACAAAAGAATCTTCTAGAATTACATCAATATTCAACCAGGAAATCTTAGCTATATGTAGTAGTCATAGTTACTGTAACTAAAAAGAGTTAATCTGGGAAGATGGTTACAGAGTACTCCATCCTGAATGGGGAAACACTGAATGAACATAGGAGTAAGACTCTTAATTAAATAAATATATAATGAGTAATTTAGTTATCTAGAGGAAATATTTGCCCAAGACTCAGTGATGTGCATGAGGGGCAAAGCACAGATGACGTGTATTAAAGATTGCTATAAAAGTTGCTTTGATAAAAAAAGTGTCAGAACACACAAAACATCATGGCTTGTTTTGACTCTTTAAAAAAAATAAAAAAAACACCAATGCCCACCTGGCTTAGCTGTATATATCATCTTAAAGTCCTGTTTTCATATTTTGGCCATGAATTGTTCGAAACTTAAATGCATGTTTTTGGCCAACAGTTTGTGAACACCTTGAACATTGTTTTATTAATTTTTTTCTTAAAAATGTGTTTGTGGTATCTTTAAAATAAATGCTACATGGTTGGTCATGCCTTTTTGTAATGTAGGTAAATTATATTGTTTCTAATTAAGTATGGCTTAATTGTCCAAAAGCATTTTTGCTCGCTTTAAGTTCTGTCATCGCAGGTTAGATCACCGCTTAGTATAATTTATATGCTGACGGGACACAGACGCTGTTTTACTATAAACAGAGTGTATATATATATATATATAACTAAAGGACTGTGTGTAATGTTGTGCAGTAAACTCCAGGGAGAGAGATCAGAATCAGCAGCACCCAGCTGTATCTCCATGAAGAGTGACGTGTCTATTGATCGTCCTATTAATTTCAAATCTGGAGTCTCCTCACCTCTACACAGGTAACGTCTCCTCACTTTAATGTCACTGCTAAAAGGAAATTCATCTACAGTAGATAAACCGGATGGCAAAATAAAGACTAAAACATCATATCTGTTATCTTTAATGAAGCCACTATTAAGTTTCCAGATATATATTTTTTCGTCTTAATTTTTTTCTTAAAAATGTGTTTGTGGTAACGTTAAAATAAATGCCACTTGATTGCACATGCTGTTTTGTTACATAGTTAAATTATGTTTTTAAGTGTACCGTCCAAAAACGTTTTTACTTGCTGTATGTTCTGTCATCATAGATTAGACCTCCACTTAGCATAATTTAGATTCTGACAGAACACCAACACAAAAGAATCTTCTAGAATTACATCAATATTCCACCAGGAAATCTTGCGATATGTAGTAGTAGGAGTTACTCTAACTAAAAAGAGTTAATCTGGGAAGATGGTTACAGAGTACTACATCCTGAATGTGGAAACACTGAATGAACAAAGGAGTAAGACTCTTAACTAATATAAGTAATCCAATGATCTAATGGAAATGGTTTCCCAAGAATCAGTGATGTGCATGGGGAGGGAGGTCTGTTCCATCTGGTCTAAATGCACAGATGACATACTGTATTAAAGATTGTTAAATAAAAGGTTAGTACTTGATAGAAAATTATAGAAAACTGTCAGACACACAAATACATCACAGCTTGCAGGTTTATTTGTCTCTTAAAAAAATAATAATAATAACACCAATGCCCACCTGGTTTAGCTCTGACACCATGTCAATGTCATATTGTCACATTTTTGCCATGCATTGTTCAAAACATAAATACACTTTATGGCCAACAGTTTATGGACACCTCACTGACACACTCATATGTGCTTTTGATCATCTCATTCCTGAGCTAGTTCCACTTTGCAGTTTAAAATAATCTCCAATCTTCTATGAGAGTTCTTTACTAGACTTTGGTGTGTATCTGTGGGGATTTGTGCTCATTTATCTACAAGAGCGTTAGTGAGGTCAGACACTGATATTGGGTGAGAAGGCCTGGGTGCAGTCAGTGTTCTAGTTCATCACAAAGGTGTCCAATGGGCTTGAGGGGCAGGACAGTCAAGTTCTTTCACTCCAACTCCACTCTTTAGTGTTTTCATGAAGCTCTTGGTGCACAGAGGCATTGTTACACTGAAACAGGTTTTGGTCTCTTGGTTCTGGTGAAGGGAAATTGTAATAGTGCATGTTCCAATTTCCATATTGTGTATTTATTCCTAACATATAAAATGAATAATGTTTACTAAAGATTTTAACATAAAATGAAAGCTGACAGTCACCCCTTAGTATAGAACTGTAATCATTTATTCACTATATTAACAGTTACGTCCTTATTAAATTAAGACGGTACTTAAAACAGTAAAGAGTGTATATAAATAACTAAAGGACTGTGTGTAATGTTGTGCAGAAAATTCATCTAGATATACAGGATGGCAAAATAAAGACTAATGATGCGTTCACATTGAACACGATGAGAGCGTCAAATTTAGCTCTCGCTGCCCTGCCGCCCCCGCTGTCGCTGCTCTGACGTAGACCGAATGCCTTTCTTGTATTTAATGGGGCCGCAAAGCAATCAAGCTTGTTGATCTTGTGGAGACTGACCAAAATGTGGAAGAAAACAAGAAATTGATTGATAGAAAGAACTGTATTGTAGAAATAAACTAATTATAAGGCATTTGTATGGTGTGGCTTCTGTTCATTGTGAATTGCTAGTCTAATTTCATATTTTTTTTATTATATTAAATTTCTTATTATTATAACATTAGAATCACTTACTAGACTTTGTCTTTAATTAAAATAACATTAATAATTGATAAAAACCCGCTATCGCAATAATCAACCTCTCCTCCATTTCGCTTGGGAACTAATGTCGCCGGAACAAAAGTTACAGGACTGCGTCCCGCGGAATCCTCTCAAGCGGAGAACCTCAATTTTAATTGGTTGCCGCTAAACCGCGTCATAGCTCATTACCATAAAGTTCAGCTGATTTCAACTCCCTTCGCCGCTCTCACCACGCCGCGCCTCCCTTCGCCACCGGCTCACATTGAAAATGAATGACTTCCGGCCGCTTTGACGCTCTCGTCGCGTTCGGTGTGAACACACTGTAAGACATCATATCTGTTATTTTTAATGAAGCCACTATTAAGTGTCCAGATATATATTTTTTCGTCTTTAGTTTTTTTCTTGAAAAAAATGTGTTTGTGGTAACTTTAAAATAAATGCCACTTGATTGCACATGCTGTTTTGTTACATAGTTAAATTATGTTTTTAAGTATACCGTCCAAAAACGTTTTTACTTGCTGTATGTTCTGTCATCATAGATTAGACCTCCACTTAGCATAATTTAGATTCTGACAGAACACCAACACAAAAGAATCTTCTAGAATTACATCAATATTCAACCAGGAAATCTTAGCTATATGTAGTAGTCATAGTTACTGTAACTAAAAAGAGTTAATCTGGGAAGATGGTTACAGAGTACTCCATCCTGAATGGGGAAACACTGAATGAACAAAGGAGTAAGACTCTTAATTAAATAAATATATAATAAGTAATTTAGTTATCTAGAGGAAATATTTGCCCAAGACTCAGTGATGTGCATGAGGGGCAAAGCACAGATGACGTGTATTAAAGATTGCTATAAAAGTTGCTTTGATAAAAAAAAGTGTCAGAACACACAAAACATCATGGCTTGTTTTGACTCTTTAAAAAAAATAAAAAAAACACCAATGCCCACCTGGCTTAGCTGTATATATCATCTTAAAGTCCTGTTTTCATATTTTGGCCATGAATTGTTCGAAACTTAAATGCATGTTTTTGGCCAACAGTTTGTGGACACCTTGAACATTGTTTTATTAAGTTTTTTCTTAAAAATGTGTTTGTGGTATCTTTAAAATAAATGCTACATGGTTGGTCATGCCTTTTTGTAATGTAGGTAAATTATATTGTTTCTAATTAAGTATGGCTTAATTGTCCAAAAGCATTTTTGCTCGCTTTAAGTTCTGTCATCGCAGGTTAGATCACCGCTTAGTATAATTTATATGCTGACGGGACACAGACGCTGTTTTACTATAAACAGAGTGTGTATATATATATATATAACTAAAGGACTGTGTGTAATGTTGTGCAGTAAACTCCAGGGAGAGAGATCAGAATCAGCAGCACCCAGCTGTATCTCCATGAAGAGTGACGTGTCTATTGATCGTCCTATTAATTTCAAATCTGGAGTCTCCTCACCTCTACACAGGTAACGTCTCCTCACTTTAATGTCACTGCTAAAAGGAAATTCATCTACAGTAGATAAACCGGATGGCAGAATAAAGACTAAAACATCATATCTGTTATCTTTAATGAAGCCACTATTAAGTTTCCAGATATAATTTTTTTCTTAAAAATGTGTTTGTGGTAACGTTAAAATAAATGCCACTTGATTGCACATGCTGTTTTGTTACATAGTTAAATTATGTTTTTAAGTATACTGTCCAAAAACGTTTTTCCATTTGCTGTATGTTCTGTCATCATAGATTAGACCTCCACCTAGCATAATTTAGATTCTGACAGAACACCAACACAAAAGAATCTTCTAGAATTACATCAATATTCAACCAGGAAATCTTAGCTATATGTAGTAGTAGGAGTTACTCTAACTAAAAATAATTAATCTGGGAAGATGGTTACAGAGTACTACATCCTGAATGGGGAAACACTGAATGAACAAAGGAGTAAGACTCTTAACTAGATACATACAGTACAGACCAGAAATTTGGACACACCTTCTCATTCAAAGAGGTTGAATTTGTATTATGGCAAGAAAAAAGCAGCTAAGTACAGGAAAAAAACGAGTGGCCATCATTACTTTAAGAAATGAAGGTCAGTCGGTCAGAAAAATTGGGAAAACTTTGAAAGTGTCCCCAAGTGCAGTCACAAAAACCATCAAGCGCTACAAAGAAACTGGCTGACATGTGGACCGTCCCAGGAAAGGAAGACCGAGAGTCGCCTCTGCTGCGGAGGAGAAGTTCATCCGAGTCACCAGCCTCAGAAATCGCAGGTTAACAGCAGCTCAGATCAGAGAGCAGGTCAATGCCACACAGAGTTCTAGCAGCAGACACATCTCTAGAACAACTGTTAAGAGGAGACTGTGTGAATCAGGCCTTCATGCTAGAATATCTGCTAGGAAACCACTGCTAAGGACAGGCAACAAGCAGAAGAGACGCGTTTTTGCTAAAGAACACAAGAAAGAACACAAGAAAGAAAACTCTTCAAATGAGAAGGTGTGTCCAAACGTTTGGTCTGTATTGTATAAATAATAAGTAATTCAGTTATCTAGAGGAAAAGTTTCCCAAGACTTAGTGCATGGGGAGCGAAGTCTGGTCCATCTGGTCCAAATGCACAGATGACGTGTAATAAAAATTGCTAAAAAGTTGCTTTGATAAAAAAAAAGTGTCAGATCACACAATACATCACAGCTTGTTTTGTCTCTTAAAAAAACAAACAAAAAAACATCAGTGCCCACCTGCCTTAGCTGTATATATCATCTCAATGTGCTATTTTCATATTTTGGCCATGAATTGTTCGAAACTTAAATACACCTTGATGTGAACACCTTGAACATTGTTTTATTAAATTTTTTCTTAAAAATGTGTTTGTGGTATCTTTTAAAATAAATGCCACTTGATTGATCATGCTGTTTTGTAATGTAGGTAAATTATATTGTTTCTAATTAAGTATGGCTTAATTGTCCAAAAGCATTTTGCTCGCTTTAAGTTCTGTCATCGCAAGTTAGATCACCGCTTAGTATAATTTATATGCTGAAGGGACACAGACGCTGTTTTACTATAAACAGTAAAGAGTGTATATAAATAACTAAAGGACTGTGTGTAATGTTGTGCAGTGAACTCCAGGGAGAGAGATCAGAATCAGCAGCACCCAGCTGTGTCTCCATGAAGAGTGACGTGTCTATTGATCGTCCTATTAATTTCAAATCTGGAGTCTCCTCACCTCTACACAGGTAACGTCTCCTCACTTTAATGTCAAACTAGTTGATGGCAAACTGAATACTAAAACACCATATATGTTATCTTTAATGAAGCCACTATTAAGTGTCCAATTATTTTTTGTCTTAATTAGATTGTTTTTTTTTTTTATGCATTTGTGGTACAGTGGAACCTTGAATTATGAGCATAATTTTTTCCGGAAGTGGTCTCATGTTCCAAAACACTTGTAAACCAAATCATCATTTCCCGTAAGAATTAATGAAAACTCAAATTATTCATTCCACAGCCCCAAATAATAAATACATAAAAATAATTAATAAAATCTATAAAATGAAAATAAAACAAATTAATCTGCACTTTACCTTTAAAAAAAAGTACAAATAAATCCCGACAGATAAGTGTTTCCGTTGGTGCACACAGGCGCCGTGTGTGTGTGTGTGTGTGTGTGTGTGTGTTTGTGTGGAATTAGCCCCTTCCCTCACCTCGTTTTACACAGTAACACTCCTCCTCCCTCTCCCCACCTCGCTTTTTAAGTTTCACAACAAACACACACACCCACACATCGGAAACACCGTTTAACAGGAAAAAAATTAATCTTTCTGAGACTGGCATGAGCGCATATTAACGGACTCACTTTTTAAGCTTCACAACAAACGCATAAACACAGCGGAAACATCGTTTTAACGGAAAAAGTGAGACTGGCATGAGCGCATACTAAAGGAATCACTTTTTAAGTTTCACAACTAACACACACACACACACCGCTGCCTTCAATACTTCATCAGAAGTTAATCTTTGTCCTTGCAGGACAGCTTCAGGAGACCAAACAGGTGAAAGTCTGATAGAGCAAGATCAGGACTATAGGGAGGATGCTTTAACACCTCAAAACTGAGTGTCGACAGTGTGGACAGAAGTGCGTGGACATGCATCGTTATGAAAGATCACAATGCTCTTAGATAGCCGCTGTCTGTGTTTAATCCGAAGTTTAGGATTCAGCTCTTCAATAAGTGTCTCACTGTAACGAGCACTGTTGCTTGTAGAACCTTTTTCCTGAAAATGTTCCAATACTGGCTCTTGAAAATCCCAGAAAGCTGTAAGTATCAATTTTCCAGCTGATGGTCTAGTAACTTTTTCTTGGTCGGACATTGAGGATATTTCTGGTCCAGATTCTGTTTACTCTCAGAATCCATGTCTCATCACCTGTAATAATTATCTTTAAGAAACTTTTATTTACATAGAATATCGGTCAAAATTTTAAATACCCATCTCACACAAATCACAAATTACTGCATGCTGCTTTACTGTCATGCAAGTCCGAAGTGGGGCTCAAATGAACTGATGTATAGTAGAAACCACATACAACGGCCTCTCCCAGCTGAACACCAGCTGAATGGCTTGAACTTACTGTGGGCCACTCCTTCTCCAATTCCCTGAGAGGCGTTTTAAATGTAATCACGCCCATTTATGTACACGTAAATCAACATGTGTCATGTTACTGACAGTTTTTAAGTAAACAGAGATGGGAGTCAGTGTTACCAGATGTTTAAACTGTATGAGCAAGGATCGTGGCTAACAGTATTATATATTGAAAATGCTGCTCCGCCATTAAGATTATAACACATATTATTATTAGATTCTTTTTTTTTTATTCACTGTTTTTTTTCCACCAGGCAATACACTCTAAACTGTAAAAGCCAATTAGGCAAATTATGCATGCGGTTTATTTGAATAGTTACAGAGGTGTCACAGTGAGAGGAGTTTTATTTAGCCAAGTCAAAAGAATAAGAATAAAACTCAATGTTTTATTTAATGAGAAACGCTGTAAGAATGTTACAAAATTAAGTACTGAAGTGAAAGAAATGACTGGATATGCGCTGTGAAAACATGGTGTAAGAAAAATACAATTTATATTTATTAGTCTCCATACTCTTTATAGGACTCTATAAAGAGTATGGTGACTAATAAATATAAATTGTATTAGTAGCAGCACAGAGACTCGTATCTGGTACACCTGATTACACACCAGTTACTCTAACCGCTACACCACAGACTGGAGGGCTTTTTCACTGGCTTCAATAGAGACAGATTAGAGAAATACCAACACTTGCTTGTGAACTTGTCTTCATTTTTCATTCTTAAAAATGGTGTGTGTGTGTGTGTGTGTCAGTGGCAGCTACTGGCCTGTCAAATAGGGGAAGCTCATTTTCGGGCCTACATCATAAAATTGTCTATTTATTTAAAAGTAAATTCTGCCCTACGTTCCTTTTCAAGAAAATGGTCTGTGACCCTGTTGTACCAACTAGGCGTCTTTTCCAGTGACTTGACCAGTGTCCTCTCAATGGCCAGCAGAGCTAGGCTGCTTAAATGGCCCTGGCCCATTGTGTTTCGGGTGTAGGACTTGAGCCGCTTTAAACAGGAGAAGTTCCTTTCTACACCTGCAGATGTAGCTCCAATTGTTGCCACTAATGAGAACAGTTTTTTGCACTGGCGGCTATTGCTTTCACTTTGGCCTGCAGACCATTGAGATCTGAAGCCATGACAGCAGCCCCACCATAGGTCTTTGCCACACGCTTTTCCTTAAAATTATAGCCCTGCATGTTCTCATTTAATATTTCAAAAACGGACTGGGCATCTCGCCCCCCAGAAACATAAAATAATTCAATAAAGCGCTCCTGAATTTTACCTGCACTGTCCACATAGCGAACAATGAGAGTTGGGCACGGCAGGATATATCAGTTGTTTCATCCACCTGCCATCCAAAAAAGGGAGCATCCTGAATTTAATCTCTGATCTGATCAGAAATGGTGGCTGCAAGAGCAGAGATCAAGTCATTTTGAATAGTATGGGACATACCAGAAAACACAGTTGAGGACTCGAATTGGACAGAGTCATATTTAGCTAATGTTTCTGTGAACTCCCTGTAATTCCCCTTGTTGGATGATTCACTACTCTCATCATGTCCCCTAAATGACAACTCCTGCCGGCCAAGCAAGGATGTCACATCAATAAGGCGGTTTAGGAAGGCCCTGTTTTGTTCGACTGTTTCATTATGTTTAGCCACTTGAATGCGAGCACCTACATTTATTGCATGCTCAACCCTAATCCTTCCCATGCAACTTAATCTTGCACATGCACTCACATGTTCATAACTTTTTGTCTTTTATATGCCCTGTCAAAATTAGACAGATCTCCAAACCCCACCTTTGACCAAACAACACATCCGTGAGATGGTTTCATCAAGAGGCATGGCCAGCAGTACATTTTATTTGTCACAGCACTTCCAGTCAGCCGGCTAACTTTGTTATACCAGGAGAGCTGAAAAGACCTGTTATTTTTCCCTATCTTTTGCACTAAATCAATCTTAGCTGTTGATCTGCCCTGCTTTTTTAATACTAAGTTTTTCCTCATAAGGAACACTTTCAAACGGCTTCGCCAAAATCAGGTCGACAATATTAGCACTGTCTGCCATCGTGTGCAGGTTCACCCACGACGCTAGCCTAGCCTACTATATGAATGAATGAACGATCTAAAAAAAATATTAAACTCTGTAAAAGTGAAACAAGGAATGTGGTGTATAATTGTGTGAAATGTATGATGAAAATCAAGCAATTTCGCCAAGCAAATATAAAGAAATAGGTTGCAGCAGTTTTTATTTCGACTGAACTTGAGAAATCCGCGATGGGACTGAGCGCGAATAGCTTCAGCGATTCCTTATAGTACAAAATCGCTGTCAGTCAAAAGGAGATGCAATCTTTCGACAGACCCTCCAATCATCACGCAGAAGCTCGGCGTCCGGGCCCGTAATATAATCGCAGCGTTTATCCAGTGACCGTCTAGTTTCAAAGCACTGAAAAAAAAACGTTTAAAGCAGCCGCATTGAAGTCAATGGACGCTGGGCTTCAACAGGGAAATGCAGTGTGACGCTACGGGAATTTTTAGTCAATAAAATGTTAATAAAATAGTACATCATTTGACCATTAATTTTGTGACATTATTGGGGAAGTTGAGCTTCCCTTGCAGTCTTAAAGAAATCGCACCTGGTGTGTGTGTGTGTGTGTGTGTGTGTGTGTGTGTGTGTGTGTGTGTGTGTGTAACCCCCCAACCTACACTAAGCATACAACATTTACAAGACAGAAGACAGTGTGAGGTGTGAATGCGTGTCTATTCTAAACGTGCATAAAGTGAAGATTTTTTGGCGCATGTGTGTGAGTGTTTATGTGCTTTTGGGGTCCTAGGGCTGCCTTCTTCATCTGTTGTATCTGTATATCTGTGAAAAAAGCCAAGTTGTTAAATTCATATATGAGAAAAGACATTCTGTATCTGCAGTCAGGAAATTCTCTGCTCTAAACATGTTTAAGCTTGGACGTGACATCACGGAGCTCTACGGCCTTTATTGATGAATCTCTGGAAGTTTTTCCTTCCCCCCACGTTGCCTGCGACTTGTTCATTAGAGACAATCTAATCATTATGTTTCATTCATATTTCCCCACTTATTTCACACTCATTTCACTAATTTTATTTTAATTCTGTAAAGCTGCTTTGCGACAGGAACCATTGTTAAAAGCTCTATATAAATAAAACTGAATTGAATGTTACAGTTAATCCCCACTGAACTGTTACTGAGTTCTGATTAAACAATAAGCATTCCATAAGCGGCGATATCACCAATAAACCTGAAGGTGAAACTAAGAGAAAACAAAAGAGGAAGATTATTGTATGATACCTAGTCAGTGTTTGTACACTAAAGGTGAGCAGAGATATACTGCTTTAAATGTGATACAGAATTCTTTTGTGCATGTTCCTTTAAAAATTAGCCAATTTATTTGTAAATCTTTATCATGTTTTACCATAAAAATGAGAAATGTCTGGGGGAAAGTACACTGATTTACCACTCTGAAATGTATTAGGAAAGTGGTGGCTTATTACTAAACAAATCTGAGAAACTGTAACAGTGTGAAAAACTAAACAAGAAAACTGCAGCCTCTTGCTCTTCCCTTCCATGTGTGCGCGCACGTCTGTGTGTGTGTGTGAGAGAGAGAGAGGGATCTCCTCTATGACATGAATAGCCTACAATATAAAGATGCGTGCCTTATGTGATGTAATAAATCATACCATTGACCAGTTTCTGTAACATGCTGTGTACTACATGACATAAGTGTGATATATGAATTAAAATGTATTGGCATTGAAAAGACACGAACAGGGGATCACCTGCCTTCAATGCAGCTGCCTTAGCCATTTCACCACCTCAGAAATAATTGCCTAACCTAATTTTAGTTTTTATGTTGGTGAACCCCCCACCAGTGTACATGACAAATACAAGACAGGAGACAGCCACACTTGTGAATGTCTGTCTCTTTGTCCACAGATGTGTTTTTGCATAGTGTTAATATACGTCGCTATACATTGTAACACTAGGCATTAAATATAGTGCTTCTAGTTAATGACTGGTACTCTCACACTGACACTGTTTTTATCGTCCAAGATGACAAGCTTGATTTAATTATGAGAATATGCTGACAATGCAAGAACTGCCAGTCGCGAGATGTGTATAAGGCTGCTTCTGATACTGCAGTTACCTGAAGCAGTCACTGCTCCCCCTGGCAGGACTGTACAGTATTGCAACCCACTTATTAGAACAGCGCAAGAGGGTGTTACTGGGTTGGGGCTTCATTCACTGCGTCATCGTGGGGGATCATGTTCCACGCACGGATCGGGCAAAGATTTGTCATGGATCAGGCAGGGCGACTGTTTGAAAGGCATAAGACTGTAACTTGTTCACAATTGCACATCAGTGACTGGGGAGTCAGGAGCCTTGAACAGAAAGTGCTGATAAAACAGTGCGACCAATAGAGGTAAAAAAAAAAAAGGAAACAACCAAACCGACAACATAGACAACTCTCACATGCAACTAATGAACTAAAACAGCTCTGGGACATCATGGTAATGTTTAAAATAACAATAAAAGACTGGGAAAAAAACAGCAGCCATCAAAAGCTATGACTGATGATTTTTAAATCCCATTCATATAACAGATCGAGAACCTGCTCTAATCCTGGCTCGAATGCAAACAAGATATTACCTACAATTTAATGCACGTAGAATAATCCATCCACAGCAAATAAACAACCGCTGATGAACGGAAGAAAAAGCAAAGCCGCAATGTCTGCAGCACATGATTTAAATACTTTACCAGCTGGATTATGAGCCCATCACTGGTCAGAACACCTTCTAATAATGACATCATCTACAATTTAAAGCAGATAGACTAATGCACCAAAAGCACTCAGCCAATAAATCTCCTGTTCTGATGAATGTAAAACAAAGTCCCCCGTTAATAAAAGCTCTGACGTCTGCAGAGCTTTGAAAGCTGAAGCCTGTGGTAATAAATTGATAACTTTTTTTAACCCACATTGTTGTTCATTTGTTTATGTCATGCTCTGTATTAGATTAACAATAACTCACAGGAAAAGGTCTAGAATCTGCTCTTTTGAAACTGCAGTCCCACTTATCAAGTACAATTTTCTTGCCACACAAACAGATAATTTTACTAGTGTTAAGTGAATTTCTTAAAACAAGAGAAATAATCTGTCTCTGCAACAACAAAATTTTACTTGAAAAGTGGGACTGCAAAAGTTTAATATGAGCAAATGAGCGGAATGCATTTTTATGTTTTTTTTTCTTCACAGTGATCTACAGAAGGCAGGAGACAGAAAAGCAAGGAGCATCATCACAGATACAGGGTAAGATCAAAAGCAACAACATGACTGTTATTAACTACAGAGTGATTAGATTATAGACAACATACAGTAGAATAAAACAAACACGTAGTGAGAACATAATGAAGAGCTGTCAGTGATAACCAGGCAAAAAAATAATATATTAAATATTAATTATTGGACCCCATGTCTCATTTTATAGGCACGACCCAGAATCTGATGCTGTAAATGAATTCCAGGAAAAATTCAAATTAAATCTGATGAAGAAGTTTCAGTTCTTGAATGGAGTGATAATAAACCTGGGAACCCAAACACTCCTGAATGAGATCTACACAGAGCTCTACATCACAGAGGGAGACAGTGGAGACGTCAATAATGAACATGAGGTGATACAGATCGAAGCAGCATCCACGAGAATAACAACAGAGGAAACACCAATCAAATGCAACGACATCTTTAAGCCCTTATCTGAACAAGACGAACCCATCAGAACTGTGCTGACAAAGGGAGTCGCTGGCATCGGAAAAACAGTCTCTGTGCAGAAGTTCATTGTGGACTGGGCTGAAGGGAAAGCAAATCAGGACGTCCAACTCATATTTCCACTTCCTTTCAGAGAGCTGAATTTGATGAAGGACCAGAAACTGAGTCTGATGGAGCTCCTTCATGTCTATTTTAAGGAAACAAAAGAAACCGAAATGTTCAGTTTGGAAAAGGTTCTGTTCATTTTTGATGGATTGGATGAGTGTCGTTTTCCTCTAAATTTCCAGAACACAGTGAGAGTGTGTGATGTAACTGAATCAGCATCAGTGCCTGTGCTGCTGATAAACCTGATCAAAGGGAATCTGCTTCCCTCTGCTCTCATCTGGATCACCTCCCGACCTGCAGCAGCTGATCAAATCCCCTCTGAGTGTGTCCATCGAGTCACAGAGGTACGAGGGTTCAATGACCCACAGAAGGAGGAGTACTTCAGGAAGAGGATCAGTGATCAGAGCCTGGCCAATAACATCATCACACACCTGAAGTCATTAAGAAGCCTCTACATCATGTGTCACATCCCAGTCTTCTGCTGGATTTCAGCCGCTGTTCTAGAGAGAATGTTGTGTGAAGCAGAGCGTGGAGAGATCCCCAAGACTCTGACTCAAATGTACACACACTTCCTCATCATTCAGATAAACATCATAAGAGAAAAGTACTCAAAGAAGCAGAAGAGTGATAAGAAAATGCTTCTTAAACTGGGACAACTGGCTTTTGAGCAGCTGGAGAAAGGGAACCTGATCTTCTATGAGGGAGACCTGAGAGAGTGTGGCATTGATGTGAGAGAAGCAGCAGTGTACTCAGGTGTGTGTACGCAGATCTTCAGAGAGGAGTTTGGCTTTCACCAGAGTAAAGTCTACTGCTTTGTTCATCTGAGCATTCAGGAACATCTCGCAGCTCTGTATGTGCACCTGATGTTCAGGACAGACAATAAAAATGTTCTTAAAAAGAGTCGAGCTTCAAAACAGAAGCAGGAAGAAATTACATTTTTAGATTTCCACAAGTGTGCTGTAGTTGAAGCTTTAAAAAGTCAGACTGGACATTTGGATCTTTTCCTTCGATTTCTTCTGGGTCTCTCACTGGAGTCCAATCAGAAACTCTTACAGGCCTTAGTAACACAGACAAGAAGTAGCTCCCAGAGGACACAGGAAACAGTTAAGTACATTAAGATAAAGATCAGTAGAGAGCGTTCTACAGAGAAATCCATCAATCTGTTCCACTGTCTGAATGAACTGGGTGATAATTCTCTAGTGGAGGAAATCCAACGCTACCTGAAATCTGGAAAACAAAGGAAACTCTCTTCTACACAGTTGTCTGCTCTGGTGTTTGTGTTACTGACATCAGCACAGGAGCTGGAAGAGTTTGACCTGAATAAATATTTCAGTCCAGATAAGATAACAGATGATGTTCTTCCGAAGCTGATGCCTTTGATTGCAGCATCCAGAAAAGCAATGTAAGTAAAATTTAATATAACTGTTCTACTGTTACAGTGTTGGAAAGAGATCAACTGAAAACATTTTCACAAATGTGTGCTGTGGGATGTTTTGACCTCAACATGATTCAGGGTGGAGTTAATGCAAATAATTAAAGAATACATTTATGTTGACTCACTATCTTGAAATAATTAAAAAGTTCATGTTGAATATTTGGTGCATGTTTATTAAAACGCTAAGGTACGTCCTGTTTAGCACTTGCAATAGTAACACCAGTTGGTACTTACAAAAGCAATGTGGAATTTTTAGTGCCAGAATTGTACAAAATCAGGACCAGGTGAGCATGGAGTTAAGCACTACATCCTGTTTGACAAATCAAAACACAAATTGATAGCTTTTGTTGGTCTGTAGATGTCTCCTATGAAATTTGGTAAATTTGGAAAGTTTATAGGAGGAGATGTGAGAAGACTTTTATGAAGGTACTGCAGGATGACAGAAGAACAAAATATCAGAAAACATGGATGCAAAAGAAAAATTTGTAAAGAGGGACACAGGCATGAATTGGTTTAAGTCTCATGATTGTACACTAAAAAATAATTTTTAAATTTTACAGTAAAAACCGGCAGCTGTGGTTGCCAGAATTTTACCGTAAAAAATACGGTAGCAACATGTTTGGTTATATAGGATTACACTGTATGTTCTATGGATTTTAATTGTTTCTTTTTTTCCGAACCTGGCCAGGAATTGAACCCAGACCCTGTCGGTATAAAGCGACAGTGCTAACCACTACACTACTGTGCTTGCTGCACAATTGTTGTTGTTGTTGGACTTCCTCGGGTTCCCCGCGTCCCCCGCACGACTTGCACTCCAACAATGACAACGTTTGTGTAGCAAGCACAGTAGTCTAGTGGTTAGCACTGTTGCCTTGCCCTGCCAGGGTCTAGGTTCGATTCCCGGCCAGGCTTGAAAAAACAAAAAAAAGTAAAATGAGTGCAATTTCGTACAACCTAAAACCATTTGCTACCATATTTTTCACAGTAAACTTCTGGCAACCACTACTGCTGTATTTTTACCGTAAAATTTACGCTTTATTTTTTACAGTGTAACTTAAATCAGTATGAAGATACATACAGTACAGACCAAAAGTTTGGACACACCTTCTCATTCAAAGAGTTTGAATTTGTATTATGGCAAGAAAAAAGCAGCTAAGTGAAGAAAAACGAGCGGCCATCATTACTTTAAGAAATGAAGGTCAGTCAGTCCGAAAAATTGGGAAAACTTTGAAAGTGTCCCCAAGTGCAGTCCAGTCACCAAAACCATCAAGCACTACAAAGAAACTGGCTGACATGCGGACCGCCCCAGGAAAGGAAGACCAAAAAAATCCAAAATCCAAAATTCATCAGCTCACTGTAGCGCCCCCCCCAGTGGACTGTTGTGATGACAGACTAGTTTTTTTTTTTTGGGGGGGGCGGGGGATTTTTCCCCGATTTTCTCCATAATTTAGTCGTGTTCAATTCCTCCCCGTCACTAGGGGCTACGACTACCACTCAGTCTGGAGGACCGAAGACCATCATGTGTTTCCTCCGAACCATGTGACGCCAGCCGACCGCATCGTTTCGAACTGCTCACTCACGCACCGTTGGGGGTGGCGTAACACACTCGGAGGACAGCACTATCCGCTTTTTCCGCTTACAGTGAGCTCACAGACGACCCTGATTGGCTGTAGAGCCATGTTTAATGTGGGAGCACTAAGTACCTCTCATCCCTCCCCTCTGAGAGAGCTCGGCCAGTCAGCTTTCTGTAGACCTCCGGCTGCAAGAGGTTACAGCATCACCCAGGAATCAAACTCATGATCTCCGGATGATAAGGCGAGCACTTTACCACTGCGCCACTCGGAGGCGACGAAAGACTAGTTAACATGTAGGTTTGATTGGAATCAGACAATTGCAACTTGTTAACATGTACTGAAACTTTGATTCAAGTCAGTTAAATTAAATTATATTTATATGGAACAATTAATAAAGGTCATTGTTGCAGAATAAAAAAAATTTAAATAAGTTTTAAAAAAGTGAGGAAATGTGTATAATTTATAAGTTACAATTTGTCCCTGATGAGCCAAGGGTGACTGTAGCAAGGAAAAACTCCCTGAGATGACAATCAAATGAAATCTTGAGAGGAACCAGACTGAACAGGGAACCCATCCTCATTTGGGTGATGACAGATAGGCAGGAATTGTTTAGTGGTCCTACTGTGTGCTCTGAGGCCAAAAGTTCAGCGTAACAGTTAAAGTGTTTAATATGTAGTCCACTTTCATTGATGGAGACTCACAACAGTTAACAGAGTGCAGTCTTCATCAGCTGAACCTTCATGGTCAAGAGGAAAAGGAATCAGTCACCACACATATACTAAGCAGCGTACACAGGCCCATCCTCAGCAACGAGCCAGAGGCCTCCATGAGATGAAATCTCCAACCAGAAGTGAAGCAGTGTCAGACAGGTGTGGGGGGGCAGAAGGGCACAGGATCACACAGTGCCGTGTATGTTTCTACTGTGTGTGTGTGTGTGTGAGAGAGAGAGAGAGAGAGGGAGAGAAATAGAGAGAAAACATTTACAGTAGGTATACTTACAGTCACATAATGTATAGGGCCAGTGTATATTTAGTGCAGAGCACAAGCAGGGACTCCAACAGGACTGACTATAACAACATAAATAAAAGGAAACAACCATAAGGGCTTCCTGGGAAGTAAAGCAACCAGTCAGTTCGAAGTCAAAGATGTAGAGCATGAGCTACTAAAGAAATTGTCTTTAGAATCAATGGTGACAAAGGTATGGACATATAAAATTGCAAATTTCGTGGTAGAGGGAGCGATATCAGGACTAAAAAAATGTTTGCCATTACCCTCTATCAGTGTGTGTGAAGTTTCAGAAAAGGTATGAGATGGCTTCTGGCTGAACTTACAGAGGAATTACTATTACTACTATTGCTACTGCTACTACAACTGCTATTACTACAGTAAGTCATTCCAAGTTCATCATTCAAATGGCCATGAACACGCGATGTCACTTAACGAACGAGGAGCGCCACCTGGCCATGGCGCATCTTTGGGTCGGTGGCAGGCAGTCAGATGTTGCTCGTGAACTTGGTGTGTCTCAAAGTGTCATCAGCAGACTTGCATCAAGACACAAAACTACTAGCAAAGTTCATGACAGACCCAGGAGTGGAGCCCCACGAGTGACAGACCACAACGATGACCAGTACCTAAGGACATATGCACTCAGACATCGTTATGCAACTGCCACATAGCTGCAGGCCCGTTTATGAGATGTGAGGGGTACTAGGGTTTCCAGACAAACCATTCGCAACCGACTCCACCATTTTGGCTTGAATGCCAGACGACTCCACTGACACCGAGACACCGCCGTGAACGTTTGCAGTGGGCACAAGACCATGTGACCTGGACAGTGCAGCAGTGGTCTATCGTCCTGTTCACTGATGAGTGTTGGGTCACCGTTGCTGGAGAAGGCGAGGTGAGCGATACGCTGAGGTCAACATGGTCCCCAGGGTTTGCTTTGGTGTAGGAGGTGCAACAGTCTGGGCAGGCATCACCAGTCATCGCAAAACAGATTTGGTTATTGTAGATGGCTCAGTCACTGCACGTTCTTACCTCAGAGACATCACAGAACCCATCATCATCCCCCAATTCCGCCAGCACACCCCCAACTTTCTGTTCATGGATGATAATGCTCCACCACATCGTGACAGAATTGTCACAGCTCGACCTCAGGAAGTTGGAGTGCCTCATATGGTATGGTCATCAATGTCCCCTGACTTGAACCCCATAGAGCACGTCTGGGACCAGTTGAAGCAGAGACTGGATGATCGTACCCCACCCCCACGTGACCTGACAGAAGCACTTGTGGAAGAGTGGAACGCATTGCCTCAGAACAACATCATGAGGCTAGTGAGGAGCATGGTGGAATGGTGGAAACATCCGCTACTGACATTGTCAGTTTTTGTTATTTTGGGCTGTCCTTGTTAATTGTCAAAAATTTTGGGGCAATAAATATTAAACTAATGAAAATGGTGTTTCTTCTTATACATTATTAGTGATATCAAAGGGAACTTTTACTTATTTCATTAAAATTCAGAGCAAATAGAAAAAGCACTCATGTAAATAACAACATCCCTAACTTATTGTGAGTAGTGTATATACACACACAAACACAGTAGCCGATGTTAAACAATTTATTGTATCCTAAATTTTCCAGAGGTATAGTGGTGTAGTGGTTAGCACTGTTTGCCTTGCACCTCCAGGGTCTGGGATTGATTCCCGTCCAGGGTCAATTCCCGTCTCTGTGTGCATGTGCAAGTTTCCATGTTCTCCCTGTGCTTGGTGGGTTTCCTCTGGGTACTCTGGTTTCCTCCCATGGTCCAAAGACATGCATATTAGGCTAATTGGTGTTCTCAAAATAGCCTGTAGTGTGTGAATGAATGTGTGTGTGCCCTGTGATGGAATGGCACCCTGTCCAGGGTGTACCCCGCCTCGTGCCCTAAGTCTCCAGACCCCCCCGTGACCCTGAATACAGGATGTGAGTGAGTAAATTCTCCAGTTATCATCCCTTTTTACATTAATAGCAGGGAAAACACTCAAATGTGCAGGACAGGTGGTCCTCCAGAACCAGGGTTGAGAACCGCTTGCCTATATGGATGTGCTAGCTCTAGGTGAAGGGAAGATATTTGACATTAGTGGGGTAGACAAAGCATTTGGGGACATACCTCCTGCCTATGCATAGAAATGACTATGTCTACGTCTACGTGTATTAGAGACTGGGGACCCATGTGAATGTCCAAAATTGGTCAAAAAGTGAATTTTGCACACATTCTTTTATGCGCCTACCCTGTTAAACTTAGCAGCCCTGTGTTCGCTCTGATTGGTACAGCAAGCCATGTGACAACAAACAGAGACTGGAGAAAGTTGATTTAAATTAGTTGTTTCAGATAATACAATAAATAGCCATGAGCTCACACCAGCACACACACAAACATGCCCACAATGAACTCCATGCTGCTGTTACTGAACTTGTATTGCATCGTACTATGCCATATTGGCTTTTGATGCCAATTCATAACACTATATTGATAAGATCTTTGCTTCCATCAGTCTGATTCCTAAATAAAATTCATGATATTTATTTCCGAATTTACGCTAGCATCCACCTCCAAGATACATAATCAGGAGGGTTTTCTCCTTTATTAAACCCGGGACTGTTTAAGAACATGTAGGGGCCATATCGACTTCTTTAGTGGCCCCCCACCTACACCAATCAAAATATTTTACATACAAGAAGAAACAGAATCATTACTATTGATAAAGTTAATAACATGTTAATAGTAATACTATGACTTATTCTGACAGTTGTGTTTAATCTATTTGTGACTCAAAGAAGCAATGCACAAAATATATATTTTTCTCAGAACTGGTAAAATGATGTGATCTAATTTTATTGTCAAACTGTTCAACTTTATACACAGCTGAATACAATGATAGTTTAACACTGTGTAGATTATTGAATAAAATTGGGTTAGGTTGTTCTTTGTGTTTAAAATAAAAATCCTTTTATAAACATATAATATTTATGATTTCTAAATACATAGAATATAAATATACAGAAGAAACTAATTTGTAGTTTAGACTATTATAAGTTGCACATTAACATATTTATAGACTATAAACTTCAATATTTATGACATGAATCATGAAACTTCAAAATTTATGACATGAATGACATGTTTGAAAATTATGACCTGCTGCATGCTCCACAGTAAACTGTACAGTTTGTATTGTATTCATTGTCAGGGACAAGACTGTATCCCATCTCACACCTGTCGTTACTGATTAAATAATTAAAATTAAATTAAAACATTATAGTATTTACAAATACTTATTGTCTCATATAAATATTCTTTTGTCCATGATCTAAAATTTGTCTGTAGACTGGTCAGAATTCTTTTTTTTAACTTTCTTTAAATGATAACTTGGAGGACCCAATACCAGTTTCAGAAAAAAGTTCTGTCTATCTGTTCGCAAAACCGACTGAACAGAATTTAATTAAACTTCATCAGTCCTTCTGTAAGTGTCTAAAGTTAAACTTGCACCTTAAATGAAATCAAAATGTTAAGTAGAAGGGACGTTATTGTCACATCTGTGCCACCTCAGTCTTGGGGAATAAGATCTGGTTCACCGGATTACTGAGCCGGCCCTTTGTCCCCCCCCTAGTATGTCTACTTGTGTACTTGTCTTTTTTGTTAAACCAAATCAAGTTCACCTGTGTCTGCCCTGTGTGTCTCTATTTATTCCGGCTGAACCCGCAGCCCCTTGTCTGTTCTCTGTTGTGCACGTGTCCTTGTCTCTATGTTCATGAACTGTGTATTGTCTCGTCTCTCCACCGAGGACTGAAAGGTATTTGTCTCAAGCGGCTGGAAGAGCTGGTAACTAGGTCAAGGTCAAACCTGAGGGATTCTCAGCTTCTGGTGGTTTTGTTGGCGTCTTTCCTTTTTTGTGTGTTTTCATTCGACCAGTCCGGTGGAGTTATCCGCAGTGCAACTGTGTTTTCTTTGGTTTATTTTTTGTTCGAGGTATTGTGAAAAATCAATAAAGAACTCTGTTACGTGACCCCTGCATCTGTGTCCACTCCAGTTTCTGCAGTCATGACAGTTATGAGCAGTTTAGTGTCAGAATATAAACAGAAAGTTTTGTCCCTTTGAGCCTATTGTCTAACTGGTGTTTGTACTTTTAGTATTTGTAAAATAAGAAGCTACAGTGAAAGATTTGAGGCCTTGTTTGATTATTTGCTCTAACTTTATTTCATTATGTATTTTCTTCAGTATCAGGTGTGATAAAGTTGGAGTGAACAGTTGGTCAGCTCTGGACTCAGCACTCAACTCAGAAACCTCCAATCTGATAGAACTGCATCTGACTGTGAAAACACTGGATCTGTCCAACAGTACACTAGGAGACTCAGGAGTAAAGACTCTCTCTGCTGTACTGGAGAATCCTCACTGTAAAGTGGAAAGTCTGAGGTAAAATCATCTCTTTGAGAGTCACAGTAACTATGGGTGTTGTCTTGTAGGGGTTTGGGGTTGTTGTAGCTAGGATAGTCATAGCAGCCCCAAAACTTTATTGTTTATTTAGAAAATTAAATTTTAAAATTCTAATTGAAAGATTAATTCAATAATAAAAACCAATTATTTTAATAAGTAATAAAAAATAAAAATTGTGATCTGATTCCAGTGGGTTTATCAAGTGCTGAACTTTTGACCTTTCTCTCATGTCCTGTTAGCCAATGTGCAATCTTTGTAATTTAGCATGAACATGCATTGCCATAGTGGATGACATGATGCCATAATGACATGATACCATAATGGATGTTATGATGTCTGTTGGTAAATGCATGATCTTTTTCTGCTCTGCTGCTTGTTATGAATTTCATACACTGGTGGTTGAAGAAGAAACTGTTGCTCCTCATGTGATGCTCATTCACATACCATGGGACTGTTTCTTATGAGCTTAATATTTTACCTGGTATTTAACACAGCTATGTAACTACAGCTACCAACTTTTCAGAAAAGTCTGGAGTGAGATTCAGGAAATAAGGGCATTTTTTCCCCACGCCACATGCCCAGCCATTTTGTCTCCAAAAAAACCCCACACCTCACCCCACATGATTAAAGTCCTGTACATTTTAGTGTTGCACTGTTAAAGTGAAACAACAGATGCATGTGACTATATTTATTTCAATTTGTACAACTGACATTTGAAATATTCGCAAAAAAAAAAAAAAAAGAAAGAAAATCGGACGTACCTTACACACCAACCAAATCACCTACTGTACATGCTCTCCAGCAGCTCAATGTAGGGAAGCAGGTATGTAGCACAGAACTCTGGGGCAAAAACAATATATCACTGTTTTTATATTCAGAAGACCAATCAAACCTGACTAAAAGAGAATACACCAGATTGCACACAATATTATGTGAAATGCTACAGTCATGCAGGAGCCGTGAAACAAAGAGAATGAGTGTGTGAAACAGAGAGTGTGTGAGTCTTACACATAGTGTGTGAGAGTTTTCAGTTTTAATGTAACTGTCACAAAGCAGGTACTGCACACTGTAGTGTCAGGCGTGTGTTGCAAATGAAACACTTGTGCCAGCAGTTAATGAGAAACCGTACATTTCAGAGCTTCCTGGATGGAAAGCTAAGTGACCTTAGCAGAAATAAAAGAAAATCTTTTGCACCATCCCTGACACTTACTCACTAAAAGCAGGTGTACAGTGTTAGTGTTGTTTTTCACCTGAACAAGTATGACTCATATAATAAAAATATAGATATAAAAAATATATATATAGATATAAACATAAAAAATCATAAAGTACAAAAACAAAGATCTGTCTTAGACAAAAAGGTGCAATTTTTGATTTCATGTATTTGATTTATAAACCTATTTCTATTTACAATAAAACAAGCTTAGACAATCACACAACAAAATACAGTGGAACCTTGGATTGCGAGCATAATTTGCAAATTTCCCCATAAGAAATAATGGAAACTCAGATTATTTGTTCCACAACACACACACAAAAAAAAATACATAAAAATAATTAATGCAAAAAATATAGTAAAAATAAAACAAATTAACCTGCACTTTACCTTTTGAAAAAAGTAAAAATAAATCCTGACAGATAAGTGTTTCCGTTTGTGTGCACAGACACTGTGTATGTGTGTGTGTGATAGACGAAAGCGAGATAGGAATGCGGAAGCGAAGGTCAATACCGGGAGATCAGTCAAAGCAGTGTCTAAGCCAAATCGCAAAACAAGAGCCGTAGTCAAAAGAGGAAGCATTAAATCCGTAACCGGGAAATCAAGCAGCGAAGCGAAAATGCAAAAAACTTAAAACAACAGCCGTGGTCAAAGACAGGAAGCGCGAGATCAAAGTCGGGAGATCAAACAGTGAGGCGAACAAATCCGAAACGTGAGGCAAAATGGGCTTGAGGCGAGACGGTTTAGCTGGGATACATGAAATGTGGGGTTTATTCTTTGCATGGTTGAGGGGAGCAAGAGTTTGACAGCACAGGGGTTGATGACCTTGGTAATCGTGAATGGGCCAACATATCGGGGAGAGAGTTTGTAGGAGATGGTCTTTAGTGGAATATGACTCTCTGACCCACCCTGTACCTTGGAGCTTGAGAACGCCTCCGATCCGCTTGTTTCTTGTAGGCCTTGCTGGATCGTAGTAACGTCCTTCTAGCTTGTAGCCAGGTCTTCTTACAGCGTCGGATGAAATGCTGCACTGATGGGACGTTAACTTCTTCCTCCAGGGAAGGGAACAGAGGTGGTTGGTAGCCCAAGCAGCACTGGAAGGGGGACAGGCCAGTGGCTGACGAAGTTTGGGAGTTTGGAACATATTCCACCCAGGCCAGGAACCTGCTCCAGGAAGTGACATGAGCGCAACCTCGAGAGCCTGGTTCATCATTTTGGTTTGTCCATTGGACTGAGGGTGAAATCCTGATGACAGGCTAAGGGTAGCTCCGATGAGCTTACACAATGCCTTCCCAAACTGAGAAGTGAACTGAGGACCACGATCAGGGACGATATCCTTGGGGAGGCCGTGGAGCTTAAAAACGTGGAGGATCACGCATGAGTTCCGCAGGGTCCTTGGCGGATGGGAGTTTTGGAAAGGGAATGAAGTGGGCTGCCTTGGAGAACCGATCCACTACGGTCATGATACAGGTGTGGCCATCGGAGGGAGGTAATCCTGTCACAAAATCAAGCGCAGTATTGGACCATGGGTGGTACGGGGTTGGTAAGGGTCTGAGGAGGCCTGCTGGGGCTGTGTTCACGTGTTTATATCGCTGACAAACATCACAAGCTCCCAGGTCCTGGAATGGGCGCATTGCTCCAAGCTCTCTTGCCACCTTGACTCTGCCCAACCTTGGACTTGGGACATGGTTCGGGCAGAGCCAAGGTGGCAAGAGAGCTTGGAGCAATGCGCCCATTCCAGGATCTGGGAGCGTAGAGTGCGTGGGGCGAATAGACGGTTAGGGGGTCCATTACTGGGGCTTGGTTCGTGGAACAAGGCCTGCTTCACCTTTGTTTCTATATTTAGCTCAGCCACTGCAAGCAAGCAAGGCGATGGGAGGATAGTGTTACTGGCGGTGGAGTTTTGGGTGGGGTGAACTGCCTGGAAAGAGTTTAGTATTCTTAGTACCTGGACGGTAGTAGAGGGTGAAATTAAACTTGGCGAATTATAGCGACCAATGGGCCTGGCATGAGTTGAGCCTCTTGGCACCTCGTAGGTACTCTAGGGTTTTGTGGTCGGTCCAGACCAGGAATGGAACTGCCGTTCCTTCTAGTCAATGTCTCCACTCCTCCAGGGCTAGCTTGATGACCAGGAGCTCGTGATCTCCGATGCCATAGTTTCTTTCGGTGGGAGTTAAGTTGTGGGAGAAGAAGGAGCAGGGGTGCAGTTTGTTGTCATGGGCGGACCTCTGAGAGAGAATGCCTCCTACTCCAGTGCTGGAGGCGCCGACCTCCACAATGAACTAACGTGACAGGTCAGGGATGGTGAGGATAGGAGCGGACGTGAACAGCTTTTTAAGTTCGGTGAATGCCCTCTCAGATTCCTGGTTCCAAAAAAAGCAGACCTTGGGAGAGGTTAAGGCTGGTAGGGGGGGCAGCGATAGAGCTGTATCCTCGGATGAAACGGTGATAGAAGTTGGAGAACTGCAGGAACCTCTGGAGTTCCTTATGTGAGGTGGGCGTGGGCCAGTTCGTGACAGCTTGAAGCTTGGCGGGTTCCATCTGGATCCCTGAAGGCCCAATGCCAAATCCAAAGAACCTGGTGGACATTGTGTTGAATTCGCACTTCTCTGTTTCTTTCACAAACAGTTTATTCTCTAGAAGACTCTGTATCACCTGCCGAACAAGGTGTTGATGCTTCTCCAGGTCCCGAGAAATGATCAGGATCTCATCGAGGTAGATAAACATTGATAAATTGAGAAAGGCTCTGAGTACATCGTTACTGAGGGCCTGGAAGACTGTGGGGGCATTAGTGAGGCCAAACAGAACCACAGGTTCCCTGTAGGGGTATTGAATGCCGTTTCCCACTCGTCACCCTCTCGGATGTGGACTAGATGGTAAGCATTGCGTAGGTCAAGCTTGGTGAAAATCTTGGCTTTTTAGAGAAGCTCAAAGGCGGTAGCCATTAGCGGGTGGGGATACCGGTTCTTCACAGTGATCTCATTCAGGCCTCTATAATCTATGCTGGGATGAAGGGAACCATCTTTTTTGCCCACAAAAAAGAACCTGGCCCCCGCCGGAGAGGAGAAAGGATGAATGATCCCCGCTGCAAGGGATTCGATGATGTAACAGTCCATGGCTTTGCATTCCTTGGGTAACAATGAGTACAGATGGTCCTTGGGAGGAAAGGTGCCTGGGAGCAGATCAATGGTGAAGTTGTATGGCCTTTGGGAAGGACGAGAAATGGCACGCGATTTGCTGAAAACAGCCTTGAGATCATGGTACTCAGGGGGCATGTGGGTGAGCTCTAGGGTTGGGTATCGTTTGGAGTTTTTTCAATACCGGTGCCAAATCGATACTTTTAAACTGGTACCGGTGCCAAAACGGTGCCTGAACCGATACTTTGCAAAAGCCACAAAATGATGGTGGATGACTCAAGAATACATTTTTATTGAACAAAAAAATTTATGCTTAATTTGAACAATATATTAAAAGTTTAAGTACTAGCTGGAAAGCCATAATTATAAACAGAATCCATGTTACATTAGTATTTTACAAATGGTTTGACCATTTGTTAGCATGAATACAATATTTGCATTTTGCAATTAACATTACATTAGCCTACAACTAACCTGCGGAAATGCTGCTGTCGTCATCATAATCAGTGAACTCCTTTTTGCTACGGTTGGTATGACTGGGGCTGGGGTCATCCACACCAATAGTGCCAGCTGTTATCCGCAAGCTGTCAAACACGGCGCATCCCTCTGCTTTTAAGTTTATTCTGTGTGCCCTCAAATTTTTCATTAGATTTGACGTGTTTCCCCCTTTACACGCAACTGCTGTAAAACATTAGCTGCACGTCGCGGTGTCGGAATCCTTTCTTGTGAAATATAGCCACACTTTCAATCGTTTAGTTTTAGGCATTTTAACGGAAGTTGTTTAATTTAGCAAGTTAAGATAGCGGTAGACCACCTGCTGCCGTCAGAGCAAGTGTAATGTTAGTTGCTGCATTCACGCGCATATTGGATGGTCTCATTTCCCAATGATTTGTGCTTTCAATTTTTTTTATCTAATCTAATAATCTTTCAATCTACAAAAATAAAATGGACAGTAGCATTACTGCAACAATGTTTTGGATTTGTATTATCATCTCTGACACCCCATGAATGCAGTATTTACATTTGGCTAAAGATCATGTGTGTTGATGAATCTAATGCTTATTATAACTGTATCATCATAGCCCCAGAGAACAAACTTTTCAATTGACAGTTCAGGCATTTAAGTGGCACCAAAATGAGGCACCGAAATTTGCGTTCTGTTTCGGTCCGGTACATACCGGTTATATAGGTTTTTGGTACCCAACCCTAGTGAGCTCCAGTGGTTCGTCCGTCTGGGCGGGGTTGGGGCGTGCCCTGAGGGCGGCTCGTAAGCAGGTTGTGGAACAAGATGGGCTCCATGCTGAAATCGAGTTTCCGGCCCAGTCAACCTGTGGGTTATGTCGGATCAACCAGGGGAGGCTCAAGACGACCGTGGCATGAGATCCCTCCATGACAAATAGGAGTGCTCAGAATGGTTGCCTGAGACCCTTAGACAGAGCAGAGGTGTTCTGTGAGTGATAGAAGGGAGTGGACTTCCGTCGATGGCCTGAACCTTGAGATGGGTTTCCAAAGGCAGAGCAGGGATACCCAGGGCCTTGGCTGAGGCGGCGTTGATTAAGTTACGGTCCGAATCGGAGTCGATCAATGCCTGTGCCAGGTGGATCTGTTGTCCATGGATGAGGAGGACGGGGAGCAAGCAGCGTTGGTCTGGAGGTCTGTTTGGAGTAGTGCCTTCTAGCGCTCCCAGCTGAACTTGAGGACGCCTCCTCCTTACTGGAGAGCTCTTAAGTAAATGATCCAATTGTCCGCAGTAGAAGCAGGCTCCCTCCACTTGGCTACTCTGGTGTATTAGTTCCAGCTGAGGGTTAGGTCGGGCGAGGACTCTGACCGGTGCAATCCTGGCCACTCTCCGAAGGTGGAGACATGAATCCACTCGGCCGGCCAGATCCATGAGATCTTGGAGTGATGACAGAAGTTCTCGAGCAATTAGCTCATCCTGGAATGCTTCGGTCAGTCCTTCGAAGAAAGCATCACTCAAAGCATGACTATTCCACTAGCTGGAGAGAACTAGGGTCTGAAATTCTATGGCATAATCATAGGCCGAGGGCGAGCCTTGGTGAAGCTTTAACAGTTTGTGACCTGCCTCTCTTCCATGACATGAGCGATCGAACACCCTCTTCATCTCTTTAGCGAAGTCCTCGTAGTTAGAGCAGCAGGGGTCATGAGTGTCCCAGAGAGCAGTGCTCCATTCTCGAGCTCATCCTAAGAGGAGCGTTATCACGTATGCCACCTTGGAAGGTTCAGTGGAGAATGTGGAGGGTTGGAGCTCGAATATCAGCGTGCACTGAGAGAAGACAGAGCGACAGGTGCCAGGGTCACCTTCATAGGCCGGGGGGGCAGGGAGGTGTGGTTTGCGTTGCATGATGGAGTCCCCATGTTGCACTGGAACGAGGAGCCTTTGGAGCTGCGCCGTGACGTCACCAAGGGCTTGCTTGGTGCTGAGCAGCCCCTGGTGGTGAGTTTCAAGAAGGGCACCCTGACTCTCCAGTGCTGTTTTCATGCGGTCAACATCTGCTGGATTCAGAAGGTCAATACCGGGAGATCAGTCAAAGCAGCGTCTAAGCCAAATCGCAAAACAAGGGCCGTAGTAAAAAGAGGAAACATTAAATCGGTAACCGGGAAATCAAGCAGCGAAGCGAAAATCCAAAAAAACATAAAACAAAAGCCGTGGTCAAAAACAGGAAGCACGAGATCAAAGCCGGGAGATCAAACAGCGAGGCGAACAAATCCGAAACATGAGGCGAAAGATGAGAAACCGAGAAAACAGAATAAACTTGGCAACGTGAAAGCAATGAAACAAAATGCGAGAGAATCGAGGCATACACAAGATAATCAAAAAGGTCTGTCCAAACGCTCGTCACAGGTTTTACTTTGTGACATTCCTACATGATTTTAGGAATGTCACAAGATGGCACATATGTGAAACCAATGGCGCATATGTGAAACCAATCTCACAATCACTCCTGGTCTGGAGTGATTGTGAGAGTGGTTTCACATACTGTATGTGCCATTAGAATTCTAGTGACCTTGCTAGGCCGTGTTGGGAATTGTAGTCCTTGGCTGCCATGTTTGCTGAGTTGCACTGATTGCGTTAGTTGCTGATGTCAGCCAGGATCTGAATGTAATCATGCATGTGTGTACACACCGATAAAACTTAGTATATTTCACCCATTGGGAAAGTCTGCCCAGTTCTTCACTTGCTGTTATAATCTCTGTAGACTAGAGGTGGGTAGAGTCGCCAAAAAAATTACTCAAGTAAGAGTAGCTGTACTTCAGAATAATATTACTCAAGTTGAAGTAAAAAGTAGTCATTCCAAATATTCCTGAAGTAAGAGTAAAAAAGTGTTTGGTGAAAAGACTACCCAAGTACTGAGTAACTGTTTTATCATAATGTCCGATATATTTTTTTTATTATAAATTATAATAATTATATATTAGTATACACATACAGTATATATACAGTATATAAGCTGGGGAACAATAGTCTGTTTTGCGGTGGGAAGAGGGTGAAAAGAAGGGGAAGAGGGGGGAAAGGGAAAAAGGAGAAAAAAATGAAGAAAAAATGAAAAATTGAGAAAAAAATTAAGTGAAATGAGAGTTATTACCATCTTTGCTGTTTCCCCTAGTTGTAAACGGCCAATGTCATTGTAATTTTAAGATTTGCATCAAAAATGAACATTTTTATGCATTAGGCAGGGGAGGTTGTGGATCAAAAGGTCCCAGGTTCGATTCCCGAGTATGCCTTTTTTTTTTTTAAATCCAAAAATCTGACAAGTGTCAAAAAAATGAAAAAATGCTGCCTAATTAATCATAACATGATCTTAGGTTTTTGTAAAAGTATTAGAGTTTGTTGTTAAATGCTTAATGTTGTCACTATTACACAAAAAGTAAATTTGACTAATATAATCAAATTAATTAAAAGTTAAAAAGTGTAAAGCAATGCACCAGTGCATTTTCCTTCTCTATATGACTGTGGCCTGCTTGAATGAAGGCAAATTCATTACATCACAAAAACCCTACATCACAATGAAATATTAATCTGGTGATGTATTTATAGAGAAACATTTTGGAATTTATTTAATCTTGAGTCTGTAAAAAAAGCCAAACTCTGCTTGACTCCTGTTTGTACAGATATTTCTGATAGAAATAAATCATAAAGCTTTTTTAAAAATATGATGCAAATTTATTAGCAACTTATTGTATCATTATACAGTTATATATTGCACTCATTCATTATCTTCCAGTTTTATCTTCTTGCAGTTTTTTAAAACATTCACACATGTAAAAGTAAATGCTATGAAGAAATATATACAAAAAAATTAATAAATAAATACTGACTTTCTTGTAAAATTAGTGATAAAACAATAAAATCCCAGCTGCAATGTGCAACGTAGACACTATTTACACAAAGTGTTACAAAATATGTCTATTTTGTACCAGCCCTTTAATCCATGTCCATTTTGTCAATGCATAATGACTTGTGAATGTCACAGAGTACGACTAAGATGGCCTCTACTAGGCGACAACAGTCTGGTCACTGGCCAGGTGATCCGATGGATCCTAAGACACAACATGCCAGGGTCCCCACATCTTGTGTAAATTCGCCCTTTGTTTAGGGATGTCTAAAGCGTTCAGTGGTCAGCCGCATCTTATTCCAAGCAGAGTATGCCTCACGTTGCTTGTTGTATGGCAGAAAGTTTCAACAGAGAGCTCTGATGGTGCAGGCCTGCTGCTTGCTGAGCGTTCAACCAGTTTCAGTTCTCGGCCAGGCTCGATCCCTTCCTGGGACAGTGCTCATCCACAGCCTGGTAAATATAGCACATACTATAAAAATAATGATACGACCACAAGCAAGAAAACAATACACATGATGCTGCATAAACTCGCACCAAAAGACCTAGCAGCTGTTGCTGAGGTGCCAGATTAGACCCAGACAGATTTTTTTTATTTCTTTTTCAGACCCAGACTACTTATTTCATTTTGATATATACAATATTTATATTTTTTTCTATATTTTTTCTATATTGATTGATAGATATATAGATAGATAGATAGATAGATAGATAGATAGATAGATAGATAGAATATTGGTGTATAATACAGAAGAACAGATAAGAATGCACAGAATAGACAGGTTGGTTGATCCAGTTCAGTCATATTAACTGTATAAGTGCCTAAAAATACTCAGGGTGTACTTGTGCCACAACAGATGCACTAACTGACTAAGGTTATAACACAAGTCTCATTCATATTGTGATCCAAATCTGGATGAGAATATAATCTACTGGTCTACTAACATTATGGTGTTAATGTAGTCGGGCTGCAGTTACAGGAGAGTCCTGATTATTCATTGTTTTGGTGAGTGCACAGTAATCTATTTTAAAGCATCTGATTATAATCTCATATTAGTTAAGTATGAATGCATCACATGCCCGTTATAATGCTGTTATGCATTCCAGCAGTGTCTGTTACATGTTGGAATGCAAAAGAAATGCATGTGCATGCAAAAGAAACGTTTGTGTTTCTGGTCTGATCATATGCAGGGCAAATTCACCCAGGACTAACATCACCACGACCATGTGTTAAATACAGGAAAAGTGTCATTACTGGAGAAATAAGCTGCGAAAACAGAAGCATTAAACGCTGTAAATCACTAAAATGCACCGCTAATGTGTAACTAATATAACTCAATGAAGTCATGTCTCCCTAAGAAACGTGAATGTTAATACAGCATCGGCAACTTTACACTAACGTTATATACTGCAAACCACTTAAATAAAGTCTATTTATCGCTGAAATGAACACCTTTTAAAGAGCAGTGTTACCGTGTTACGTTGAAAGAATATTTATATTCCGAACAGTTTAGAAGTTTGAATAAGTCGCGTCCAGACTGGGGGGTGGGTGCAAGGCAGAAATTTTGCAAACGGAGAAACCTGATTGGCTTCGAATTTTGCAAACGCCAGGACGTGATTTGACGGAGAGACCTGACGCGGATTGGTTGAGCTGATATTTTTGGAAGGGAGCAAAGATGACTGGCTGTGAATTATGGAGAATTTTGCAGACTGGGAAAGATGATTGGCTTTGAATTTTGCGAAGGAGTGAGACGTGATTGGCCAAAAGAAGCAGCCGTACGGCGTCCAGGTAGCGCCACGGTTTGGAAGGTCCCATGTTCAAGTCCCACGACCACCCTGTTGGGCCCTTGAGCAAGGCCCTTAACCCCAACTGTTCTGATGTATAATGAGATAAAAAAAAATGTAAGTCGCTCTGGATAAGGGCGTATGCTAGATGTAGATGTACACATAGTGAGATCTTACCTTTAGATGCAGAACAAACTGTCAGATGAACATTGAACATCTGGTTGAAAAACACAGATGGCCACTTGGGTGTATCTTTGCTCACTTCAGCATTTTAACCACCAGTTAGTGCTGCAGCTCTCTGCCTGATTTATAAAACACCACACAGACAGCGTTTTCTTCTTTGAGGTTTTTTGGCGGCTGGCAGCGATTTTATAGATGCATTACCTGCTAGAGTGGAGTGTGGAACATCAGATCCTATATAGTCTGTATCTGTATTTCTACGTGGAATGTATTTATATGATCTACATTAGATTCTATTTGATAAACCCGTTTCGTTTAGATACTTCATCAGTTTGCTGTACATTTTCCAGGTCATTTTCCCTAGTTTTCAGTGGAACCTTGGATTGCGAGCAGAATTTGTTCCGGAAACATGCTTCTATATTAAAAGACTCATATTTTAAAGCAATTTTCCCCATAAGAAATAATAAAACCACAGATCATTCGTTCCGCAAAATAAATATATAAAAATAATCAACACAAAATATAAAGTAAAAATAAAACAAATTAACCTGCACTTTACCTTTGAAAAAAGTACAAATAAGTTCTGACAGAAAAGTGTTTCCATTAATGTGTTTGTGTGCACATGTGCTGTGTACAGATCTGGCTATTAAGAACGCTCGTTTCTTGAAAAGGGATCTCGCGCGCTTTCGCGGCAGCTCGTGGGAAGCTGTGAAAATGCCGTTCATTACCTGTAGGGGGCAGTCGTGTTTCAATCTGAAGTATTGTGTGTCTATTGAAGCCAAACATGCGTTCTAACCCTAACCTATGCGCCCATTGATAACAAGCGACAGAGCTCATAGACGTATCGAGCTCAAACGTTAAATACTGATATGTATTTATTCTTCACTTTATTCTCAATGATGATTCTGCTTTGACTGCGTTTTCTCCATTCAGTATTATCATTAGTAGTAGTAGTGAAAATTACCGCTGATTAACTATCTCTGCAGTAGTTAAAACAGCGGATTAATTTCACTTGGGCTATTTCTAACAGGCAATCTACTAAATAATAATAAATAGATAAAATAACCCAGCACTTTAACATTTAACCCAGCAGTTTTAAGAGTGTAACTTAAAGATTCCATTTGTAAAATAGCATGTGTGAAATCATAGATTGTGTAAAAACAATACAACAAAGCTTATGGTAAATAAATTCTCAGACTACCTAATTAAAGTACATGGAATTTTACAGGCTTGTCACTGAACGATTTACCCTGACAAAGAGCAATATAAGAATAGTGCCAGCTGGCACACCTTATAATAATTCGTCATCTATTTAGAGTCTAAATATTTTTTTCTAAACTTGTGCTACTGTTGTTTACTTACAATATTTGTTAATTCATTTTTTTATTTAAATGAGGCTTGGGCTCCGGGATGTTGAGCCTATTTCCTACTGTACATAGTCTAATCAGAGCTCTACCGTCCGTTCGAGTGTAATTCATAAATTATGTTTATGATAATGAAATGAGATGCCCTAAATCGTGCTTTAAAATGAATCTACAATTCATTTCAAACCCGCGGCTCGCAGTTTCACTTTAAAATGGCAGCGTTTTGATCAAATGCTGATAAACGCATGCGATTTATCGATTAAAATGCAAACATACTGCATTGATGGATGGATGTTGTTGATAAATATTTAAAATGATAATTAAATAAATAGCTGTCCATCTTTTTTGTGTTTATCTTTTCGGTTTATTATACACTTCTGCACCACTTATTATAATAAATAGTTTTAAATAGTAGTAAAGGTACCATTTGGTCAAACTGAATCTCTCTTAGTAAGTAAGCATAATAATAAATAATGAATCATTATATTGTCACCCCATGGGTGAACATGACCAAACTGCTGCATAAACACTGGAACACGAGGGTTTAATAATTTAATTAAACACGAATTTCCTTAATGTGTTAAAATGTTGGATTTTTATTTAAAAGCCCAATATATATTTATATGTGTGTGTTTGTGTGTGTGTGTGTGTGTGTGTGTGTGTGTGTGTGTGTGTGAAATGTGTGGCATTTTAATTCAAATCCAACATTTTACTGTGCGTCAAGGTGCATGGGCGTCAATTCGCACGTTCTGTAATATTCCACTGTCGTTCATATTGCCGCTGTTTTAGAGCCCTTTACTAAAGTATTCGCTAGTTATCAAGTTGATATACAGGTCAATCGTGAATTACACTCAAAGTATCAACTCCAACTATGAAGTCTGATTTCATTTGCCAGGGAAATAGAATTTAGGCAGAGACGTCCGCACTGTCTTGTTAATTCATCTAAAACCCCCTACAGTATTTGCCAACAGCGCACCCGTTTGATAAATTCACACCTATCTTGAATGAAAGGTGAGAAGAGATTCAGCAGAATCTTCTGACACTGTGCTTGCTCTGAAGGACTATATTCGACAAGAATATAGAGAATAAGAAATGTATTTCTAATAAGATAATTAATTAAACAATACAATTATATCAAATAAGGTCTTTATCTAAAAGCCAGACCAAATTTCCCATTCACCGCTGAAGTAGTTAAATATGCTTATACTATAGATACATAGGTTATATTTTAAAAGTACAATAGCAAGTAAATTACAAACTGGCGCGGCCACTTATACACGCGACTGCCAGACAGACTAAGCAACAGTTCAGCGTGCGCGCTCAGTTTACTACTGGCACAACCCCCCGCTCTCTCTCAAATAAATAAGGGCATAAGCCTCGAGAGGATACAAGTTTTTGCTTTAGTTTCCAGAGCCCGGCCGTTCTCGCGTAGAGACGGTGGAGCTCTGTTTATTTTGTGTTCTCAGTTTCCTTTTGTTTCCATTTAAATTGTTAATTAATAATCTCATGCCATCTGCAAACGGAAAGGTCTTCCCGTGCGTATCACAAGCACTCTCACATACTCCTATTTCGTTTACCCATCTCAAGTCCTGCGTATAGGTAACATTTTAAAAGTACAATTTTAAGTAAATTACAAACTGCATGTAATGTAAAATATGAATAAAACAGTATTAGACACACATATATAATATGGTAGTATATACAATGAAGAAGCTGTTTACACATGAGTGCTCAAATGTAAAGCAAACGCAATTATTAATTTATTCTGTATATTTAACTTCATTCAACCGTTTAAGTTACATGAAAAAATAACTTGCCTACCAGCCCATTATTATTTTCTGTTCAAATTTAAAGATGCACACGCGTGTGCAAAAAGTCGAAGTACAACAAAGAATACGAAAGTGTATAATCTTTAATAAAGTTCGCCTAAAACAATATTGTCTCCCATGCTGAAGCAAACATGATTTTGTTTTCGTTTAAGTCTATTTGTTGAATACAACGTGACTTCGCGCTCGGAGGTGAACACATGCAGACCCCCAGTTCCTGTAATCCCTCTTCTCACCTTTCATTCATGATAGGTGTGAACTTATCAAACCGGTTTCACTGATGGGGGAATTGGCAGAATTGAGGAGTTTAAAAAGAATGAACAAGACCGAGCAGACGTCTCTGTCTAAAATGTATTTCACCAGCAAACCATAAACATAAATAGAAACAAATAAAATGTTTAATGATATCAATTAAATCAGACTTCATAGTTGGATTTGATACTTTGAGTGTAATTCATACATTTACTGAATATATTCACATTTTGTAAAATAACGAAACCCTTTTCCTTCTTGGACCGCACGTCTACCTTCCTTGTCTTAGTCTGTAATATTTAAGTGAAATACATTTTGCGTATATGCTTAAATATCCCTTTTTATTTATGGTCAGGTGTAGTAAGTTTGATCTGCATTATTGCAAGAGGCGATGACTTTCTGGGGGAGAATGTCTGCACCTTTTGTAAAGTGAAAGTACGAGCCGCGGGTTCACGCACGCCGATGAACAGCTTTATTTCAGTCATAAATCCACAATCACATTCCAGCTATTATTTCCAGCTGTGGTCAAATAATGGATGAAATAATTATTCAATGCTGGACACAAACAGCAAAAAATCCAGATGATTATTTCTTATAAAAAGCCCGAAGCACTTCATGTTTATATTTGTTCCTTCATGTCTTCTGATGGTGCTCGACACATTTTTACATTTTAATGAAGACATGTTGACATATACAGTAATTATGCGAATGTCCTGATTCGTGAATATGTGCGCGCGTCTAGGTGTATGTGCACGGAGAGTTTGTGTATATGTGCGCGCGTCTCATTGGTGTCTGTGAGCCCGCATTTCATATGTAGTTGTGTGAGCAGTTATTACTATATATAGATGTGTGACTGTTTCATATATGTGTATGCAAGTGTTTCACGTGTGTGTGCATGAGTGAAGTTTGATTTAAGCCCTATACGGCGCCTCATAATTTAGGGCATCTCTTTTCATCATTATGAACATAATATGAAGCAGATATACGCAGATTCATCATAAAATATTATTATTGTAAAACAAAATAAAATTCATGTTTGCTTCAGCATTGGAAACAATATTGTTTTAGTCTAAATAATTATACACAATTCTTCGTTGTACATGGTCTGGCTTTTAGATAAAGTCCTTCCATGCGCCATCTGGCGGATATTCAGTGAAGCACAGCACATTTATTTAAATACCCGAATGTTGCTTGCGAGATCTCGTGGGAAAAAGCGCGCATACTTAATAGCCAGATTTGTATGTGTGTGTGTTTGTGCGTGCATGCCCTGTGAGTATGTGTATGATGCTAAAGTAAGAGAAGAGGATTAATAAATCGAAGAGAACAAATAGACATCAGAGATATTTTATTTGAAAGTAAGATTTTGTTTTCTCTCTAGCAGTTCATAGATTTCATGAATGCAACAGACTGTAGTTTTTTGTACATGACCTAAAGGTAAAAAACAATACATGCAGTGTTATCTTTTTAGATGTCAAAAGGGTTTTGCCCTCCCGTTTTTTTCTTTCCTGTAGGAAACGAGTTCAAATGTTTCTTTGAGTGTTTAAGGTTTCTGACTCCTGGTCTGGAGTGATTGTGAGATTGGTTTCACATATGTGCCATTAGAATTCTAGTGACCGTGCTAGGCCGTGTTGGGAGTTGTAGTCCTCGCCATGTTTGCTGAGTAGCATTGAGGGCGTTAGTTGCTGATGTCAGCCAGGATCTGAATGTAATCATGCATGTGTGTACACACCGCTAAAACTAAGTATATTTCACCCATTGGACAAGTCTGCCCAGTTCTTCACTTCCTCTTATAATCCCTGTAGACTAGAGGTGGGTAGAGTCGCCTAAAGATTTACTCAAGAAAAAGTAGCTGTACTTCAAAATAATATTAATTAAGTAGGAGTAAAAAGTAGTCGTCCACAACATTACTCAAGTAAGAGTAAGAAAAGTGTTTGGTGAATGTCTAATGTATTTTTTTTTAGAAATTATAATAATTATATATTAGTATACACACATACAGTGTGTATATATACAGTATATTATATAATATATGTATATTATAGTATAATTATAATAATTATAAATGCCAAAATTGCAACATTCAGTGAAACAGATAAACCTACCGTGACATATTTCTTCAGGATGATCACTACTGTATGTTTAATATAGAGAATGTGTTTTCATAACGTGTTGCTTTTTGGGAAAGCGTCCCCATCTTTGGTGGTAATACTAACCGGTTGCCATGGTGATTTCTGACCAAAATGTGTTGAGAGTGACAGAGTTGAGAGCGGCTTGTCATTGTTCTTATATTTGCAACATTGTGAAGCCTGAAGAAAAGGGATCTTACTGAAGGAAGTTAAATGCCAGAGCTAAGCAGCGATATTTTGAGGAACTTGTAGAGATCAAAAACATTGAGCCGTATGACGCAACTCCTCCTAAACCATTTACGTGAATTTGACCAAACCTTAGCTACGGCATAGATGTGCCCTTGCTTATTCATTTCTAGACACAGCACGTTCAGTGGGTCTTCCTTTTTTTTTTTTTTGTGGAATAAGTGCTTTTACTTTACAAGAGTTAAAAAACTACAAGTTACTGGAAGCTCATGAACAATGCTGCAGTGTCTGGGTGTAAGGTCTACTGATCCACAAACCGTGGGAGCACAGTTGTAAGTTAAGGTGCCACTCCCCTTTTGAACTGGACTATTAGCCATCAAACCAAAAATTCATGGAAAAATGTGTAATATTGTGGATTGTTTACCAAAATCGAGCCACTCAACATCTAACACACAGAGAGCGCATCATCCACCAACTATGGTACTGACACATAGATGACATGTGGCGTGATATTAACCTCACAAGCTCTGTACAGATATGATTAAAATAATGTATGTAAAAATTCTCCAACGTCAGTCCACAGCCAGAGATATTACTCCAGAAGTAGAGCAATTCCTTATTAAAACCGTGGATCTGGCAACCGCTCCAACAACACTGTGCTAATTCACACCTGCTTCTGAGAGGAGGACAAAATAATGTGTAACACTGACGACTGTTAATCTCACAGATTTTATTCAGTTAAAAAGAATATGTAACTTTTTTGCATGATCCTTCCTTCCGTACAGAAAAACCTCGGTACATCGGACCCTTTGTCTTTATGTCAGTCTTTCTATAGAATTTTTATTTACTGTGAATTTCACATCTTAAATCTGTAGAACCTGATCGATCAAATTTGTAGATATTTTTACTCTCCAGTCAAACATGATTAACACAGTGTGATCTGGTGATGAAGAGTGTGTCCTTGTGTCTCTCTACAGGTTGTGTGATTGTGGTGTCTCAGATGAAGGCTGTGCTGCTCTGACTTCAGCTCTGAGATCAAACCCCTCACACCTGAGAGAACTGGATCTGACTAGAAATGAAGTAGGAGACTCAGGAGTGAAGTGTCTCTGTGCTGTACTGGAGAATCCTCACTGTAAACTGGAGACACTGGGGTAAGATCATCTCTCTGAGGTCTTGAGGTTTTGTACACTGGAGATCCGAAACCAGTCTCAGAAAATTTTCTGTCTGTCTGTGCAGTCAATGTTGTCATTGCAAAAGACGTTTTAAGCATTACTACTACTGCAGGTATTTGGTATAAAATGCCCCCCTGGCAAGGATTGAACACACAGTTATGTGCTGGATTTAATAATCTACTTCACATTTCTCAATGTAAACAAACATCCATTTACATTTGTGGTTGTACCGTAACAAAATGTGGAAATGTTCGAGGGGTGTGAATACTTTTGCAATGCACTGTAGATATTAATGAGAAAAGCAGAATATTTTACTGGGATTATTTCATATTTTCACAGCTGAAATAACGGTGCTGAAGTGGTGTAAGTCAACTTTAATGCCCTGGAGTCGTTTTAACAAAAAACTAAATCTTTATCTGATCTACTTTTTTGATTTCTCATCTGTAATTCACTCTCCGATTACTGAACAGGGAGTGTATTTGACTGACGATGAAAGAAGTACAACTTAGTGTATACAAGGCGTAAGAAACTCAATCTTACAACAACTTTATAACTTTATTTCTCTGTATTAATAAGTTAGACAGAAAGTTCTGCAGTACAGGAAGACAGACAGACATGTACGTGGACTTCAACCTGAAATAATAATATCACTGATTACATTAAAGCTGATCAGATTATTTTTAGCTTTAACTTTTTAACTCTTTCTACAAACTCTTTTCCTGTCAATAACTCATCGTTACGCTAGTCTACTCTAAATATACACACATCTGCTGAGAGAAACAAAATGTAAAACTCAGTAAAGACTTTTTACATCAGCTTTAAAGTAAGTCTTATATGAAGATTAAAATCTGCTGATGAAGAGTGTGTCATTGTGTCTCTCTACAGGTTGTACTGGTGTGATGTCTCAGATAAATACTGCGCAGCTCTGACGTCAGTTCTGAGATCAAAACCCTCAGACCTGAGAGAACTGGATCTGTCTAATAAAAAATTAGGAGACTCCGGAGTGAAATTTCTCTGTGCTGTACTGGAGAATCCTGACTGTAAACTGGAGACACTGAGGTAAGATCATCTCTCTGAGAGTCACATGACCTGCTCCTCAGTAAGACACATTCTCTAATAGTGAGACTGAAGCAGAAGTTTTAGGTTCATCATCAATGTCCTGAGGAGGAAGATTGTTTCTTTTCACTGCACACTGATGATTTCTCACAGAGTCTTTGGGTCAGATTTTTGTCAGTGAACATTCGTCTCCATCTGTCGTCTATAAACAGGGTTGCCAGATCTGCATCATAGAAGCAGTATTAAAACTATGCAGTCTTGAATAGTTCTCTCACCGATCTCTTAATTAGGAGTCCACTGGCATTTTTTCCTGATAACCGTGAAAAGAATCCTCAGTCATGTTTGATCATAAACATAAGTGTAGTACATCATTTCAATCTGTTAAGGGTCTAATTTTGCTACTTTTACACTCACAATATCCACAAAACATTGTATTTTTGTAAAATAAAGAAAATAAACAGGGTGTGCTTTCAGCCGTCTCAGGCTCTGTGTTAAATATTTTTTTAACTCATCACTAAAATGCACTGAAACTTCACGAATACTTCACACACCGACATTAGAAATATATCTACAGAAAGCTTAAAGAGTCTACTTTTAAATCATGTAAGTCACATTAAAAACATTCTCAGTTTATGTAATCTGTATGAATCCAAGGAGACGTGCAGAATTCCTGTAGCACTTCATTATCCGATAATGACCTGAGACCGGACACGCCCACGCACTATTCACAGGGAAAACAGGCTGGGTAATCTACAAGAACACGCCCCCAACATCCATGCAAACCATCGCAGAGCACACACACGCACACACGCACACACGCACTCAGATTCAGTTACTTTTCTGCATGTTTGGAAGATGGCACGCGCCGTACAGTTGAGGAAGCTCTTCGATGTTCTGGACGGTGAGGAAGAATTTATTAGTGATGTCCAGATGAAACCTCATTTAGGTGTCGAGGCTTCCCAGCCAATAGAGTCACCAAAAGCTTCATTCAAGGGCTCATTGTACCGCCATCTAGTGGACTCATTTTGTGTAGCAACTAAATTGTAACATTGCAAGCAGCACAATTAATATGTACATGCAGCTGCACTATGTTTATGGACAGTTTATGGAGAGTTATTTTCTCCAAAATACAAACTTGTACATACATGCTGCTCACATATTACTGTAGCGCAGTTTGTGCTGAATACAGTGGAATCAGACTTCTGATATTTATATGTATATAAGTGTCATGATTCATGCCCTGTCTGCCCGTTTTTCCCACACTGTCATTTGCCCCATGTGCCTATGTTTACCCTAGTCCATCATGTGTTCTTTCCCACGCCCCTTTTCCACCCCATCTGCACACCGGTTTCTCATTTCTCCACTGATTACTCCAGCCTTTAAGCACGCTCTGTGGCTTCGACGCTGCGCTTCCATGACGACCATGCTCCCGTTTAACATTGCGATCTTCATCTGCGCTTGGATTCACCTCGTTCTGCTTCGCCACGTGACAATAAGTAGCTGAAAAATACACAAATGTCAGAACTTTCTCAAAACACCTGCAGATTCCTAAGGGTTAAACATAGTCTTGTATAATTTCATATTTTCTCATGAATAAAGAATGTGTGTATGAGAGAAGATCACAATGCATGCTCACTGTATTTTAATGTGGAGTTACATCACATTGTTTTCATACTGCATTACTTTTTTTGTTGCCGTGGTGATTTCTGACACCGGTGTGTGACAGTGTTTTCTGTTGAGGTGAAGACGGGTAAGCATAAAGAAAAGTGATCTTACTGGGAGAAGTTAACTGCCAGTGCTAAGAAGTGATATTCTGAGGAACTTGTAGAGATCAAAAGCATTGAGCAGTTGCTGATTAAAAATTACCTTTACCAATCCTGACATGGTAGTTGCAGAGTGGATAAAAGACCCTGATGCACAACCCCTTCTCATACACCCTGACATTTTTAATTACCTGGTTGTGTAACTCCCCTTTTGGACAAGGCTATTAGCTACCAAACCAAAACAGAAATGTGGAATATGAAGTGAGATTATTGTTTAGATTGCTTTTATAGTTATAGCTAGGCAGTGTGTTGGGTGATAGGAGCTTCTAGGTGTGTGTGTGCCAGGTTGTTAAAAGTGAGAATGCACTACCAACAGGTTGGCCAGTGTGATGCTATTAATCATCATGTCTATTTTCAACAAAAAAGGTATGATGAGTGGCGAGTGTTGGCAGTGAAGGAGTGACAGGGTGCACCCACGTCGGCAGCGGCTCCTGCTCACAGTTCGATGCAGCTTCAGACAGGCTCAGCCGGGCTCGCCCAGCCCTCTGTTGGTGCGGCCTCTTCATGATGTTCATCGACTGGGTGGCTTTCTAGGTTGGGAGCCAAGGCCTTAATGGCGATGATGACAGCCTTTCCCTTTCTTGTGGCTCGTGCAGGCCTTTTCTCAGCTTCGTCCAACGCAGCGCCATAATGGCGGTATTCAGCGCTTCTGCCTTTGAAGTTCTGAAATGCGGCTTCGCTCTTCATGGAGATACATCAGCAGTGTCCCATACGTCTGCCTTTGTGCCAGGAGCTCTGAAAGGTTTCGGCGGTTTTTAGTCTGTCCGCCTTTGTACAGTCACCTCAAACAGCTGATTAGCTGTGATCAGTCCATCCACCTTTGTCATGAGCTCTGCCTGGTGAGTAGACGATGTGGCCCTGCAAGCTTTTAACGCAGTTTACCTCCAGTCGCTGTAGCGGCGAGCTGGCGTTGCCAAGCCATCCATTGGCGCAGCCACGATGTTCAATTCAATTCAATTCAATTTTATTTATATAGCGCTTTTAACAATTGACATTGTCGCAAAGCAGCTTTACACAATAAAAAGAAGTAAGTTTTTATGCAATGTGTATGAATCAAAATGATAAGATTGTCCCTGATGAGCAAGCCGAGGGCGACGGTGGCAAGGAAAAACTCCCTGAGATGGTAATAGGAAGAAACCTTGAGAGGAACCAGACTCAACAGGGAACCCATCCTCATCTGGGTGATAACGGATAGCAGAGAATGATCAGCATAATAATGTGTACTGGAAGTTCAGTGTAACAGGAGATGTGTTAAAATTTAAATTAAAAGGAGTCCAGTTTGTTCCCGGAGGCTCAGGTAGACTGTAGGAGATTCCAGTCCTGAGCTGTCGAACAACTGAAGTCACAGGTCCCCAGAGCATCAATCGATGATAGGACAGTCTTCATGGAAACCATCCCCAGCCACCAAGCGCATCCAGGCAGACCACACGGGGCATCCATGCGGCGAGATCTCCAACCAGAAGCAGGACTCCAGGACGGGTTAGACGGCTTCAGAGGGCAGAGGGGTCTGGATCACTGGCAACTCAGGACCCGGGTATGTATAGCTTCGACAGGGCAGAGAGGAAAGGAGAGGAGAGCGAAAAAGGAAGACAGAAAATAAGGAGAGATGGTTTGGGTTGGTTCGGGTGGGTGGGGTTGGGTTGGGTGGGTTTTGGGGTTTGGGATGGGACGTGGGACTAACTATAACAGCATAACTAAAGGAGGCCAGGAAACACAAGCATGAGGGGCTCCTGAGATGTAAAGCAACCAATCACCTCACCGTCAACAAACCTGAGTGAACAATGAGAGTGGGGAGAACAGCATCTAAACGCCTGATTCACCCAGAATACTCTACGTCCATGAGTCCCCAAGTCTGCTCCTTTACCCTAAGGTTAGTTAATCTATTTACAAAATGCTTGGCTTAAATAATATAGGTTTTTAGCCTAGACTTAAACACTGAGACTGTGTCTGAGTCCCGAACATTAATAGGAAGACTATTCCATAACTTTGGGGCTTTGTAAGAAAAAGCTCTGCCCCCTGCTGTAGTTTTAATAATACGTGGTACTGACAGGCAGCCTGCATCCTTTGATCGAAGTAGACGTGGCGGATCATAAGACACTAACAGTTCACTCAAATACTGTGGCGCGAGACCATTTAGTGCTTTAAATGTCAAAAGTAGTATCTTAAAATAGATGCGAAATTAATGCAATATTTCTAAAGTGAAAGAAAGCTATCCTGGTAATATTATCTACATGAGCTTCAAACGAAAGGCTGGAATCTATAATCACACCGAGGTCTTTTACTGTTGCACTTGATGGAACAGAAAGGCCATCTAAAGTTACAGTGTGATCAGAAAGCTTACTTCTAGCTACTTGTGGTCCTATGACTAGAACTTCTGTCTTATCAGGATTAATCAGAAGAAAATTAATTAACATCCAATCTCTTATGTCCTGCACACACTGCTCAATTTTAGCAAACTGGTTTTGCTGAGACATATAATTGTGTGTCATCAGCATAACAATGAAAACTAATACCATGTTTACGAATTATGTTGCCCAGAGGAAGCATGTAAAGGGAAAAAAGCAGTGGGCCTAAAACTGAGCCCTGTGGAACACCAAACTCCACTTGAGAACATGAGGAATGGTCAGCATCTAAATCTACAAACTGATAACGATCAGTCAAGTAGGATCTGAGCCACAAGAGGGCAGTTCCCTTAATTCCTACTACCTTTTCTAATCTGTGAAGGAGAATACTATGATCAATGGTGTCAAAAGCTGCACTGAGGTCCAGTAACACAAGTATAGTGACGCAACCCTGATCAGAGGCCCATAGGAGGTCGTTTACTACTTTAACAAGTGCTGTCTCTGTGCTGTGATGAGGCCTAAATCCTGACTGATACAGTTCATTTATGCTATTTCTGTGTAGATGTGAACATAGCTGCTGTGATACTACCTTTTCCAGAATCTTGGAGATAAACGGAAGGTTTGATATCGGCCTGTAATTAGAAAGCTGACAGGGGTCAAGGTCAGGTTTCTTGATTAGCGGTTTAATAACGGCTAATTTAAAGGATTTGGGGACATACCCACTACTGAGTGAACAGTTAATTACTTTCAACAGGGGTTCTATTACTGCTGGTACTATCTGCTTGAGAAAATGTGTCGGTATAGGATCTAATATACAGGTTGACGATTTTGAAGAAGAGATAAGTGAAATTAGTTCCCTCGCTTCAAGAGGAGTAAAGTGTTCTATGTTCTGATGTGATGTGGTTAGATCATCTGAATTATTTAAATTGTCTGGTTTCAAAGCCTGAATTTTTTGCCTAATATTTATGATTTTATTATTGAAAAAGTTCATGAAATCCTCACTACTGCATGATGATGTTGTGGAGATTTCTGCAGTGGTCTTGTTTTTAGTTAATTTAGCTACGGTATTAAATAAAAATCTCGGGTTGTTTTTGTTATTTTCTATTAGAGTGGAGAAATATGTTGATCTAGCATCACTGAGAGCTTTTTTATAGTTCAGGATGCTCTCCTTCCAAGCTATTTTGAATACTATCAATTTAGTTTGGCGCCATTTACGTTCAAATTTGCGAGCGGTTTGTTTTAAAGCACGTGTGTGGTCATTATACCAAGGAGCGAGTTTCTTATCTCTAATCATTTTCCTTTTAACTGGAGCGACATTATCTAAGCTATAACGAAGTGCTGACTCTAGATATTCATTCGCCTGTTCGAGTTCTGTGAAGTCAGATGGCGATCCAATCAAAGTAGATAATTCTGGAAGATTATTGATAAAGCTCTGTGCGGTATTTGATGTAAATGTACGTTTAAGGTGGAAGCGCGGTGCTGTGTGTACATTATTACTATGACACACTTTAATCGAGACAAGGTAGTGATCTGAGATAACTTCAGACTGTGGAATTGTGGTTATATTTCCTATACTTAATCCGAAGGATAATATTAAATCCAAAGTGTGACCTGCTTTATGAGTGGGTCCTACTATATACTGATTTACTCCTACTGAGTCCAGTATGGACAAGAATGCTGTTCTCAGAGGGTTCTGCAAAATGAATATTAAAGTCTCCAGCAATTAACGCTTTGTCTACAGAAACAACAAGGTTTGATAGGAAATCTGCAAATTCGCAGAGAAACTCCGAGTACGGCCCAGGGGGTCTGTAAATGATGATTAGCGGGATTGACTGAGCTGACTTTATGTTACTATAGAGAACTTCAAATGCATTAGATTTAAAACTGTGTTTTTGTACGAGAGACAGATTATCGTTATAAATAACTGCGACTCCTCCTCCTCTACCAGTTAGCCGAGGCTGGTGTATGTAGCTGTATCCAGGAGGACTAGCTTCATTTAGAGCTACATACTCGTCCTGTTTAATCCAGGTTTCTGTTAAACATAATATATCAAGCTCCTGATCTGTGATAGTTTCATTAACAATAACTGCTTTAGATGCGAGAGATCTAATATTTAACGGTCCTCGCTTCAGATCAGAGGTGCCGGCTGCGCATTCAGTGTGGTCTGAGTTTGTGGTATTTATGTTAATTAAATTACTAAAACAGACTTTGAGTTTTTCTAAATGTATGTTTATGTTTAGCTCGGGGAACAGACACAGTCTCAATATGATGAACCCTGAGTGACGACTCTATGCAGCTAGCAGACGGTTGGTTTAGCCTGTCTGTCTGCTCCCTGGCCTTGGCTCTGGATTGTCACCGATTAACTAGGCCTCTTCTGAGACTATGTGCTATACTACAAGAAATGAGAGCAGCACCTTCCCGAGTGGGATGGACACCGTCCCGCCCTAACAGGCCAGTTTTGCCCTCAAAAGTCTTCCAATTGTCTATGAAGCCCACGTTGTTTTCGGAGCACCACCTGGACATCCAGCGGTTCAGCGACCATAACCTGCTGTAAGCTATGTCGCCACGCCTCATTGGGATGGGACCAGAGCAAACTACTTCTTCGGACATCGCCTTCGCTATTTTAAACACCTCTGTAAAGTTACTCTTACTAACCTCTGACTGACGAAGGCGTATATCGTTAGCTCCAGCATGTACCACTATCTTAGAGAACCTATGCTGACCTAGAGCCCTAAGATTACCTGCTATGTCCGGTGCTCTGGCTCCCAGGATACACCTGACCACTGCCGCTGGAGCCCCTAAAGGCCGAGCTAATTTCACATGTCTCAGTATAGAGTCTCCTATAACCAGAGCTCTTTCAGGTTTCTCAGCGGGTGCATCACTGAGGAGAGCAAACCTGTTGGACACGTGAAGCGCAGAAGAGGTGTGCTCCGGTGGGCTAGCCTTAGCGTTAGCTTTGGCTGAACGAGTATGCCGCCGAGTCGTCACCCACTCGCCCCGCTGTGAGGGCTCTACTGCCGGAGTCGGGGGATGATTATCTCCACCTGTGGCACCCAGACTTTCCACTACAGGATTAACGCTGCTCTCGCGCTCTCTAACCCTCTCTAAAGTCTGGATGCGCTCCTCTAATGCTACTATCTTCTCCGTCAGGGTGCTAACTAACACACACCTATCACAAATAAAATTATCACTAATGACGGAGGAAGAATGTCTAAACATCCTGCACTCCACACACTGAGCGAGCTGAATGGTAGACATGATAATGTACCTTTGTGCCGGAGTTGTGATTATTTGGTGATGGATTTGCTTGTTGTTGGTCAGATGATACGCGCGTTCTCCCAAAATCGGATAAAGTCCAGTAGTATTAAAGCGTAAAAACGGGAAAAATATATAATTATAAAAAAAAATAAACAAAATATAATCTAAAACGCTGTTCCAAACAGACGAGGAACTTTCGCGGGAACAATACGAAAAACAGGAAGCTACGTCACCAACAGGAAGCGATGTGAGCCCTTGTGACTTACGCCGACTGGGAGCGGGGACCTTAATGGTGAACATGGTGCCTTTTCCTTGTTTGCAGCTGGATTGAGAAAGCTGGTGCTCGCTGTAGATGACAGTGCCATGACAGAGCGCACAATCCTTTTTCCTCCCTTTCCCATGTGTTGATCAAATGGCAGCGGTTAGTTTACTTTCCTTTGCAGTCCTTGGAGCGTGGCATCGCTCCACCCGCATGCCGCTCTCTTCTTGAGTGTTCTCCACACAACGTTAGGCCCTGAGCCTTAACCCCCACCTTTAAACTCTCGCCGTTGTACTCTGGACCCAGAATGAACTCTGCAGAAGGGAATGCCTCCTCCTTCGGAGTGAGCAAGGAGTGAAAAAATTTGGCTACACACCCGTCACAGGTTTTACCCCGTGACATTCCTAAATGATCATGTGACCTGCTATGGCAATGTTTGATGCAGCAGTTTTGTTCTGGCATATCGATGTCATTCACCAAAATTTATCTGGAGATGGGGTACAGGAAGTATTTCCTCATAAGGAAAGAGGAAGCACAAGGAGAGACAACTGGACAAAGCTGTAGTAAAATGAGAATATCACCCACACACTCATTTATGCCTTTATTGTGTCTGTAAGATTGTTTTGAAACTTGCATTTTAACCAGTTCCATGATAAATTTTCATTTTATTTGGGACATTTAACTGTATAGACTTTAATGTTAATGGACAGATATTGCTCCAGAGCGACAAAACAATGAAAGCATGTGTACTGTATGAGATCCTGTCTTTCGCTGTCGTATTTCTAACACACAGAGAGCGCATCATCCACCAACTATGGTACTGACACATAGATGACATGTGGCGTGATATTAACTTCACAAGCTCTGTACAGATATGATTAAAATAATGTATGTAAAAATTCTCCAACATCAGTCCACAGCCAGAGATATTACTCCAGAAGTAGAGCAATTCCTTATTAAAACCGTGGATCTGGCAACCGCTCCAACAACACTGTGCTAATTCACACCTGCTTCTGAGAGGAGGACAAAATAATGTGTAACACTGACGACTGTTAATCTCACAGATTTTATTCAGTTAATATATGATATAGTTTTATCACAAGAGGGAAATACAGTCAGTATTTACAGTCACATTAACATATTTGTATTGAGTTTAATCATGTGGCACTTTTAATATTCATAAGACACTCAGAAGCTAATAAACATGATGAAGAGAAAATCACACGCTCCCGCGCCTGTGTGTGTGTGTGTGTGTGTGTGTGTGTGTGTGTGTGTATGTATTTGTGTGTGTGTGTGTGTGTGTGTGTGTGAGAGAGAGAGAGAGAGATTTACTATCATACCTGCAGCACAATCCCACTTTATATTCAGGATCATTATTTTTCATTTTCTTTTCTTCTCCCCTTCTTTTGTATCAATAATGATTCTCCTTTGACTGCACTTTCTCCAATTATTATTATTATTGTTATTATTATTATTATTATTATCATTATTACCACATTTGTTTTGTGCTTTCCTTCTTCATTAGTTTTTAATCCCTAGCACTTAAATGTGTGTAAATATTTTGAATCTGTTTATTTCTGTTGTTATTTTGTGACTTGATTCTGAGCTTCGGCAGTACGAGTGTGTGCAGGAGACGTCATACATTACACATAATACTGTGTGTGTTCTGTAGGATTCTCTCTTTATCCAGTGAGTTATTCTTTTAATGTTGCTGTGAATATAAACACAATGCAGATATTGTCATGTTCTCTGTCCTAATAGAGCCTGAGACGTGCAGGGTAATGGTGTGTGTGTGTGTGTGTGTGTGTGTGTGTGTGTGTGTGTGTGTGTGTGTGATGGGGCATTGCGTGCGCGCTAAACCATGTCCTTATTTTTGAAATCTCACTCAAGGCTTTTCTGAAAAGTTGGCAGCTATGTCACATATAATTTAGGAATAAAAATGAGATGGTAAATTTGTCATCAAACTTTATTATGAAATTAACAGGAATGGTCAAACCAAAGGCATTTTAGATTAAAATATTTCCTTTCTGAAATGAACAAATCCCTCAGCACATTCGACTCTTTGCCTTTATTCTTTCTGTAGAATTTTTATTTACTGTGAATTTTCACTTTTAAACCTGTAGAACCTGATGGATCCAATTTGTAGACATTTTTACTCTCCATTAGATTTATAATTCAGGAATATCTGTTTAACAATAAATGATCAGAAAGTAATCTGATTTACACAAGACATGAATATTATTCTTTCCTTCATCTTCTACACTCCTTATCCTGTGCACAGGGTCACAGGGGGCTTGGAGTCTAACCCAGGAGACTTATTAATCCTGTGTAAATATAAAAGATTTATGTATATTGATGTATTTTCTCATCATTTCTTTTAGTTAAAGAGTTTTGATTTTCATCATGTTTATATTTTTACTGTTTTGATCGTGCGGCAATATACTGTAAATATACACACATCTGCTGAGAGAAACACAATAAAAGACTCAGTCTGATCATTTTTAATTACATTGTTTATTACCACGTCAGAATAATAACATAATTTTACAAACACATCAGCTTTAACATAAGTCTGAAATGAAGATTGAAAGATGAAGATGTTTTACTCTGAGACATGAACAAAGCTTATTCGGCTGAAGGCAAGGAAACGTTTTAATTACCTTCCTTCCAGAGAGAAATCCAGGAAAGTTTGTTTAAAATATGACAGGAATGAATTAATAAGACTTAACAGAAGAGGTGAGACTTTCTTTCTCTTTTAAAACTCCACATAACACTTAATTTGAATTTCTTTAAAATTCAGCGATGGTTCAAACTTTCCTGACAAAGGAAGAAAAATAACAAATGAAGCGATTAATCTCCTCTGAGGAAAAATGTAGATGATCCCAAATTGTAAGAATTATTACCTGATGCATTCGACACACACACACACACACACACACACACACACACACACGTACGTGTCTGAAGTTCTCTGTTTAATAGCAGCAAAGAGAGCATATTTAAGCTCTTATACATCAAAAGAACAAAAGCCACAAACATGTACAGACAGACATATCAGAAAGTCTAACATGTTACCTCCACAATCTCTGTACAGATATGATTAAAATAATTCAAGAATTTATTCCAAACAAAGAGCAATTCCTCATTAAAACTGAGCAGCTGGTAACCGCTGCAACAACACTGTGCTAATTTACACCTGCTTCTGAGAGGACGACAAAATAATGTGTAACACTGTAGAGTTTATTTTTTGTTAATGGTTCAGACTTTTACTGTTTTGATTGTGCAGCAATATACTGTAAATACACACACACATCTGCTGAGAGAAACACAATATAAGACTCAGTCTGATCATTTCAAATTACATTCAACAATGTAACATTCTGAATAATAACATAATTTTACAAACACATCAGCTTTAAAGTAAGTCTTAAAAGAGATTAAAAATCTGGTGATGAAGAGTGTGTCATTGTGTCTCTCTACAGGTTGCGTGGTTGTGGTGTCTCAGATGAAAGCTGTGCTGCTCTGACTTCAGCTCTGAGATCAAACCCCTCACACCTGAGAGAACTGAATCTGTCCTGGAATAAAGTAGGAGACTCAGGAGTGAAGCGTCTCTGTGCTGTACTGGAGAATCCTCACTGTAAACTGGAGACACTGAGGTAAGATCATCTCTCTGAGAGTCACATGACCTGCTCCTCAGTAAGACACATTCTCTAATAGTGAGACTGAAGCAGAAGTTTTAGGTTCATCATCAATGTCCTGAGGAGGAAGATTGTTTCTTTTCACTGCACACTTATGATTTGCGTCTTTACTATAACACTGTTCCATGTGTGTGTGTGTGTGTGTGTGTGTGTGTGTGTGTGTGTGTGTGTGTGTGTGCACTTTGTGTGCGTCATTGGACACCGTGCCCCTTCACACACACCCATCTTTCTCTCGCCTTCACATACACACATACACACACACACACACACTCTCTCTCTCTCTCTCTAATAGAAACACTGCTCTGTCGTGATTCTTTTCAAAGGTAAAGTGCAGGTTCATTTGTTTTGTTTTTACTTTACATCAGTGATTCCGTTAGTGTGCGCGCACTCGAGTGTCAATAGCGATGATTCTTGTTAATTTTTCCGATAAACAGTCTTTCCGTTGTGTGTGTGTGTGAGAGAGACTCAAATAAGAGAGGAAGAAGAGTTACTGTGTAAAACGAGAAGAGGGAAAGGGGAGGGTCTGATTCCTTCTCTCCTCTTACTTTCGCTTCGCACACACACACACACACGCACACACAGTACCTGTGCGCATAAACGGAAACACTTATTTGCATGATTTATTTTAGGTAAAGTGCAGGTTAATTTGTTTTATTTTCACTTTATATTTTGTATAGTTTTTTTTTCTTCTGTATAAATTTTTTTGGGCTGTGGAACGAATAATTTGAATTTTCATTATTTGTTATGGGAGAACTTCATTTACGAGTGTTTTGGAATACAAGCCCGCTTCTGTAGCGCTTTTGCTGTACCACACTGAGATGCAGCAAGAATGCTCTCAATGGCATAGCGGTAAAAGTTCTCCAGTATCCTGGAACACAAGTGGGACTTTTTAAGTCTTCTCAGAATCTTTCCTGATCAGGAAAGAAGAGTTCAGAGACCAGAGATATGGACTGCAAGGAACATAAAGCTGGTTACACGCTCAGTGGGAACAGAAGTGTGATTGCCAGCTCGTCGAAAATCCACAATCATAGCATGTTTATATTTCTATTTATATTTCTATCAGGGCGATATTACAGCATTTATAATTGACTGTATACACACCATGAACAGTGTGACGTGTCGTGGTGTGCATCTCTCTCTGTGTTATAAAAACTGTGATTCCTCTTTACAAATAAAGCAATGATTGACGACGCTCCAAGCCAATGAGTGACTGACGGCGCTCTGAGACAATTTACATTCACGGCATTTAACAGAGGCCCTTATCCAGAGTGACTTACATTTTTATTTCAGTATACAGCTGAGCCACCCCATGTCCCCACTCTAGAAACTTCCCTTTGGCAACCCTAGGACATTCGCTCCATCTAGTCTCTATAAACAGGGTTGCCAGATCTGCATCATAGAAGCGGAATTAAAACCATGCAGTTTTTTTTTTTTTTTTTGGATTTTTCCCCGATTTTCTCCCTAATTTAGTCGTGTCCAATTCCTCCCCGTCACTAGGGGGCTCCCACATTAAGGCTACTACTACCACTCAGCCGGGAGGGCCGAAGACTATCACGTGTTTCCTCCGAACCACGTGACGCCAGCCGACCGCATTCGAATCAGCTCGCCACAAGACCGCTGGGGGCGGGCGAATGACAATTTCCGGAGGATAGCGCTTATCCGGCTTCCCTTCAGCTGCGCGCCAGGAAGCCTGCCACAGGATTTCACTCTGACTGGCTGTAGAGCCGTGATTAATGTCGGAGCACTATGTACCTCTCATCCCTCCCCAATCAGCTCTCTCTAGACCTCCGGCTGCGAGAGGTTACTGCACCACCCGGGATTCGAACTAGCGATCTCCGGATGATAGGGCGAGCGCCACTCGGAGGCCCATGCAGTCTTTCTTAATAGTTCTTTCACTGAGCTCTTAAATAGTCTTCTATTATTTCACATTTTGTTGAGAACAGGATCAATAGGTGTGTGTATGAGAGGAGATCACAGTGCATGATCACTACTGTATGTTTAATATAGAGAATGTGGAGCTACATCACACTGTTTTTATACCGCGTTGCGTTTTGGGAAGTCACTGCCATCTTTGGTTTTGGTGTTATTGTTCTTAGATTTGTGACATGGTGTTTCTTTCGAGATGAAGAAGAGAAAACCTAAAGTAAATGGACCTTACTGGGAGAAGTTAAATGTCAGAGCCAAGCAGAAATATTTTGAGGAACTTGTTGAGATCAAAAACTTCAAGCCGTATGACCTGGTAGCTGAAGAGTGGATGAAAGAGCCAGATACACAACCCCTTCTCACACACCCTGACATTTTAATTACCTGGTTGTGAGTTCTGACTGAGAAGTATAGGAGACACATAGGGTTCACTATGTGTGATCAACATCATCATCAAAACACTTTTCTTCTATCCATAACTCCTCCTAAACCATTCATCAATTTGACCAAACCTTCACAGATCCTTTATTAGGAAGCATAGATGTGCGCCTGCTAATACATTTTTAGATGTAGTACGTTCAGTGGACAGGTGACACGTCTTCCTTGAAAGACTCCTACATGTTTTTGTGTTTAGTGATTACACGTTAAAAGAAAAACTAACAAGTGTTAAAACTACAAGTCACTGAAAGTTCATGAACAATTCTGCAGTGTCTGGACGATTAGCTATCAAACCAAACATAAATGTAAACATGTAGAAGATGTAGACAACGAATTGTTTACGTTGTATAAATGATCATGTGACCTGCTGTGACAGTGTTTGATGCAGCAGTTTCATCCTGACATAGCATTGTTCTGAGGTTTTCTGTTTATTATCAGCAAAGAAAGTACAGTAGATCGGCGCCATATAAAATTAGTCTGTTCCGGAGGCAAGTTTGTAGCTCGAAATTTTGTATAGTGAAGTGCGTTTTCCCCTAGAAATTCCAAATGTCCAACACTTTAATCAGTTTTTGCATAAGTTCCTGGCAATAATGACACAGTGCAGAACACAGAACACTGTATTACCAATTATTCTTTTTTTGATTCCCACTAAATTTGTATGGAAAAAAAGTATTTTCTCCACTCACACAAACAAAACAGTTTGGATCGGCTACCAGAAATTTGTGAAACTGGAAGAAACTGCTCTTCATGTCGAAGCAAAAAGTTGAATATTCTCTAGCCAGGGCGTTCATACGGCAAGAGTCCACTATATATTTCAGCTTTTGTTCAGGTGCCCTGTGTCATGTCTTACATCTCGTGACCTCGAAAGAACAAAACTTATTAATAGGTGAGTCATACAGAGACCTGGAGACAGATAGACGAAGGGAAGCACATTGTTAGGTTTAAAAGAAGAGTGTCTGAGTTAAGTTTTAGGCCCCCATTCCACTGAGCCCAATTTACTCATTATTATTATTATTATTATTATTATTATTATTATTCACAAATTAGTCGTTAGTATCGGGTTAGTATCGGCGCCCCCTCCCAACATTAACGCCTCAGAAACGCCTTAGTATCGATTCTTAAGCACCGTTATCGAGTCATTATTAATTTTTAAGTGTATTCATGGATTCTTTATTGATTTTTATCGCCTCCTTACCTGTTCAGCAACATTCAGCAGCCAAACATCCAAAATTAACAAAGCGATATTGTAAGGAAAACAGTGCTGATTAAACACGATTGAAATATATATTACACTTTAAAGTCCGATACACATAGAAATGTTTAATGTAAAATGTCTGTGGTTTAGTAATTTCTGTTATTTTAATAGAGCGGCACGGTGGTGTAGTGGTTAGCACTGGGTTCGGGGTCGAATCCTGGCCAGGCCTGATTCCTGTCCCTGTGTGCATGGAGTTTGCGTGTTCTCTTCGTGATTGGTGGGTTTCCTCCCACAGTCCAAAAACATGTAGGTTAGGTTAATTGGCATTCCTAAATTGGCCATAGTGTGTGAATGAGTGTGTAAGTGTGTGCATGTGTGTGTGTCCTGCAATGGACTGGCACCCTTTCCAGGGTGTACTCTGCCTCGTGCCCTAAGTCTCCTAGGATAGGCTCCAGGCCCCCCATGACCCTGATTTAAGCGGTATAGATGATGAGTGAGTGAGTGAAAAATTTCTACATTATTAAACTCAAATACTTTAATGTCAGTGTAAATACTGACACGTATAATTTGGACTCTTTGGATAATACTATATCACTGCCCACACTGTTTAATGCTGCTACATTTGCATGCAGCTTCTGCGTGTGATTGATGTTTGCATCATCCTTTATGTGTTTATTTAGTGAGTATATTTTCATCATGTTGTTTTTCTGGGGTACTAGTATTGATTTAGCATTTTGTCTGTAATGCAAAAGTTGCCATTTTCTATGACTGAAATCTAGTTGTTCATATCGCCTCTTACAAAGTGAAAATGCTTGTGATGTGAGCGGCTTTATTTCAGTCATACAATCACAACCACTTTCCAGCTATTCATGGTCAAATAATTATTCAATGCTGGACACAAACAGCAAAAAAGAATGATGATTTATGTGACGAGTGATTTTCTCAGGACATCAGTATTGAAAATTTTATTTTGTTTCTTATTCAAGCCCTTTTTGTTCTCTTGGGCACGGGCATCGGGCACACTAGTATGTGTAAAAATAAAAAAATTAAAAAAAAGAAGGCAAATAAAAAAACAATGCAGCAATTAGGATTTATTTACATCTGAATAGAGCCATTGACATAAATCTTGCATGTGAATGGAGTGCGAAGCATACGTTGTGTTGGAGACGTTGTGTTGGAGACGAGAACCATTTGGGTGATTCTCAGGAAATCTTGGTTTAAAAAATTTCAAGCATGAAAATTTAAAAAATGCTTAAATTAACTTTATTTTCAGACATTAGCAGCAAGGTCTGAAGTTTCTGCAAACATTAATTTAAAAACCTTTACTTACCATTTAACACTTTTTTGAACATTATTTCCAATATAAGTCCTAAAAATACTCATTACTGCAAAACTCTGAAAACATCAACACTGTTAGAAAAGCAAATACATTTTTACTTTTTCAAAAATGGATTATTAATAGTCGTGCACAGTTACTGGAAGTTTTAATTTCAAAGTTTTTTTTATTGATTTCTGTTATTATTTCAACATCTACCACAGTTTAGAATAATACTTTTTAAATATTTTAATAAAAGCTGACATTTTTTTAAATGATGTGACAAACCTGAAAGAACATAATTTGTAGATTCTGCAGATGCATTTAAAATCAAAGTACTATTTCTCTATTAATTAAATTAACACCCAATGAACATCTGTTGTGGTAATGATGTACTGCACAGTTAAACCTTGGATTGCAAGCAGAATGCATTCCGGAATTGTGCTTGTAAATGAAAACACTCGTATATCCAAGCAAATTTTCTTCATAAGAAATAATGGAAACTCTGATGATTCGTTCCACAACCCAAAAATAATGAATACAAAATATAAAGTAAAAAAAATTAATTACCTGCACTTTACCATTGAAAAGAATGCCGACAGAGCAGTGTTTCTGTTAATGCACGCGCGCGCGTGTGTGTGTGTGTGAAGCTTAAGTAAGACAAGAGAGGAGAGAAGGAAGGACGGGGCTACTATATAGGACGGCTTTCACACACACACGCACATATACGCGCGCGCACACACACGCGACACTCAAGCACACACACATGAGAAAGAAGAACTATTGGCTTAGTTGTGATCATGTGACACTTGACAGACAAAGCACATGTTCTACTCATGAATAAAGACCTCACTCGTTTATCAAGTTAAATATTGTTTAGAAATGTTGCTTGTCTTAAAAAATACTCGTAGACCAAGTTACTCACAATCCAAGGTTCCACTATAGGGTATAGGTCTACAGTATAGGTTTCAGAAATGAGGTTTATTATTTCGGTAATGATAATAAGTATACTAGTCTGAGATCATGCCAAAACAAACTGATAATATTTGCACAGTCATGCATTCAAGTTTAAAACTTTTATTTTGTAGTGGTTCAAATATAGAAAAGCCCAAAAAAATTAAATAAGAATAGCAGTAAAACAGGGATAAACAGAGTAAAATTTTAACTTGTACCTGGAATGTAAAAAACATGAACCATTTTACCATGGCATAAAAAAACTTCAAAAATGACCAACAAGGACAACCTGCACATTTTGATTCATCAGAACTTGTCACATGTATATTAATTCTTAACAACCTGCTACACAACAGTTGTACAATGAAAGGGAGGGAAGTGGAACAGTAAGAATACAGGGTGAAGAGGTGAAGAAGGTACAGGAGTTTAAGTACTTGGGGTCAACAGTCCAGGGTAATGGAGAGTGTGGGAAAGAGGTAAAGAAGTGAGTGCAGGCAGGTTGAAATGGGTGGAGAAAGGTGTCAGGAGTTCTGTGTGATACAAAAATATCAGTGAGAATGAAGGGGAAGATGCACAAGACAGTGGTGAGACCGGCCATGCTGTATGGTTTAGAGACAGTGTCACTGAGGAAGAGACAGGAGTCAGAGCTGGAGGGAGCAGAGCTGAGATGTTGAGGTTCTCGTTGGGAGTGACACGATTAGGAACAAGTACATCAGAGGGACAGCTCATGTTGGACGTTTGGGGGACAAAGTTAGGGAGGCCAGATTAAGATGGTTTGGACATGTCCAGAGGAGGGAGAGTGAGCACTGTATATTGGTAAACTCACTTTGTTATGTGGTGTGGTTTGGAGCGCAGCTCCACAAGATGTAATAATATTTATAAGAGCTCTAACGCGTCTGAGGGGGTCAGTGAAACAGGAGGCTGTGAGAGTGCTTGTGACACTCACGGGAAGACCCTACTGTTTAGAGATAGCGTGGGATTAATAATTAGGAAATCAACAGGAAACAAAAGAAAACTGAAAACACAGAATAAACAGAGCTCCGCCATCCACGCGAGACCAGACGAGGCTCTGGGAACTAACTTAAGATTCTCTTGGGGACTTTGCTCTTAGCGAGGATTTCTGAGAGTTTTGTGCCTTTAAACTTTATACTTAACCTGAGAGCGCATGCTTTAAGGGATAGCGTGCCGCGCTCTCTCTTCTTCTCTCTCGGCGGCGTCCAGGGAGACAGAGGCTGGTCTTTGCCTTTCCTTCAGACTGTCTACGTGCTTTGTCTTGGCCCTGACACCTTACCGGTGCTACTTAAATCATCGTACAAAGTTCAATCTGAATGTTTAATATTTAACTGGAGAGATATAAAGAGATGATCTGACCTGGTAGCCATCTTGAAGTAACTGTTACTGTTACCATCACTCATAATCAAACTTTATTTACATTCTGTATGTGTGTTTAAACAGTCCTGAAAAAGTGTTGCGGAGGATGAGAACATCAGGCATGGACACTTCGTTTTCCTACTTTTTTTAGTATTATAATAAATAAATATTCAGCAAATTATTTTTTTCTGTCATCTAAAATAATCTAGTAGAACATCCATTTATTTATTTATTATTTTATGTTAATTAGTTTAAATGACGACATAACACACATTCAAACACAGACAGACACATTGCGGTAATGAGAAATTCAGCAGAAAATGAAGTAAAATAGAAAAATAATGTCTCATGTTGAAATGACGCATTGTGCAGGTTAGAGAGCAGTATTGTCCATATTTTGATGCTTTTTCATATAACAAAATTACACATTTTATATTTTAATGGTTTAATGAGTCACCCATTTATGTACATGTGTTTTCTGTGTTGCTACAATATAATTTCATTATTTGCGTAATCCGATTGTAATTAACAAACATTTCCAGCTCGTGAAGACATCAATCACACGCAGAAGCTGCAGATACGCCTGCTGTAAAACAGTGTGAGGAGTGATATAGTTTTATCACAAGAGGGAAATACAGTCAGTATTTACAGTCACATTAACATATTTGTATTGAGTTTAATCATGTGGCACTTTTAATATTCATAAGACACTCAGAAGCTAATAAACATGATGAAGAGAAAATCACACGCGCCTGTGTGTGTGTGTGTGTGTGTGTGTGTGTGTGTGTGTGAGAGAGAGAGAGAGAGATTTACCATCATACCTGCAGCACAATCCCACTTTATATTCAGGATCATTATTTTTCATTTTCTTTTCTTCTCCCCCTCTTTTGTATCAATAATGATTCTCCTTTGACTGCACTTTCTCCAATTATTTTTATTATTTTTATTATTATTATTATCATTATTACCACATTTGTTTTGTGCTTTCCTTCTTCATTAGTTTTTAATCCCTAGCACTTAAATATGTGTAAATATTTTGAATCTGTTTATTTCTGTTGTTATTTTGTGACTTGATTCTGAGCTTCGGCAGTACGAGTGTGTGCAGGAGACGTCATACATTACACATAATACTGTGTGTGTTCTGTAGGATTCTCTCTTTATCCAGTGAGTTATTCTTTTAATGTTGCTGTGAATATAAACACAATGCAGATATTGTCATGTTCTCTGTCCTAATAGAGCCTGAGACGTGCAGGGTAATGGTGTGTGTGTGTGTGTGTGTGTGTGTGTGTGTGTGTGTGTGTGTGTGTGTGATGGGGCATTGCGTGCGCGCTAAACCATGTCTTTATTTTTGAAATCTCACTCAAGGCTTTTCTGAAAAGTTGGCAGCTATGTCACATATAATTTAGGAATAAAAATGAGATGGTAAATTTGTCATCAAACTTTATTATGAAATTAACAGGAATGGTCAAACCAAAGGCATTTTAGATTAAAATATTTCCTTTCTGAAACGAACAAATCCCTCAGCACATTCGACTCTTTGCCTTTATTCTTTCTGTAGAATTTTTAATTACTGTGAATTTTTGCTTTTAAACCTGTAGAACCTGATGGATCCAATTTGTAGACATTTTTTACTCTCCATTAGATTTATAATTCAGGAATATCTATTTAACAATAAATGATCAGAAAGTAATCTGGTTTACACAAGACATGAATATTATTCTTTCCTTCATCTTCTACACTCCTTATCCTGTGCACAGGGTCACAGGGGGCTTGGAGTCTAACCCAGGAGACGTATTAATCCTGTGTGAATATAAAAGATTTATGTATATTGATGTTTTTTTCTCATCATTTCTTTTAGTTAAAGAGTTTTGATTTTTGTCATGCTTATATTTTTACTGTTTTGATCGTGCAGCAATATACTGTAAATATACACACATCTGCTGAGCGAAACACAATAAAAGACTCAGTCTGATCATTTTTAATTACATTGTTACTTAGAATAAACAGGTGATGTCATTCTGAATAATAACATAATTTTACAAACACATCAGCTTTAAAGTAAGTCTTAAATGAAGATTAAAATCTGGTGATGAAGAGTGTGTCATTGTGTCTCTCTACAGGTTGTGGGATTGTGGTGTCTCAGATGAAGGCTGTGCTGCTCTGACTTCAGCTCTGAGATCAAACCCCTCACACCTGAGACACCTGGATCTGTCCTGTAATAAAGTAGGAGACTCAGGAGTGAAGCGTCTCTGTGCTGTACTGGAGAATCCTGACTGTAAACTGGAGACACTGAGGTAAGATCATCTCTCTGAGAGTCACATGACCTGCTCCTCAGTAAGAAACATTCTCTAATAGTGAGACTGAAGCAGAAGTTTTAGGTTCATCATCAATGTCCTGAGGAGGAAGATTGTTTCTTTTCACTGCACACTGATGATTTGTCACAGAGTCTTTGGGTCAGATGTTCATATGTGAGAAGCTGCAGAGCAAAACATGACTTGATGTGACTGCAGTGTGTCTGAAATGACTGTGAAATTTACTAAAACACTGTAACTAATCACACAAACTGCACCTGGGACACAAACTAAATGCACTGTGTGTGAGCTGTAGGGTTTAAAAGCAGCAGGGAAATGCAAATGAGAAACATTTTATTAGTCTTAAATCTGAAATAATGTTTATTTTGTCAGTGAACATTCGTCTCCATCTAGCTGCTATAAACACGGTTGCCAGATCTGTATAATAGAAGCAGTATTAAAACCATGCAGTCTTTCTTAATAGGTCTTTCACTGAGCTCTTAAATAGTCTTGTATTATTTCACATTTTGTCATAAATAAAGAATATCTATAAATAAACTCACTGACTCAAATACACTCATACAGTAACACAGAGCTGAAGTTGAGAACAGGATCATCTATGTAGTCACTGCCATCTTTGGTTTTAATGCTGATCGGTTGCCATGGTGATTTCTGGCACAGATGTGTTGAGAGTGAGACAGAGTTGAGAGCAGCTTGTTATTGTTCTTAGATTTGTGACATGGTGTTTTCTTTCGAGATGAAGAAGAGTAAACCTAAAGTAAAGGGATCTTACTGGGAGAAGTTAAATGTCAGTGCCAAGCAGAGATATTTTGAGGAACTTGTTGAAATCAACCCCTTCTCACACACCCTGATGTTTTAATTATCTGGTTGTGTGTCCTGACTGAGAAGCATGCGAGACACATAGGGTTCACTATCCATCGTCCCATCGGTTCAGTATCCAGCATCATCACACTTTTCTTCTATCTGTAACTCCTCCTAAACCATTTAACAATTTGACGAAACCTTCACAGATCCTTTATTAGGAAGTATAGATGTGCGCTAGCTAATTTATTTTTAGACGTAGCACGTTCAGTGGGCAGGTGACACGTCTTCCTTGAAAGACTCCGTCATTTTTTTAAATAAGTTCTCACAATTTACAAGAAAAACTAACAAATGGTAAAACTACAAGTCACTGGAAGTTCATGAACAATTCTGCAGTGTCTGTGTGTAAGATCTACTGATACACAAACCACTGAAATGTGAGAACACAGTCGTACTTGCTAAGGTAAAGTGACACTCTGCTTTCGAACTGGACTATTAACTATGTATGTAGTGAAATGATTGTTTAGATTGTTTTTATAGTCGTAGCCCAGGCAGTGTGTTGGGTGATGGGAGCTTCATCAGAGCAGAGGTTTTAGGTGCAGGTCGTTAAAGGAGAGACTGCATTACTGACAGGTTGGCCTGATGTGACGCTGCTTATAATCATCATGCCTTTTCAACCACAAAAAAAAAGACGTTATTTGTAATTTTGCTTCTTAAATGGTCATGTGACCTGCTATGGCATTGTTTCTGATGCAGCAGTTTTGTATGAAAGGGCATAGGAAAGTTCACAGAATATCAGAAAACTGTGATCTTAATCTCGTGCGCATTGGCCATGTCTGTAATTTGTAAAGTAAAGATATTAGTGCTGTATGAATCAGCATGTCTGTGATTTGGCCAGGATTTGTCGGTCGTATATAATTCTTTTCAAGAATTTTGTGTCCTTTCTCCCTTTCTATCTTCTGCGCAGAATGGAGGCTGCGATGGAGTGAAAGTATTTTAGGTTCTGGATCATATGACTATACACCATACAATAAGTAATAAAATTGTGAATAGGCCTTTATTTATATGAAATGTAATATTATTTGTAATATGTAGTATAAATATACATTTAAATAGTATGTAATATAATAAAAAATATTTATTCGTATGAAAAACATCATATCTGGGAGATAAGTAAGTAAATGTGAGTAAAATCACAGGCGTCGCTCATCCTGTACAAACGCACCACACGAAACTCAGATGTGAGGGGTAATTTGTAAATCACACGAGGTCCCCAGGTAATACTAATCCCATGCTATTAGGCCTTTTAGCTGAGACTAAAGCTAAATAAAGGTAAAGAACCATTTATTTATTTCATGGACTTCAACAGTGGAGTGTTTTTTCTGTATTCTTCAGAAAGCAGTAATTTGTTTCACAGAAAGCAAAACAAAACAATGATAAACAACCACTGGTCATGAAAGAGCAGCTTAAAAATGTATAATATAATCTGTACACTAGGATGTGTAGGATGCACATTGAACATCTGGTTGAAAAACACAGCTGGACATCTGTGTGTAACCACTTCAGCTTTGTGAGTTCTGTTATAACACACCACGCAGACAGCTGCTTTTTCTTCTTTGAGGTTTTTTTGGAGGCTTATCGATGCATTACTGGACTGGAACATCAGACATTGCATGTAACGGCACAGAAGAAGATAAAAAACACTGTATTAGATTTTATCTGCTAAACCAGCTCAATTTGTTTATTATAAATTTTCCAGGTAATTTCTCCCTAGTATATTTTCTACTTTACCTGCTAGTGATGGGAAGTTTGAATCATTTTAGTGAGTCTGTTCTTTGAATCTCGTTCATCAGAATGAACAAATCTTTTTTTGAGTCATTTAGTTCATTTTGTTCTTTTGACCAGAAATGAAATAAAATGTTACATTTTCAATAAACAGACCCCCAACACGTCTACATACACAAATTTTGGCTATAGTTCCAATAATACAAATATTACAATGCAGCTAAGGATGTATTATAAACAGAATAAACCTCTTATATCTTCTAGTCTGAGTCGTTCGTTCTTTTGAATCTATTGCACTGCAAGGCGTCTATGGGAGTCACGTGACAAAAGAACGAACGACTCGGACCAAAGACTCAAATGTAACGACTCATTTCTTTTTCCTGTACATAACCTACGGAGGTTTAGCGATGCTTTACTTTTTTTTTTTTAAATAAATGCTTCCACTTTACAAGAGTTTAAAAACTACAAGTCACTGGAAGTTCATGAACAATTCTGCAGTGTCTGGGTGTAAGATCTACTGATTCACAAACCGGTGATCTGTGAGAACACAGTCGTACTTGCTAAGGTAAAGTGACACTCTGCTTTTGAACTGGACTATTAGCTCTCAAACCAAACAGAAATGTAAACATGTGGAATATGTAGTGAAAGGATTGTTTAGGTTGTATAAATGATCATGTGACCTGCTATGGCAGTGTTTCTGATGCAGAAGTTTCATCCTGACATAGTGACGTCGTTTACCAACATCAAGCTTCTCAACAATTCTAACACACAGAGACGCCTCAACCACCAACAATGTCACCGACATGTGAATCAAATTCAAATCTTATTTCTCACCATAAACAGTCTGATATGCAGTGAAATGTTTAAATGACGTGTTGTGTGATGTTATATAAGGTTTAAAACGAGCCTCCAAATTCTTAAGTTTAATACGAGTTAGAAGAAGAAGAATTATTGCTTTTGCGTCTGTTACACCTCGATATGATACCAGCTGACCCCAAACACACACACACGCACACTCTCACACACACACACACACACACACACACACACACACACACACACACACACACACACACACCTCACCCTGCATGGCTCAGGTTCTATATATTCTAGGAGGACAGAGAAAATTACAATATCTGCATTGAGTTTAATCAAACACAAACACTGCATCACTATTTATATTCACAAGAACATTAAAGGGATAACACACTAGATTAAGACAGAATCCTACAAAACACACACAGTATTATGTGTAATGTATGACGTCTTCTGCACACACTCGTACTGCTGAAGCTCAGAATCAAGTCACAAAATAATAACAGAAATAAACAGATTAAAAATATATACACACATTTAACTGTGCAGTCAAACATAAAGTTACATTACGGATGAAAATTACTGAAGAAGTAAAGCCAAAAGCAAACATTTTAATAATAATAATAATTGAGGTAGAAAGTGCAGTCAAAGTGGAAATAATATTGATACAAAAGAAGGAGAGAAGAAAGGAAATTTAAAAATATTATTTCAGTGTAACACCTGTACCTCTGCGGCTCAGGGGAATAAGATCTAGTTCCCCGGATTACTGAGTTGACGCTTTGTCCCCACCTAGTGTGTCTATGTGTGTACTGCTTGTACTTAAGCACTAAATAATGAGCACCTGTGATTCCCCTGTGTGTCTGACTATATATTCCAGTCGAACACGTAGAGCTTCGCCTGTTCACGGTTGTGCATGTTGTGTGTTGTCCCTGTGTCTGCATGTTTTTTTAACGGACTGTATCTCCTATCTTGTCCCCCCCCCAGGACTGAGCAGTGTCTGCAGGTGTGGCATGTTTAAGGTGGTCAGGTCATCGCCAGCCACAAGGACTTTAGGGTTTACGACCCCTTTTTGTTATATGTTTTTTAGTTTCCTTTTGTTTGCCCACCTGCAGACCCAGTCTGGGGAGGTGTTTAAGAAACTGGGAAAACCAGGGGAACAATGAACTTGAGTTAATAAGAAAGAATAAACATTTCTCATAATGGAATCTGCTTCTGCGTCCGATTCTTCTAGGAGAGACATGACATTCAGAATATAAAGTGAGATTGTGCTGCATGCGTGCGATTTTCTCTTAATCATGTTTATTACAACCTGATCATTTTGACTGATACACATTTTTTTCTCACATTTCGTACAACATTTCCATAATTTTCTTTTGATCCTGTAAAGCTGCTTTGCGACAATGATACTCGATACTCTCACCGGCCTGAACCGCCAGGAGAGACGACACACACAACCACAAGCATGATGTCTGAAGATCTCTGTTTATTCTCAGCAAAGAGAGAACATTTAAACATTTGTCCAGGTGCTGTGTCCCGAACCGCAAAAGAACCAGTCATTAACATGTCAGTCACAGAGAGACCCGGAGACAGACAGACGAGAGGAAATGCATTTACATTATCCGTGTAGACAAAAGAGTTGAAGTGGACAAGAGCTGTTTGTATGTATATTCATCTGAACTGATAATGAACTTCCTCCCTCTGTGAATAGAATGTTCATCTATATAGACTGAGCCCTGAACTCCAAACCTCCTTAAGACTTCAGCAGGCCATGTCCAGTCCTTATGATCTCTTATCAATAGAGTCAATTCAAAACCAGTCTCCCAGACCTCGAAGCCATACATCTCTCTCCACACTTGACTAGGAAAGAGTAAAAGACTTCAAGTCTGACTAATCTACCTGTGCTTCAGATATAGCTAGTCAATGTGCCAAGCTTAATTAAATATAGTCCATCATTCATGTACAATTTCTCTGTGTTTTTATAATACAGTTTTCATTATATTACATCAAAAGAACAAAAGTGATTAACATGTAAGTCACAGAGAGACGCATCTGAAAACCGGGGATCTGGCAACCGCTACAACAACACTGTGCTAATTTACACCTGCTTCTGAGACGAGGACAAAATAATGTGTAAAACTGACGACTGTTAATCTCACAGATTTTATTAAATTAAACAGAATATGTAATCAGATTTACTATCACACTTTTTTTGATGTTTCTTTCTGAAATCTCTAAAAATTCTGAAATTTTTATTTACTGTGAATTTCACTTTCAAACCTGTAGAACCTGATGGATCCAATTTGTAGACATTTTTACTCTCCATTAGATTTATAATTCAGGAATATTTATTTAACAATAAATGATCAGCAAGTAATCTGGTTTACACAAGACATGAATATTATTAATTCATCTTCTATACTCCTGTGTATGATCTGGTGATGAAGAGTGTCATTGTGTCTCTCTACAGGTTGGAGTCTTGTGGTGTCTCAGATGAAGGCTGTGCTGCTCTGACTTCAGCTCTGAGATCAAACCCCTCACACCTGAGAGAACTGCATCTGTACTACAATAATATAGGAGACTCAGGAATGAAGCTGCTCTCTGCTCTTAAGGATGATGAACATTACAAACTACAGACACTGAGGTGAGTAATGACCTTTTTATATTATTGTTGAAAAAATAAAAGACTAATTATTTAAGTAATTAATCATTAGTTTGTATATTTCTATTTAGTCCCAATAAATATATGATAATCAAGATAAAAGTGTTATGACTTTTATTTAAATGTTAAATGTTTAAATCCATGTGAAGGCAGAAGACAGGGAGTCAGACTGAGTCTACAAAATGTCACAAATGAGTGCATGAGAGTGATTGTAAATGAACACCTCGTCTCCTTGTGACACCCTGCTATCTCTGACTTCATACTGCTGCTTTTGTCTCAACAAGATGATCTCTGCTTTTCCCTGTTTCTGGCAACAAACTTAATTCTTAATGCTCATATATGATAATTAAACTGATCTTTTATTCCAGAAATATAGTATTTAAGCAGCCACTTTCCTCACTCTGCACTTCTTCCAGCACCCGACCTCCACACCGTGTCTTCTGTCATTCCTGTAAAATTCCCCTCAGCTTGTTCTTAAAGTCTGCACTTAAATATAAATGTAGAACAAGAGCTAAATGACTCAGTAGTGTTGATTATTTAAAAAGCTCCAAAGCCTGTGATTGGATAAGAGCAGTGATGTGATGAGTAAATATCTGCTCATGTTCCTGTTATAACACAGATGTTACTAAGAATGAAGAAATGTTGAATGATTAATTATAAACAGGAGATGATGATGTTTCCCTTGAAGGAGAGATGTTTACATGCTGTTGATCATGAAGTAACACAGTCCAGTTTATGGTTATTAATACAGATTTTTCTTTTAGATTCAGGCTGTGATGAACATCTTTGTGTGATGAAGACTCCGGTGTTCCTGCATTTCCATGTTGGTGATAGAGAACATGCTCATAAACACATCATTCATTTAGTTATAACACATTAAACAGACTCAGAGACGTGAGAAGTGTGTGTTCATCGTGCACAGTGAATCACAGACTGAGTGAACACAGACAAGTGGAGTGACACAAGTCATCAAATCTGACAGCTCTGTCATGAAATATATGAAACATCAGCCTTGTTGTGGTCGCTGCTTGTACAAACACATTCATGGACCAAAATTCACTGTTGTATGACGTAGGTTTGAGGGGTCATGTGATTATTCTGAGTTTATGATTAGTATTTTTTGGTACTGTAATATATATATTTTTTTCTTATGCATATTGTTGCTGTTTTGTTGCTTTTTGCTTTTTGTTGCTGTTTTGTGACCAATTGCACAACATAACAGCAGCAAATCAAATCATATGCAATACATTGTTGTCTGGGACAATGTGTCTTTCCACCGCTCTGCTCTGGTTCAGAACTGGTTTCAGCAACATCCACATTTCACCGTCCATACTCTCCATTCCTCAACCCTACAGAAAAGTTTTTCTCAGCATGGCGGTGGATGGTATACGATCTCCGTCTCCAGGCTGAGGTTCCGCTCATCCAAGCCATGGAGGAGGCCTGTGACCAGATAGAGGTAGCAGCAATACAAGGATGGATTTGTCATTCAAGACGTTTCTTTCCAACTTTCTTGCCTGCGATGTTGATGAAATTCTCTGGCCAGATCCAGCTAGGCGAAGAGACAATATCTAGTGTTTTTTTTTTTTTTTTTTTTTTGTAACAGTAAACTTACAGTACAATATGTAAAGTGACATGTTGTTACAGTTCTATGACTCTCCATGTCAACATTTTGGGCATGTTGAGAAATAAATGAGTTTCTTCAGTGTGCAACATTGGTCTTGTGTAGTGTTTGGTGGATTTACTTTATATTTGTACTTTGTTGATGGTAGCTTACTCTAATCATAGGGAAGTAGAAGTGCTAAAAGTGTTTTAGGTTTATCACAGCAGAGTGTAACTCGTGCAAACAGAGTATAGTAAATGTGAAACGTGTGTGTAAAAAAGTGCGGTTTGTAGACATAAGTGTATAGTTTTTACAAGTGTGTTTAATTATGCAAAGGATCTGTAGTGTTTTGCTAATTGTGTGTTGTGTTTTGAGAACACGGGTCCTGTTTTGAAAATCGTGCTTAAGCAATCCAAAAAAACTGTAAGCTGTTTCCTTTGGCTCAGACCTTTGTAGGCTGTTACAAAACAATTGTCAGTCACATCATTAGTGATCTCCATATACTTCATTTGTGGCCTTGAAGTTTTGACAAAATGCACAATTTAGTTACAAAACATCAGAATGTGATTTTCTCCACAGGCTCAGAGTATAAGGCCACTCTGTCTCGCTGCTCAGGTGGAACATCATTTCTACCTTTAGTGTGTATTTGTACCAGGAGAGTAAAGACATGTGGTGAACCTTTAATGAGCTTATAGACGACAACATCAGAGGTCATTAAGGTTCAATTATCTCACGTTAAATTACTGTTACACTATTTTCATTGAGTAATGAACTCTAAAAGGAGTTGTGGAGATTGTTGTGGAGAATTTAGAAATTAAACACAAAAAAATCTGAATTTGAACGTTACTTTGCACTTGTATCGCACGATCATAAAAATTAAATGTGACCTTGGAATCGAAGCTGAATTTTATGGAATTCAGTTAAAATTCAAACAAATGTCATTAAACTGTAAACTTTTTACATTTTCAAATTGTCATGACCCACCAAGCCACAGCTCTGCCATGAATACATGAGCATTCCGTTCCACATTCCCAACCGTCCCTTATATCCCACCGCCTCCACACACCTGTGAGTCATCATTAATCATCTCCATTCCTTATTTAAACCACACACTGACACCACCACATTGCCAGATTATTGAGTGCCTTCCATAGCCCAATATTCCAGCGTTTTTTCATGCCTAGCTTTCACGTTACCGACTTCGCTTTGTTTTCTCGACCTCGCTCTTGCTTCACGTTTTTGGACTTCCACGCTCACGGACTTTTGCATTACCGACCTCTGGATTTATTTGTCGACTACGAACTTGGATCACGGACTCTTTCTAGCATCTCTCTGGTTCTGAAACCTGCTCCCCCCGACCACTGATAAGCAGCGCAAAACCAGCCACGAACCTGCACGATTTCACCTCGCACCCGCCGGCTGTCAGCGCAGAATTCTCTCTCCCATCGGCTCTGGGCGCTTCTGCACTCCTGCGCAGATCGCGCCGCTCACAAGACTCCCTTGCTGGCTCATTACACCAGCCGCGCTACACTCAAGCTGCACACGGAGCTCTCGCGCCGACTTCCGCATTCCTGCTATACTCAAGCTGCAAACGGAGCTCTCGCGCCGACTTCCGCATTCCTGCTACACTCAAGCTGCACACGGAGCTCTCGCGCCGACTTCCACATTCCTGCCAGACTCACGCTGCACACGGAGCTCTCGCGCCGACTTCCGCGTTCCAGTGCAACTCTCTCCCTCTCTGCACACACAGCTTCACTACACAGTGCAACAAGCACTCCAACACCAAGCACATTAAGGTTCCTGCATTAACTTCCCAGCCTGTTTCAAGTTCCCCTAACTAGTAACTGTCATAATAAAATCCCAGGACCGCCTTCTCTGCACTTGGATCCTTCACAACCGGCGACTCCGTGACAGTATAATCTGACCATCGGAATGGATCCAGCAGAGGCAGCTCGCCTGAGGGGGGCACTAGAGAGCCAGGGAGCCCTCCTAGGCACTCACCAGCAAGAGATTAGACAGATCACCTCCACGCTCCAAACCATCACAGAAACCCTAACATCACTTACCATTCAGCTACAGCAGACTCAACCACCGCCAACACCTACTCCACAGCCCCCTCCTCCAGTACATGCCATAGGTCCTGAACCTCGCCTACCCGCCCCTCCCACCTATGCTGGAGATCCGTCTACCTGTCGCTCCTTTTTGTCCCAATGTTCTCTCGTCCTCGAACTACAGGCGGCGTCTTTCCCCACTGAACGATCCAAGGTTGCATACATCATCACACTCCTCTCAGGAAAAGCAAGAGAGTGGGGAACAGCATTATGGGATGCCCAAGTACCTTACTGTTTTGCATACAAAGCATTCACTGATGAGATGAGAGGTAGTCAATGTGCCAAGCTTAATTAAATATAGTCCATCATTCATGTACAATTTCTCTGTGTTTTTATAATACAGTTTTCATTATATTACATCAAAAGAACAAAAGTGATTAACATGTAAGTCACAGAGAGACGCATCTGAAAACCGGGGATCTGGCAACCGCTACAACAACACTGTGCTAATTTACACCTGCTTCTGAGACGAGGACAAAATAATGTGTAAAACTGACGACTGTTAATCTCACAGATTTTATTAAATTAAACAGAATATGTAATCAGATTTACTATCACACTTTTTTTGATGTTTCTTTCTGAAATCTCTAAAAATTCTGAAATTTTTATTTACTGTGAATTTCACTTTCAAACCTGTAGAACCTGATGGATCCAATTTGTAGACATTTTTACTCTCCATTAGATTTATAATTCAGGAATATTTATTTAACAATAAATGATCAGCAAGTAATCTGGTTTACACAAGACATGAATATTATTAATTCATCTTCTATACTCCTGTGTATGATCTGGTGATGAAGAGTGTCATTGTGTCTCTCTACAGGTTGGAGTCTTGTGGTGTCTCAGATGAAGGCTGTGCTGCTCTGACTTCAGCTCTGAGATCAAACCCCTCACACCTGAGAGAACTGCATCTGTACTACAATAATATAGGAGACTCAGGAATGAAGCTGCTCTCTGCTCTTAAGGATGATGAACATTACAAACTACAGACACTGAGGTGAGTAATGACCTTTTTATATTATTGTTGAAAAAATAAAAGACTAATTATTTAAGTAATTAATCATTAGTTTGTATATTTCTATTTAGTCCCAATAAATATATGATAATCAAGATAAAAGTGTTATGACTTTTATTTAAATGTTAAATGTTTAAATCCATGTGAAGGCAGAAGACAGGGAGTCAGACTGAGTCTACAAAATGTCACAAATGAGTGCATGAGAGTGATTGTAAATGAACACCTCGTCTCCTTGTGACACCCTGCTATCTCTGACTTCATACTGCTGCTTTTGTCTCAACAAGATGATCTCTGCTTTTCCCTGTTTCTGGCAACAAACTTAATTCTTAATGCTCATATATGATAATTAAACTGATCTTTTATTCCAGAAATATAGTATTTAAGCAGCCACTTTCCTCACTCTGCACTTCTTCCAGCACCCGACCTCCACACCGTGTCTTCTGTCATTCCTGTAAAATTCACCTCAGCTTGTTCTTAAAGTCTGCACTTAAATATAAATGTAGAACAAGAGCTAAATGACTCAGTAGTGTTGATTATTTAAAAAGCTCCAAAGCCTGTGATTGGATAAGAGCAGTGATGTGATGAGTAAATATCTGCTCATGTTCCTGTTATAACACAGATGTTACTAAGAATGAAGAAATGTTGAATGATTAATTATAAACAGGAGATGATGATGTTTCCCTTGAAGGAGAGATGATTACATGCTGTTGATCATGAAGTAACACAGTCCAGTTTATGGTTATTAATACACATTTTTCTTTTAGTTTCAGGGCATGATGAACATCTTTATGTGATGAAGACTCCGGTGTTCCTGCATTTCCATGTTGGTGATAGAGAACATGCTTATAAACACATCATTCATTTAGTTATAACACATTAAACGACTCAGAGACGTGAGAAGTGTGTGTTCATCGTGCACAGTGAATCACAGACTGAGTGAACACAGACAAGTGGAGTGACACAAGTCATCAAATCTGACAGCTCTGTCATGAAATACATGAAACATCAGCCTTGTTGTGGTCGCTGCTTGTCCAAACACATTCATGGACCAAAATTAACTGTTGTATAATGCAGGTTTGATGGGTCATGTGATTATTCTGAGTTTATGATTAGTATTTTTTGGTACTGTAATATATATATTTTTTTCTTATGCATATTGTTGCTGTTTTGTTGCTTTTTGCTTTTTGTTGCTGTTTTGTGACCAATTGCACAACATAACAGCAGCAAATCAAATCATATGCAATACATTGTTGTCTGGGACAATGTGTCTTTCCACCGCTCTGCTCTGGTTCAGAACTGGTTTCAGCAACATCCACATTTCACCATCCATACTCTCCATTCCTCAACCCTACAGAAAGGTTTTTCTCAGCATGGCGGTGGATGGTATACGATCTCCGTCTCCAGGCTGAGGTACCGCTCATCCAAGCCATGGAGGAGGCCTGTGACCAGATAGAGGTAGCAGCAATACAAGGATGGATTTGTCATTCAAGACGTTTCTTTCCAACTTTCTTGCCTGCGATGTTGATGAAATTCTCTGGCCAGATCCAGCTAGGCGAAGAGACAATATCTAGTGTTTTGTTTTTGTTTTGTTTTTTGTAACAGTAAACTTACAGTACAATATGTAAAGTGACATGTTGTTACAGTTCTATGACTCTCCATGTCAACATTTTGGGCATGTTGAGAAATAAATGAGTTTCTTCAGTGTGCAACATTGGTCTTGTGTAGTGTTTGGTGGATTTACTTTATATTTGTACTTTGTTGATGGTAGCTTACTCTAATCATAGGGAAGTAGAAGTGCTAAAAGTGTTTTAGGTTTATCACAGCAGAGTGTAACTCGTGCAAACAGAGTATAGTAAATGTGAAACGTGTGTGTAAAAAAGTGCGGTTTGTAGACATAAGTGTATAGTTTTTACAAGTGTGTTTAATTATGCAAAGGATCTGTAGCGTTTTGCTAATTGTGTGTTGTGTTTTGAGAACACGGGTCCTGTTTTGAAAATCGTGCTTAAGCAATCCAAAAAAACTGTAAGCTGTTTCCTTTGGCTCAGACCTTTGTAGGCTGTTACAAAACAATTGTCAGTCACATCATTAGTGATCTCCATATACTTCATTTGTGGCCTTGAAGTTTTGACAAAATGCACAATTTAGTTACAAAACATCAGAATGTGATTTTCTCCACAGGCTCAGAGTATAAGGCCACTCTGTCTCGCTGCTCAGGTGGAACATCATTTCTACCTTTAGTGTGTATTTGTACCAGGAGAGTAAAGACATGTGGTGAACCTTTAATGAGCTTATAGACGACAACATCAGAGGTCATTAAGGTTCAATTATCTCACGTTAAATTACTGTTACACTATTTTCATTGAGTAATGAACTCTAAAAGGAGTTGTGGAGATTGTTGTGGAGAATTTAGAAATTAAACACAAAAAAATCTGAATTTGAACGTTACTTTGCACTTGTATCGCACGATCATAAAAATTAAATGTGACCTTGGAATCGAAGCTGAATTTTATGGAATTCAGTTAAAATTCAAACAAATGTCATTAAACTGTAAACTTTTTACATTTTCAAATTGTCATGACCCACCAAGCCACAGCTCTGCCATGAATACATGAGCATTCCGTTCCACATTCCCAACCGTCCCTTATATCCCACCGCCTCCACACACCTGTGAGTCATCATTAATCATCTCCATTCCTTATTTAAACCACACACTGACACCACCACATTGCCAGATTATTGAGTGCCTTCCATAGCCCAATATTCCAGCGTTTTTTCATGCCTAGCTTTCACGTTACCGACTTCGCTTTGTTTTCTCGACCTCGCTCTTGCTTCACGTTTTTGGACTTCCACGCTCACGGACTTTTGCATTACCGACCTCTGGATTTATTTGTCGACTACGAACTTGGATCACGGACTCTTTCTAGCATCTCTCTGGTTCTGAAACCTGCTCCCCCCGACCACTGATAAGCAGCGCAAAACCAGCCACGAACCTGCACGATTTCACCTCGCACCCGCCGGCTGTCAGCGCAGAATTCTCTCTCCCATCGGCTCTGGGCGCTTCTGCACTTCTGCGCAGATCGCGCCGCTCACAAGACTCCCTTGCTGGCTCATTACACCAACCGCGCTACACTCAAGCTGCACACGGAGCTCTCGCGCCGACTTCCGCATTCCTGCTACACTCAAGCTGCACACGGAGCTCTCGCGCCGACTTCCGCATTCCTGCCAGACTCACGCTGCACACGGAGCTCTCGCGCCGACTTCCGCGTTCCAGTGCAACTCTCTCCCTCTCTGCACACACAGCTTCACTACACAGTGCAACAAGCACTCCAACACCAAGCACATTAAGGTTCCTGCATTAACTTCCCAGCCTGTTTCAAGTTCCCCTAACTAGTAACTGTCATAATAAAATCCCAGGACCGCCTTCTCTGCACTTGGATCCTTCACAACCGGCGACTCCGTGACAGTATAATCTGACCATCGGAATGGATCCAGCAGAGGCAGCTCGCCTGAGGGGGGCACTAGAGAGCCAGGGAGCCCTCCTAGGCACTCACCAGCAAGAGATTAGACAGATCACCTCCACGCTCCAAACCATCACAGAAACCCTAACATCACTTACCATTCAGCTACAGCAGACTCAACCACCGCCAACACCTACTCCACAGCCCCCTCCTCCAGTACATGCCATAGGTCCTGAACCTCGCCTACCCGCCCCTCCCACCTATGCTGGAGATCCGTCTACCTGTCGCTCCTTTTTGTCCCAATGTTCTCTCGTCCTCGAACTACAGGCGGCGTCTTTCCCCACTGAACGATCCAAGGTTGCATACATCATCACACTCCTCTCAGGAAAAGCAAGAGAGTGGGGAACAGCATTATGGGATGCCCAAGTACCTTACTGTTTTGCATACAAAGCATTCACTGATGAGATGAGAGGTTTTTGACCGTTCGTTCACAGGACATCAGGCGGCAGGACAAATACTTCAGCTACGTCAGGGATCTCGATCCGTTTCCGATTATGCCATAGATTTTCGGACACTGGCGCCCTCCTGTGACTGGGACGAAAGGGCACTTTTTGATTGTTTCTATAATGGACTCTCGGACTCAATCAAAGATGAGCTTGCGGCCCGGGAACTTCCATCAGATCTGCAGGGCCTTATTGACTTAGCTAATCGTATCGATGCCCGTAAACAATCCCGACAGGAGATGTACAGACCGCTTAGCAAATTTCACACCCCAGCTCCCACGTCCACCACACCCGAGTCATTTCCTGAACCGATGCAGATAGGTCGCGCACATATTTCACCAAGGGAGCGCCAGCGCCGGAGGGATGACGGAGCCTGTTTTTACTGCGGCCAGGTGGGTCATGTTGTGCGCTCCTGCCCACTAAAAGGCCGGGCCTCCCAGTAGTTCTGGGGGTACAGGGGGGCCCCACTTCTACTCTTTCCCCGAACCAGCGCTCATGTTTTCCTGTTACCCTGAACCTGGACAATCATTCCTACATCACTCACGCCTTAGTAGATTCCGGGGCCGACCAAAACCTGATCTCCACTATCTCTGCCTCTAAATTTAAAATCCCACTCACTCTCTTGCCTCAACCACTCATAGTTCATGCTCTTGATGGCAGTAAACTTGCGCCTATCACACACCGCACCTCCCCCGTCACCTTACAGTTCTCAGGAAATCATATTGAGACCATCACTTTTTTTGCTGTCCAGAACGCCCATGCGCCCATTGTCTTGGGCCTCCCATGGTTAAAGTTGCATAACCCCCACATAGATTGGCGGAATCAAAGCATCCTGGATTGGAGCCCCTCCTGCCTTTCTTCATGCCTACGCTCTGCCACCACAGGGTGAACTTTGCCCTCCTTCCAAGAGGAGATCCCCAACCTGACTAACGTCCCCACCAAATACCACGATCTTCGACAGGTCTTTAGCAAATCACGGGCAGTCTCTTTACCACCTCACCGCCCCTATGATTGTGCTATCGACCTTCTCCCTGGCACCTGCCCTCCCAAGGGTCGACTATATTCTCTCTCTCGCCCTGAGAGAGAAGCTATGGAGCAATATATCAGTGAGTCACTTGCAGCTGGGATAATCCGCCCATCCTCCTCACCTGCAGGGGCAGGATTCTTTTTTGTGGAGAAGAAAGACAAGTGCCTCAGACCCTGCATTGACTACAGGGGGCTAAACGAGGTCACAGTCAAGAATCGCTACCCACTTCCACTAATGTCATCGGCTTTTGAAATACTCCAAGATGCCTGTATATTCACCAAGCTTGACCTAAGAAATGCCTACCATCTCGTCAGAATAAGGGAGGGCGATGAGTGGAAGACCGCGTTCAATACCCCCACTGGCCATTATGAGTACTTGGTTGTCCCGTTCGGCCTAACCAATGCGCCAGCAGTCTTCCAGGCGCTCATCAATGATGTCCTCAGAGATTTTCTCAACATCTTCGTGTTTGTATACCTGGATGACATCTTAATCTTCTCACGATCTGAAAAAGAACATAAGCTCCACGTCCGTCAGGTCCTACAACGTCTCCTGGAGAATAAGTTGTATGTCAAGGCAGAAAAATGCGAATTTCACTGCACATCCACTCATTTCTAGGCTACTTTATTTCTCCGACTGGTATTCAAATGGACCCCACCAAGGTGAAAGCGGTCACTGATTGGCCACTACCTTCATCCAGACGCAAACTCCAACGCTTCCTGGGATTTGCCAATTTTTATCGACGCTTCATCAAGAATTACAGCATGGTGGCCACCCCACTCACTGCACTCACATTGACCAAGATCCCGTTTCGTTGGAATCCCCTGGCAAACAATGCCTTCGAGGAGCTCAAGCGTCGGTTTACCACGGCACCCATCCTTACCTTCCCAGACCCCTCCCTCCAGTTTGTCGTGGAGGTAGATGCTTCTGAAACTGGTGTAGGGGCTGTCCTTTCACAAAGATCTCCTAAGGACAACAAACTTCACCCTTGCTCCTTCTTTTCCCGCCAACTCACACCCCCTGAACGAAACTATGACATTGGGGACCGGGAACTCTTGGCAGTCAAGCTGGCCCTCGAGGAATGGAGACACTGGCTGGAGGGAGCAGTACACCCTTTTCTTGTATGGACAGACCACAAGAATCTTGAATATTTAAAGACAGCCAAAAGGCTTAATTCTCGTCAGGCACGATGGTCCCTTTTTTTCTCCCGCTTTCTCTTCACATTATCATATCGGCCAGGTTCAAAGAATGTCAAACCCGACGCCCTCTCCAGGCAATTCTCCACGTCCCAACACACACCCACGGTACAAACCATTCTTCCCCCTCCATGCCTTGTGGCTACTACGCGGCTGGATTTGGAAAATCTGGTCCAGCAGTCCCTTGAACAGGTACCAGGCCCAAGTAATGTTCCTCCCAGGATGCTCTTTGTCCCTGCGTGAGTGAGATCCCAAGTACTCGACTGGGCTCACAGTTCTAGATTGTCTTGTCACCCTGGGGTGACACGCACACTTTCACTCCTGCAGCAACGGTTCTGGTGGCCTACCATGAAGGATGATGTTAAGCAGTTTGTCGCCACTTGTGACGTCTGTTCAAGGAACAGAACGACTAACCGCCCCCCCGAGGGCCTCCTAAGACCCCTCCCCATCCCACATCGTCCCTGGTCTCACATTTCTATTGATTTTGTCACTGGACTTCCACCATCTGACAATAACACTTGCATCTTAACAGTTGTGGACCGGTTCTCCAAATCGGCTCACTTTATTCCACTACCCAAACTTCCGTCCGCTAAAGAAACTGCCGAGCTTCTCATCAACCATGTTTTTCGGCTCCATGGACTTCCACTAGACATTGTTTCTGACAGAGGACCTCAGTTCTCAGCTCAGTTCTGGAAGGCCTTTTGTGGTCTCATCGGCGCCAACCCCAGTCTCATCTCGTTTTCACCCACAGACCAATGGACAAACAGAGCGCATGAACCAGGAACTGGAGAAAGCATTAAGATGCATGTCCTCTCGTGATGCAACCTCCTGGAGTCGCTTCCTACCCTGGGTAGAATACGCCCACAATTCGCTCCCCACCTCCTCCACGGGGATGTCCCCGTTCCACTGCTGCCTTGGGTACCAGCCACCATTGTTCCCCCCCCAGGAAGAGGAAGCTGCAGTTCCATCTGCCCAAGCCTTCGTCCGCCGCTGCAGAAGAACCTGGCAGCGGGCTCGTATCCAATTACAACGCACTGTCAGTTCTTTCCAGCGTCAAGCCAACCGCCGCCGTTTACCAGCTCCCAGATATCACATCGGCCAAAGGGTCATGTTAGCAACTCGCGACCTCCCTCTCAAGACTACCTCTAGGAAGCTCTCGCCAAGGTTCATCGGCCCGTTTACAATCACTAATCATCAACCCATGCTCTGTCCGGTTGGCGTTGCCTCTATCCATGCGGCGAATTAATCCCACATTTCATGTGTCACAGGTTCGCAGACTAGTCTCCTGTCCACTATCTCCACCCACCCACCCCCCCCCTCCTCCTCGACTTATAGACGGTGGTGAAGCCTTCACAGTCCATAGACTCCTTAAATCTCGCCGCCGCGGACGTGGTCTCCAGTACCTGGTGGATTGGGAAGGCTATGGCCCTGAGGAGAGAAGTTGGGTACCAGCCAGGTTCATCTTGGACCGTTCCCTAATCACGGACTTTCACAGACTCCACCCTGAGGCACCTGCCAGAACGCCAGGTGGCGTTCATAGGCGGGGGGGTACTGTCATGACCCACCAAGCCACAGCTCTGCCATGAATACATGAGCATTCCGTTCCACATTCCCAACCGTCCCTTATATCCCACCGCCTCCACACACCTGTGAGTCATCATTAATCATTTCCATTCCTTATTTAAACCACACACTGACACCACCACATTGCCAGATTATTGAGTGCCTTCCATAGCCCAATATTCCAGCGTTTTTTCATGCCTAGCTTTCACGTTACCGACCTCGCTTTGTTTTCTCGACCTCGCTCTTGCTTCACGTTTTTGGACTTCCACGCTCACGGACTTTTGCATTACCGACCTCTGGATTTATTTGTCGACTACGAACTTGGATCACGGACTCTTTCTAGCATCTCTCTGGTTTTGAAACCTGCTCCCCCCCGACCACTGATAAGCAGCGCAAAACCAGCCACGAACCTGCACGATTTCACCTCGCACCCGCCGGCTGTCAGCGCAGAATTCTCTCTCCCATCGGCTCTGGGCGCTTCTGCACTCCTGCGCAGATCGCGCCGCTCACAAGACTCCCTTGCTGGCTCATTACACCAGCCGCGCTACACTCAAGCTGCACACGGAGCTCTCGCGCCGACTTCCGCATTCCTGCTATACTCAAGCTGCAAACGGAGCTCTCGCGCTGACTTCCGCATTCCAGCTACACTCAAGCTGCACACGGAGCTCTCGCGCCGACTTCCGCATTCCTGCCAGACTCACGCTGCACACGGAGCTCTCGCGCCGACTTCAGCGTTCCAGTGCAACTCTCTCCCTCTCTGCACACACAGCTTCACTACACAGTGCAACAAGCACTCCAACACCAAGCACATTAAGGTTCCTGCATTAACTTCCCAGCTTGTTTCAAGTTCCCCTAACTAGTAACTGTCATAATAAAATCCCAGGACCGCCTTCTCTGCACTTGGATCCTTCACAACCGGCGACTCCGTGACACAAATATCGTCAGTTTCAAGTCCTTCGTTTGAAATGTAAGTATGAAATTCAGTTTTAAATGTTGTGACAAATTCCAACAATAACATTCAGATTTCATTTATTACATTCAAGTTGGTCTCATCAGTTTGGCACTGAGCCAACAGGTTTACATTTACATTTATTTCATTTGGCGAATGTCCTCATCCAGAGCGACTTTCATTTATCTCATTATACATATGAGCAGTTGAGGATTAAGCGTCTTGCTCAAGGACACAGCATAGACAGGTTGGTTGTGTGCAGCTCGATGTACAGGCTGTAAGAGAATTATATATACTGTATATATTCTCCTCTCTTCCTCATAGATCTGATATCTTCATGCTGCTATCTTCCTGTCTCCTCCTGCATCTGTTCTTAAAGGTGTTAACACTCCAGCTGTCCTCTTACACCATCTTATGTCTCTCTGTGTCCCTGATCAGACCCAACCAGACTGGACTGATCATGACTGTGTACATGAGATCACCACTACCTCTGCAGTCGCTCTGACTCGTCTTCTCCTCCTTTACAGCACGTCACACACATTTATGTTGATGTCTCTTGTTCTAGTCCTAATGATAATGTGACCTACTGCGTCTATTCTATCTGTAAACTGAACAATATTGTATTAGAAGATTATTCGCTGCCTTTTCTTTCAGCTCAAGCTGCTGAACTTAGCGCTCTTACTCCTGCATGTCTCCTGTTTAAAAATCAACCTGTTACTATCTTTACAGATTCACGTTATGCTTATGGTGTCACACACGATTCTGGGAAGATTTGGGCTATGCAAGGTTTTAAATCAGCTGACAGAAAGCCCATTTCACATGCTAATCTTGTCTCTCATCTTTTACAGGCTAGTTTGCTTCCCTCACAATTGGCTATAGTGAAGGTCAAAGGTCATGCATCTGGTGACTCTGAAGAGGTTTTGGGTAATAATTATTACTAGATACAGTATTCCAACATCTATTGACAGTGATAATGTCACTCCCTTCATCTCCAAAGTGACACAGAATTTGTGGACATTTTTAAGCATTGATTGTAAAATTCACATCCCCAAAGTTCTGGTGTGGTAGAAAGGATGAACAGAACAATCAGAGACAGACTGACCAAAGACATGATGTATAAAGGTAAGAACTGTGTTCATCTGTTACCGTCTGTGATTTGTGAAATTTGAACGACACCCAATTCTACATGCAAACTTTCACCCTTTGAGATTATAATGGGACGAGCGTCCCCCCCTCTGGGTAAAAGGTGACCCTGGTGTTTCTCTTACAGGTGATCTGGACATGATTGTCGGTGATTATTCACAGACTCACAGACACAGTGGATTCACGCCAGCCGTGTGAAGAAGCACCACAGACGTCTCTGACTGTCTGAAATAATCACCACTATCTCACAAGATCTCCACCGAGGGGCTCGTGGAGCAACACACGTCCTGAAGACACCTCAAAAGGGGACTCTCGTCACCTCTCACCTTCTCACATACACATAGGTTCAACTTTGTGTTAGCTTGATTTTTTCCACATTTGATTAAAATTTAATTTTTGTGCCAACGCCTGATTACTTACAGTACATACTGTTAATTTCATTTCTAACTGGAGTTCATGATTAGTAAAGATGATGATAAGAAAATAGATAGAAAAGTTATAGAGAAGAGAGTCAGGATTAAGTCACTTATCCCTGCTTCTTCACATTAATATCTCTTGCTATGTTGAGTTTTCTCCCTATCAATATCCAGCGTCCCTGATAATTCATTTTGGCAATACGAGACTTATATTGTTGGACAAACTAATGTCAATAACGGGTGATTTGTTTGTACGTTTCTACCTCACTCAGCCCAACATCCATTTAGACATAAACCGCTTCCAAAGTCCACTAACTACACGGTTTGTGCTGCTTCTTATGCCAAGCCCGGTCCTTTGTTTTCTATAGACAGTCGTATTGTTGATCGTACAGGTTATACTCGTGGTCCATATTTAACTAATAATAGTTGTATGTAAACCTGCGCTAATGGTTCTCACTGTGAGGATGTCTGTGTTTCTTTCCAGACAAGTTACACTGTCACTCTTCCTCTTAATTATTCCACGACTGTTTCTGTAGTGACTTTAAAACCCATGATAATGTTTCCTTTTATGTTTTCAGAGAAATGGCCTGAAATTTGTAGGCAATTAACCAAAATATCTTTGCCAGACAATTTATATTCCCTGCATACATACAGTACACACTAGGACTGGGTGATATGGCTGAAAACTGTATCACAATATCACAAACATTTCTCTCAATTGTAATAATGGTTTATGAGCATTATCTTTTATGCTACAAATATAGTATATAATCAGCCACTTTGCTCACTCTGACACTTCTTCCAGCACCCGACCTCCACACCGTATCTTCTGTCATTCCTGTAAAATTCACCTCAGCTTGTTCTTAAAGTCTGCACTTAAATATAAATGTAGAACAAGAGCTAAATGACTCAGTAGTGTTGATGATTTAAAAAGCTCCAAAGCCTGTGATTGGATAAGAGCAGTGATGTGATGAGTAAATATCTGCTCATGTTCCTGTTATAACACAGATGTTGCTAAGAATGAAGAAATGTTGAATGATTCATTATAAACAGGAGATGATGATGTTTCCCTTGAAGGAGAGATGATTACATGCTGTTGATCATGAAGTAACACAGTCCAGTTTATGGTTATTAATACACATTTTTCTTTTAGATTCTGGTGGTGGTGAACATCTTTGTGTGATGAAGACTCCGGTGTTCCTGCATTTCCATGTTGGTGATAGAGAACATGCTCATAAACACATCATTAATTTAGTTATAACACATGAAACAGACTCAGAGACGTGAGAAGTGTGTGTTCATCGTGCACAGTGAATCACAGACTGAGTGAACACAGACAAGTGGAGTGACACAAGTCATCAAATCTGACAGTTCTGTTAGGAAATATGTGAAACATCAGCCTTGTTGTGGTCGCAAGCAAGTTCATGGAACAAAACGAATTGTTCAATAATGCAGGTTTGATGGGTCTTGTGATTATTCTGTGTTTATGATTAGTATTTTTGGTAATGTACTTTGTTTTGATTTTTCTCATGCATATTATTTCTGTTTTGTTGGCATCACAATTAATATGATATATTTAAGTGCTTACAGTGGGCATAACTTAATCAAATCTAGGATTGCACGTAACTTGGTCTGTGCAAGACAGGTCAGGTCTGAGATGTTGCTGGGGGATCTTGTGGTTGGTCTTTTAACTTTTTTAAAAAGTGGATTTTGTGAAATACACTACTCACAATAAGTTAGGGATATTGTTATTTACATGAATGCTTTTTCTATTTGCTCTGAATTTAAATGAAATAAGTAAAAGTTCCCTTTGATATTACTAATAATGTATGAGACGAAACACCATTTTCATTAGTTTAATATTTATTACCCCAAAAATGTAGACAATAATAAGGATAGCCCCAAATAACAAAAACGGACAATGTCATTAGCGGGTGTTTCCACCATTTGCCGCAATGACAGCTTGACAGCGACATCTCATGCTCCTCACTAGCCTCATGATGTTGTTCTGAGACAATGCGTTCCACTCTTCCACAAGTGCTACACGCAGTCCTGCCAGGTCATGTGGGGGTGGGGTACGATCATCCAGTCTGTGCTTCAACTGGTCCCAGATGTGCTCTATGGCGTTCAGGTCAGGGGACATTGATGGCCATGACATATGATGCTGTGACAATTCTGCCACGATGTGGTCGAGCATTATCATCTATGAACAGAAAGTTGGGGGTGTGCTGGCGGAATTGGGGGATGATGATGGGTTCTATGATGTCTCTGAGGTAAGAATGTGCAGTGACTGAGCCATCTACAAAAAGCAAATCTTTTTTGCACTGACTGGTAATGCCTGCCCAGACTGTTGCACTTCCTCCACCAAAGCAAACCCTGGGGATCATGTCGACGTCAGCATATCGCTCTCCTCGCCTTCTCCAGCAACAATGACCCGACACTCATAAGTGAACCACTGGTAGACCACTGCTGCATTGTCCAGGTCACATGGTCACTGCCCACTGCAAACATTCATGGCGGTGTCTGGCATTCAAGCCAAAGCGGTGGAGTCGGTTGTGAATGGTTTGTCTGGAAACCCTAGTAACCCTCACATCTTGTAAACAGGCCTGCAGATGTGTGGCAGTTGCATAACGATGTCTGAGTGCATAGGTCCTTAGGTACTGGTCATCGTTGTGGTCTGTCACTCGTGGGGCTCCACTCCTGGGACTCATGAATTCTGCCAGTAGTTCTGTGTCTTGATGCAAGTCTGCTGATGACACTTTGAGACACGAGCAACATCTGACTGCTCGTCCGTGTGACTTTGTGTGTTCATGGCTGTTTGAATAATGAACTTGGAATGACTTACTGACAATACTAGCTTTTTATACCCACAGAATGTTGACATTGATGCCACATTGAAAAGGGTCTTTTGGTATTGGCCCCAATATAAGGATATAAGGCACATCTGTACGCAATGAGACCATTACATGGAAAACACAAAATGAGGTGTGTGTATCACCCCAATACAATTCCCTCCCTATCCCAAAAATGTCTGAAGTGAAAGAACACCGTGTGACTCACTCACAATATCCCTAACGTATTGTGAGTAGTGTACTGTAGGTATCTTTCAAATGAATTATTAAATGGAAACAAATGGGAACAAGTGAAAAAGTTGGAAGTATTTTTTTATTTTGAATTAACTTCTAACAGATGGTTTAGGTTAATATTGTATCATGTTTAAAGAAAGTTGTGTGTGTGTGTGCGTGCCTGGTGGAGGGTAAACAAAGTAATTAACATGTTTATTGCAATGTGTGTCACATAAGATTTTTTATCTTAGAGCACTCACTTGGTAGGTGGCCTCCCCTTCAGAAAGTGCGTGATGGGGCGGAGCCACTAAATGTTGCACGGTTGATGGCAGATGATCATCACTCTTTAAATGGGAGGCGTTATGCTCAGCATTCAGAAGTCATGAGAGAGTGTGTGGATGTTAAAGTGGAGAGTGGCACGTGAGGGTGCCCCACTTTAAAGGTGGGCAGATTGCAAATCCCTGTTTGATTGCAAGGTGTAGGACAGCCGCTTTCGGTTTCAGTAGGCCAGACATCGTGACACAGCCGCAAATAGGGAAAAGGCAGCTGCCTCAACATTAAGGCCCCGTACCACGTAGCCACGTCAACCTATGTCACCGAAAGAGGACTGGGTGGGGCTGACTGGCGGCGACCAACCGTGCTGCTGAGAAACCTGCGAGAGCCGCTGTCTACACAAATCCAATTTGCCATTGTTCCACTGCCAACACTCAGCAGCTGAGTGTCTACATGCCAGCTGGGTACTACTTCTGACTTACATGTGCAACATGCACAACTCGTGTGAGACCTTAACTACAGATATTACAATTGCTTTCTACTCTTTGTACACTGAAAAAAGTAATCCTTTGAATTTACTTGATCTTAATGTGTACATCGGTCCCACATCATCAAAATGTGGCCAAATTATACTATTTTTGCCTGCTAAACCACAATTTTTCATTCATGTTAAACTTGTGTGAAAGAATCATGTTTACTTAACAATCTTAATCATTTACTGTAATAGCAATTGATTGTGTAATTGTAATGTAATTTAATTATGTCAATGATACTCCATTATTATTCACAAGTCTAACAAGTTTTTTGTGCTACTTATGTTACTACAACTATATATGTTATACCATAATGTATACCAGCCCTATTTTCCCATGCTTTAGTGACTTTTAAAGATAACTCCAGAGGCAGTAAATATGTAATTCACCCTTTTTAAAAATTTTTTATTAAGGAACAACTTACAACAGGTACCATACTTTCATACAACACTAACAATCTAATTCACACACTAAAAAAAAAAAAAAAGAAACGTTGGGTTTAATTAATTTTTCTTGTCAACATGTTCCACAGTTAAACTCAACTAACATTTGTAAGGGTCTTTATTCACAACAAGATTACTGTCACAAGTATTTTAATAACAATTGGCACCATTTGAAATGCAGCACAGAAATTGAGAATATTATGGTCCAACAAAATATATAACACACACACCACACACATCTATATATATATATATAATATATATATATATATATATATATATATATATTATTTTTTTCCAACACTGTATTTTTTTTTTTTTTTTTTTCCAACACTGTCAACTTTGACACATTTAAAGAGGGAGGAAAATTGTGTTAAACATTATTTAATTTACCATATTAACAAAATTAACTATTTACCCTATTTTCTGCTATCAAATACAAATTTCTGCAAAGTCTAAATATATTGCATCCACAACAAAACATCCAAACATTTTCAATAAGTACAAAAAATGCCTCAATGTAGTGCTCGATGTTGGTTTACTCAGTTTGTTTTTAAGCATTTGTACCTTTGGTGAAAGTCTGGTAGCATCCAGCTGGAGGAAGATCCTCTGCAGTACCTCAAAGAATGTTTTCAATTCCTGAGGTTCATTGCATACTGTATATTAGACCTATTAAGAGCGCACATGCATTAGCGATGTCTCCCAAGTCATGAAGCACTTCAACCACTGGAGGGATAGTGGCATCACCTCCCTCAACACTGATGCTGTAGATGCCAAATACAACATGTTCAAGATCCCTCTCTGCAGCATGGCCATATGTATCCCGCTGTTACACACAAAAAAGCAAAAATGAAATCACTAGACTAATACAAAATTCCAAAGAGCCTGTTTGCATTTTTCCCTGTAAACGTTGTTTAGTATTTGATCACTAACTTTTGGTCCACACTGATTTCTCACAAACTTGAAAATACTTTCCTAAGTACACCGATGATCTGAGGCCATCTAATAGCAGCTTTATCTTATTATTTTTTAAGGCTAAATGGGTATTGTGATATTCTAAAGAGCTCACCAGTACCGTTACTTTTGCTATATATACACTTCTCTACTTTTCACCAAATAATGGAAATGTATGCAGTGGACCGAACTGTGACACGTGGGTAAATCCGTTAGCTGGCTAACTTCAGTCTAAAACACTAGAACTCTCTAAAACTACAGAAGCAGGCCAAAGTTAAATACTAATATCTGAGAAAAAATCTTACCTTTTTCGGGTGTTGACCTCCCTCGGTCAAAACGGACAAAACGTAACGCACGCTGACAGAGAGTCCATTAGCTTAGCACAGGTGTCGTTTGATTCTTCTTACTCTTCTGTTTCGTTAGCGGTTCATGACAGCTGGCGTCTCGCTACTGCCCCCTGCTGTATGTCTGAAATGTTGACTTAAAATGAATGGTTCATGTTTAGACAACCTATTAGGAATGTGTACGGTCAAGTTGAGACAAAATTACGTTAACCTTAATCGAAAAAAATAAAATTTTAAATCAACAAATACGATTATTATGAGTAAATTGAAATAAATTATATTATGTAAAATGCACAACCTGCCTTGTTCGTTTTTTTTGTGTGTAGTTCTTGGAGCTGAGGTTTCAAAGCATCAATAAAGGATATTTAAAACATTAATCTTTAAAATTAAAACTGAACAGCTGCTACCATCTCTCTGCTTGTTGTGCTGCAGGGTTCTACTGTCTATGTACTTCTGCTATCATCATGTCTTTTTCATACAATTCCTAAAACATAAAAGGTCATTACATTTACATGTAACAAATTAAAGGCATAATCATTCTTTAAAAACTGTCACAGCACTCCAGGTCATGCCCATATCTCAGTTAAGGTCATGATCACCTGCACACTCCTGCTCCACGAGCTATCCCATCCCTTGCTTTTCACTACCTCATTTACGCCTCCAAACACACCTGTTCTCAATTTCTGATCATCACAGCTCTCTATTTAACACACCTCCAGACAACAGCACTCTGCCAGATTATTATGTGCTATCCATGCCCAGTATTCCAGCGGTCGTTTACCTCTGCTTTGAACTCCCGGATCTCGACCACGCTGTTTTCACAATCTCGTCTTTACGGATTCACTGTTGCTGACCCTCGGATTTGTTTTTCGACCACGAGCTCTGATCACGAACTTTCTCGGTTTCCCGTTTCTGATCTAGCAGTCTGCGCGATTCTTCTGCATCGCTTTGCAGGATTGTCATCGCCTGCAAACAGCGTACGCACTTTCTACACGCGCCGGCTCGGCACTTCCGCATTCCTGCCACGGAGCTCATTGACTCTCTAAGCACTGAACTCGCTTTCTACATACACCGGCTCTACTCTTCTGCATTCGCGCTGCAGAGCTCCTTCCGAAAACAGTAAATGCTCACTCTGCGCTTGGATCCTTCACCCCCATGCACTCCCTTGACAAAAACAGAATAAAGTATATTTAACCTGTGATACCTGAAAATTCTACTTTCATAGAAGGCTTCATTTCTGAGTGGGTCTATCGGAATTATTTTTTTGTGTGAGAATGTTGACAACCTAAAAATATTTTGATGTAATTATACATGCTAAACACACAGCATAATAATAATAATAATAAACTATGGCATTTATTGTTTAACAATGATTTCTAATTATATGATATAAGGAGTACAGAATACTGTATATCTCCTGACAACAGATTCATAGAAGCAAACAATTATTTTTGCAAATAAGCAAAGCAACATTGCTAAAACTACGTGCATTTAAGAACATGGACGATAAGTATCCAATGTGCACCAGCATTCACAGGGCACACATCGGCTCCACGGGAAATTTCATGTGGGAAGCGTTTAAAAGCAAGTTAGTAATACTTAATTATGCAAGACATAAATGTACTGATATAAATGTTCACTATGTTCTGATTTAGTGACTTTCATGAGAGTTTGGAATTTGCCTGTGAACAAAGATGTTGCCACAACTGCACACAGCTGGTGTATTGGTTTCAGTAAAATAGAACTAATCTTGCCTTTTATAGATTAAATACGTAGCTCAAAAATAGCCAATGTTAACTGTTGTCATAATTGACACTTGCCTGTTGTTTCTCCAGAATGTAGTGCACATAAGCATCAATGACCTGTAGACAACAAGTTTGTAAGCAACATGCAAAAGTACAGTATTAATTTGTTGAACAACTTATTTTCCTTCTTACTTCATCCAAAAGCCATTTATTCCCTTGCAGGGTGCGAAAAGAAAAGCCAGTTTGTATGGGCCAACAACTGCTTTGACTGTCCCACCGTCCTTTGCAGAGCGTCATCACTAAAAAGCAAATGTAAAGTAGTTAGTGTAGCAATAAAAAAGTACATCAGACTAATAGTCAAGAGCAACAGATATTTAAACAGTTCAATGAACCATTGTGTAGTTCATTGAGATGAACTATTTTGTGTACAGTCAACTGACCACTTTGGTGTTTTTTTGTTCACCGTGTTTTTTTGTTCACCGTATGCAGCTTCACCAAGTATTTTAATCATCTCCATTCAATTCGATTGTGACAATACCTCAGACTGTGCAGATAAAAAATAAAACTCTAATAAAAATAAGAATAAAAGAATAAACATTCTAGGAACTGTATCCTAGACTAGTATATAGTTTATATACAATACAGAATAACAGTTATACAGAATAAAGTTATAATCTGTGATCTATGTGCAAAGTTATGGAATAAAGTGACTGTGTGCTAAATTTTATTATTATTTATTTTATTTTATTATTTAATGCCTGTATAATAATAAGTTGTAGCTTTTTTATTGTAAATAATAATAATTTACATTGTAAAGCCTATTGTTCTAAAGCTAATGAGGTCAGAAATGTGAATATGAACTGATTCTAATGACTCCTGTAATGAATCCCTTTTTAATTAAAGCCTCGACTCCGTTAAGTAAGTCATTTATACTAGTTATCTCAATTCTAATCTTATAAAAGCATAATTGGAAGTTTATACTTATAATATATATACTTGTACTCCTTATATTATTTTTGTTCTTTATAGCACTAGATTTCTGTTTATGTATATGTTTTTGTATTTTAATGATTAACTGTACTTTAACACTTGTAGGCCGACATTAACTAATATGAACCTGACCCGTGGACCTGTAGTCCCATTCCTGAGTTCTTGTCACCATATATGTGTGGAAATGCTCTTACTTTCACTTTTACACATAACTATGATTTCTGCTGTCTTATTTTTTTTATGATGCACTTATTAGTACTAGTTACTTCACCTAGTGATAAGTGAGGCCAGACACTGTTCAACAGGCTCAGGTTACACACAAGTGAGCTTCTTGTGCTTGAATTTGTAATATGTGAATATCAAACATCCAACCAATAAAACAATATCCTTGTATAACCTCCTCCAAAAACAGTGTGCAACCTTTAACTTGGTAACATTTAAGAAAGGATATGCACCAAACTGAACATAATACCATAATTAGGAACAAAAACCCCTAGAAACTTTCTCCAGGAAGTCTGACTACATGTGAGATATTCAGTAAAAAGACTTGGATCATCAGAACCTGCAAATGATGTACCTTTAAAATGATTATTAGAGGATAAAGGATTGAGAGTATGTAACAGGGCACTTCAGCATCAGTGATAGGAATTTTAAAATTTTGTTTGAGTCAACAAAAGACTCATGCTTAGTTGGTAAGTGTGTTAAAGTACCGTTATTATAAAGCTTGGCCTACTGGGTTACTTTTTGGACTTCTGTCTCTATGACACTGTGCACTTCTCTATTCTTGTACCAAATGCATTCAGGTTCCTCACAATCCACTGGTCCACAGGAACTAGGAAGATCTAAATATTTGAGCAATCTGTGGGAAGCCAGTGTATCAGAAAGACATGTGGAGTGAAAACAGGTAACAGTTAATTCACTATCTGCAGAACTTCCACACAAACAGTGAAGATATAGCTGATTAAATACTGAACATCACTACACAGCTGGATGATACAGGACTGCAGTGAGGAAGCACAAATAGGGGGGTGATCCAAAAATCCAAAAACAGTCACATTTTATCCAAAATTATGGAGTAAGATTTGTGAAGCTGTTTATTATACTGTTATCTGCTCCAATGTATTATGACTTGACTGCACTAGCTAGTGTACCACTGTGCAAAACTATCCACAATTCGGTACAGTGAGTATTAAATACATTTGGCCTTCCTGCTGTCTGTAGATGAGTCCACTGGCTTCGTTACAATTCGCAAACTTGTATTTTAACTAAAAAGTCCAGAGAGTCTGTGGAATTCTTGCCGCCATTTTGGACGTGTTCCAAATCTTGCAGGGAAACGTGATTATACACGCTGCTTGTGTGCCCTCTTGTGGACTCTGTGTGTAACTGCACGAGGAAAAAATGGCTAAAACTATTACAATAAATCTATTGCTTACAATTTTATTAAATTGTTAATTAATTGTTAATTAATTGTTAAAGTTTTAAATATTAGTGTCTTTGTATTTATTATTTTTTCAACATATTTCTTAGTTTAGTCAATGTGTCACAGGCCCACAGCCCCACCTACAAATGTTTTCATCATTTTCTCCTTCTACACCCAGGTAACCAAGTTATTGATCATAAAGTGAACAAAGCATTAATGTTTTAATAGGTTAAAAAAAGAAGTAATGGTGCATATGATTATAACGCTATGGGTGTTTGTTTATATATTTATTTACATTTTTTAATGTCTGTGTAGTTAATCTAGGATACCCGCTGCACCCAACACGCATGCACTAACTTCAGAAACGTATCAGCGTGCATGCGCCAACTTCCGAACCAACTTCTGTGCGTGTTAACTTGCATTAGAAAGTCTGTTCAGTAATTAAACCTTAGTTGACCCAGCGATTTTTAAATGAACTTGTTTTCACTAGTTCAGTCAGCTTTTTCATGTCTTATTGTTCTTTCATGTCCTCATGTTCTCAAGTAGAGTTTGGTGTTCCACAGGGCTCAGTTTTAGGCCCACTGCTTTTTTCCCTTTACATGCGTCCTCTGGGCAACATAATTCGTAAACATGGTATTAGTTTTCATTGTTATGCTGATGACACACAATTATATGTCTCAGCAAAAAAATCAGATGAGAAAAACCAGTTTGCTAAAATTGAGCAGTGTGTGCAGGACATAAGAGATTGGATGTTAATTAATTTTCTTCTGCTTAATCCTGATAAGACAGTTATAGTTCTAGTCATAGGACCACAAGTAGCTAGAAGTAAGCTTTCTGATCACACTAACTTTAGATGGCCTTTCTGTTCCATCAAGTGCAACAGTAAAAGACCTCGGTGTGATTATAGATTCCAGCCTTTCATTTGAAGCTCATGTAGGTAATATTACCAGGATAGCTTTCTTTCACTTTAGAAATATTGCCAAGATAAGAAACATATTGTCACTAAATGATGCAGAAAAACTAGTTCATGCTTTTATCACCTCTAGGTTGGACTATTGTAACGCCTTACTGTCTGGTTGTTCAACTAGGTGTATAAACAAGCTTCAGTTAGTACAGAATGCAGCAGCGAGAGTCCTCACCAGAACCAGAAGATATGAGCACATCACCCCTATCTTATCTACACTGCATTGGCTCCCTGTGAAATTTCGCATCGATTTTAAGATACTACTTTTGACGTATAAAGCACTAACTGGTCTCGCGCCACAGTATCTGAGTGAACTGTTAGTGTCTTACGATCCGCCACGCCTACTTCGATCAAAGAATGCAGGCTGCCTGTCAGTACCAGGTATTATTAAAACTACAGCAGGGGGCAGAGCTTTTTCTTACAAAGCCCCAAAGTTATGGAATAGTCTTCCTATAAATGTTCGGGACTCAGACACAGTCTCAGTGTTTAAGTCTAGGCTAAAAACCTATTTATTTAGCCAAGCATTTTTGTAAATAGATTAGCCTTAGGTAAAGGCGCAGATCTGGGGGACTCATGGACGTAGAGTATTCTGGTGAACTGGTATGTTTAGATGCTGTCTTCCCCACTCTCATTGATCACTCAGGTTTGTTGAAGGTGAGGCAGGAGTCCCTGCTTGCACTCTGCACTAAATATACATTCACTTTATACATGTGGATTGTGACCATACCTAACTGCCATCTCTCCTTATTTTCTGTTCTCTCCTCTCTCTCCTCTATCTCTCCTTTCCCTCTCCCTGTCTCTCTGTCGAGCTATACATGTCGCTCCTGATTTTGCCAGTGATCCAGACCCCTCTGCCCTCTGGACCCGTCTAACCAGTCCTGGAGTCCTGCTTCTGGTTGGAGATCTCGTCGCATGGATGCCTTGGGTGGTTTCCACGAAGACTGTCCTGTCCTCGACTGATGCAGACAGCTGTTCTCTGGGGACCTGTGACTTCAGTTGTTCGATAGCTCAGGACTGGAATTTCCTACAGTCTACCTGAGCATCCAGGACCAAACTGGACTCCTTTTAATTTAAATTAAAATTTTAACATCTCCTGTTACACTGAACTTCCAGTCTTACACATTATTATGCTGATCAATCCTTGCTATCCGTTATCACCCAGATGAGGATGGGTTCCCTGTTGAGTCTGGTTCCTCTCAAGGTTTCTTCCTATTACCATCTCAGGGAGTTTTTCCTTGCCACCGTCGCCCTCGGCTTGCTCATCAGGGACAATCTTATCATTTTGATTCATACACATTGCATACAAACTTACTTCTTTTGATTGTGTAAAGCTGCTTTGCGACAATGTCAATTGTTAAAAGCACTATATAAATAAATTGACTTGACTATTGTCCAGATCACTAATAAATACTCATTATGCCAACATTTTGCTAGTTGGATTTTTTACAGTGTTCTATTTGCAGATCCTTGATGTTGACGTCCCCATTAATATTCCTTGTGCACCACATTTTCTATTTTGTTTAGCTTGTTTTGCTGTTATTCTCTAACCCCAATGTTTCCCCTCAGTTTCTCTCTTTGTTTCCTTCTCATAACCCGACGAGTCTTTTAAGAGCCATTTTCCGTGCAAACATGCACAAAACAGTGTGTAACAGGTAACACACAACAGTGATTGCATGTGCCGTGCCCAGAGATGACTTCTCAATATGGGCCAATTGTCTCAGAAGATAGGAACGACTGCTGGAGAGAGGGAATGAAACTACCAGCGATTGAATGATAACACAAAGAATTCAAATTGGCGGCACGGTGGTGTAGTGGTTAGCACTGTCGCCTTGCACCGCCAGGGTCCGGGGTTTGATCCCCGGCCAGGCTCCGGGTTTGATCCCCGGCCAGGCTCGATTCCCGTCTCTGTGTCTGTGGAGTTTGCATGTTCTCCCCGTGCTTGGTGGGTTTCCTCCCACAGTCCAAAGACATGTAGGTTAGGCTAATTGGTGTTCCCAAATTGCCTGTAGTGTTTGAATGAGTGAATGTGTGTGTCTGTGCCCTGCGATGGATTGGCACCCTGTGCAGGGTGTACCCTGCCCAAGTCTCCTGGGATAGGCTCCAGGCCCCCGTGACCCTGAATACAGGATTAAACGGTATGGATGATGAGTGAGTGAGTGAATTCAAATTTATAAAGGCAAAGTTTCTTTCTTTGTTTTGTTAATTTAAATAGTCAATAAGTTGAAGATGCAATAACTGCTAAATTAGCTAATTCGGATGAAGTTCGTGAATCAAATAATTCAGTTCAAAGAGTCGGCACACATTCAAATCAGAGAAGGAATAGTCTCTCGCTCCAAAAGCAAAAAATGGGAAAAAAACGATCAAGTTCGGAGTATCAAAAAAAGGAGTCTCTTGAATCCAAGACATGAAAACTGGAAATTTCCTACCAGTTGGTGGTCTTAAAGCACATAGCAAAAGTCTGTGGGCGGCTCGCCATTTGCGCGCATGCAATCGCATACGATTCCTCGTCATAGGTTTACATCCAGCATAAAGTGTAAACGTAAGTGCGAAAGTTTCACCTTCCAAGCATACTTAATCACATTGATCTTTTAAACAATTGGTTAACATTTCTCACTAAAACTAATCTTTAGCATGAGTTTAGCACGATCACTTTTTCGTATATTATCTCCTCTCCCGCTGCAAACATGGCCCGACCTGTCCGCGGGGCTTACCAAAATATGCTGCTACCATTGGCCCTTGGGAATGTCTATCACCGAATGAGGCTTGTGATTGGGCAAATCTTTTTCTCTCTACCTTTTCTCCTTTCCCCCCCCAATTCTTAGCTTCCTTTCTTAATATGATTTTAACCCCTTCACTGACTACCTGAGTTACCTGGGTTACAAGTGTTAAGCATGGGGCAGTGTGATCAGCATTTAAAAGACTGCTGCAGCATTCGCTCTTTCTGCTCATACACCAGTATGCCACAGTTGGTGTACTATCACCTAAAAAACATTTCCAGTTGACAGTGCACCATGATGGTGAGTTTAACATTTTTGCTTTTGTCACTTTAGTTTGTTTACTATGGTGCCAAACCGGCCAGTAATGCTCTGTACATGATAGAGTGTTTGTTTTATTTTAATATATCGGCCGATGATTGGTGCATCCCTACTTCATTGATCAAGGACCTTTCATTAAATCACGAATAAATTTGCTTGTTATTTGACTGTCCGCAGGCCAGAGTGAAATACAAATTAAGTTTAGTTTAGCAATTGTTTACAAATATATATAGTAGTGACTATTTTTTTGTTTTGTTTTCATTTCAGATTTCATCATCATAAAATGCAGTTTGAAATGTCAGGCAAAATCCCACTTTCACTGACTGTGTTAATTCGGGCAAATTTACTGAAGCACATTGCCAGCCATTCTTCCACACCACCCCATCCTCAGTTGTCATCCGCCCAGCAGACTCGGCCTCAGTCGTCATCCGCCCAGCAGACTCGGCCTCAGTCGTCATCCGCCCAGCAGACTCGGCCTCAGTCGTCATCCGCCCAGCAGACTCGGCCTCAGTCGTCATCCGCCCAGCAGACTCGGCCTCAGTCGTCATCCGCCCAGCAGACTCGGCCTCAGTCGTCATCCGCCCAGCAGACTCGGCCTCAGTCGTCATCCGCCCAGCAGACTCGGCCTCAGTCGTCATCCGCCCAGCAGACTCGGCCTCAGTCGTCATCCGCCCAGCAGACTCGGCCTCAGTCGTCATCCGCCCAGCAGACTCGGCCTCAGTCGTCATCCGCCCAGCAGACTCGGCCTCAGTCGTCATCCGCCCAGCAGACTCGGCCTCAGTCGTCATCCGCCCAGCAGGCTCGGCCTCAGTCGTCATCCGCCCAGCAGGCTCGGCCTCAGTCGTCATCCGCCCAGCAGGCTCGGCCTCAGTCGTCATCCGCCCAGCAGGCTCGGCCTCAGTCACCTGCATTCCTCCCAAAATGCTCAGCCAGAACGACTGTAACTTGCAGCCAATGTAATGTACTTTAACCTGGCTGGCCAAGAATCTACAAACTCATATAAGGCGGCATCATACTGACAAAGAAAAATGCAATTACACCTGAGAGGCACTTTCAATCTCAGTGGATTCATGAAAAGATTGCCCTTTTTGCAGTTGAAAAGGCTTTCTATGGTCAAGCAACATCCATACATGTCATAAAAAATACTTGGGGGACAAACTATCATTCAGCTTGCGAAAATGATTAGTGTGTTTTAAATTCAGAGTTTGCGCACAACACTGGGATCCTACCTTTTGAGTGCTGCCATCTCCAATCACTAACTTTCTGTAAACAAGTTGACAAAACCAAAGTTGCACTGACAGAAAATTGTCTCTCGCAGCTCGTGCCGGAGAAGTAGTTTGGAAAAGCAAGAAAAGCCCAACTGTTACTGTTGCAACAAGAGGCAAATACTGCAGAGACACCTTTGTCTTTCCATGTCACTTGTGGAAGTTTATCAACAAAGTATTTCATTTCTGTCTTTGAACCAACAATGTCCTATTACAGCAGAATGGGAAGGGTGATGGTGGCTTATGATAAAAAGAAAAATAACTGGCATTGTCCTCGGCAATCATGCATACACAAAGCGACAGCAAAGTGGCATCTTTTCCAGACGATGCAACAACTCTTCAAGAGAGTAAAGAGTTCAAAGGTCCTTAACACTGTCCATAAATCTGATGAGGCCATAATCTGATATCCCCCAAACTCTTCTACTGTTAAGAAGATGATGGAATATTTGCTTGAAAATAAGAAAATTACAGTAGAAATTTCACAGGACATCCTGCAAATGCCAAAACACACATTTCCAAAACATCTAGTGCCTGAGGAAGTTGAATTCAGATTATGTAAGGGAGATTTGGGTGAACCAGTGATGATAACTTGTCGGGCGAAGATAATCACTTTTCATGGAGTGATTCAGGGTATGTAAATTCTTTTTCCTCATATTGCTTGGATAAATATTTTGTTATATTTATGTTATTGTTTTGATAGATATTTTATTTATCAGTAAATTATTGCTGTTTTTTTCAGGTGTATCTACTTATTACAAGTTGTGCCATAAATGCAACCTCACATACAGGTACCAAGAATGGAGGGATGGTTTGCACAACTTCAATGATCATGTAGTCCTCACACTGCATTTGTGTGTGGTATTGAGAAAATTCTCTACAGGTACAATATCATGAATGATACCTGCTGTTGTACTTATGTATAGTTCATGACCATGACTAGTTCATTAACAACTTATTTTTTTATTATTGCTAATGGCTCAGATTTAACATTTTATACTGGTTTGGGTCTTAAATGACTACCGTAGAAGTGCTCTTATTTTATTTTATAGTTTATTTCCTAATTTTTTTTTTTAACCTTTGTTCTCCTCTTTGTCCTTCCAGAATCACACAGCTATAGATAGGGTTGTGCAGATAATTGAGGCCACAGAGGGAGAGTCCTTGCCCAAAGGGGACCTAATCATGCAAGCATATCTGCACTTCGAGACTTTGTGATTTGAACTACATGTACTCCTGTGTGTTCTGTGGATACAATCCAAGTACCGTGATTATGGACCTTCATAAAAAAGGAGTGTTCAGCATCCTAGGTAAGTATAAAGTTATTGTAGTTGCATTGGTTTCTTGTTGCTGTGTAAATTAATTCACATATTAAGCTTTCATTTGAGTTTTTTTTTATTATTACAGTGAGTGAAATCCCATCTCCACCTGCAACGTACGATGGTCATGTTGACATAGAAAAATTTTGGGATGCAGTGGCAATGGACATATTAAGCAGGGGGTTTTACCCAAGTAAGTTTTGATTATATTTTGTGTTTCATATAGGGCTGCATGATTTCATGACTAAAATTCTGATATGCTTTAGGGACCTACAGCTCTGCAAATTTTGTATGTTTTCCTTACATGATATTCTCCGTCTATGTTCACACTGCAAGGGTTAATCCTTCTCATTTCTAATGTTTGATCAATTATTTGATTATTTTTTTTTGTATTGCTGTCCATATTGTTATTTTAAATATGGCAAATCTTAGATTTCCAGTGTGATCAGATTTTGAACTGCTTTTGATATGAAGCAGGTATGAAAACCTAGGATTTGTTTTTCTGTTTTCAGCCTAACGCTTACTTTTGCTTAATGTTTTATTTCTGAAAATTTCGAAATAAATTTTTATTCATCTTAGAACACTTTTTTTTTTATTAGCTTAAAGCATAAACATCTGATTTTTTTAAAATAGAAAACAAGATTTTAATGTTTTCTGTCATTATGTTTTTCTAGCAGATTTATCTTGATGTAAAAATTTATAATGTTTAAGCTGAAAAATCTGACAAATAGACAGTAATGATTTTTTAAAATTATTTTATCACTTTGCAGTATAGCTGTTCAAATCAATTTATGCTTCATATTATAGAAAATCTAAATATTGAACTGAGTTTAAATTTTTTTTTGGTTGTTTTATGTTTGTTGCATTAAATTGCTATATTTTTCTTCCTCAAGGTGGTAAAGAAAACCGATTTACAGTTTCACCAAGTTATCACTGGTCCCCATGGATAGGTCCAAAAACAAGGCAATCAGCCATGGTATTAAACACGGAGAGTGCAAAGATATATTCTCCAGATGGAGGAAGTGACATTGATGTGCCTTTTACTGAGAAAAGGCTTGGAGATGAGCTACTTATACCATATGATGCTATTATAACACCGATGGCTGTATAGCACGATGGTGTGTATTTATGTATGCAATCAGAAACATGATTATACTACTTACAAATTTGCGTACATGATCAGATTGCAGATTTGAAAAAGCTGTGTAGAAAGTGTGGAGTTGATGCTGTTGGTTCCAAAATGGATCTCGTCCTCAGACTTCATGGTAAAATGTCAAACAGAGTCACATACAACAAGGTGTTTGAAAAGTGTGTGAAAAGGTGTAGTGCTTCAGGTGAGTTTTTTCCCCCTCTCCATACGTATTGTTGGAATGGGTTCACTGGTCGTTCAAAAAACTTGTAAGTTTTCATTTAAATGTTTTATGTGCTTTTAGGTGGTGTTGGAGTAATCATGTGTCCGTGTGGTATTGTATATTTTGTCAAGTTCAACCTGAGAGCGGAGAGTCCACGTGACTTTGCTGATCCTCTTTTGTCTTGGACACAACATTTTCCAAATATAACGATTTATGTCTACCCAAGAGGGTTCGTGGCACACACAAATAAGCGAAAACCACTTCACCCACCTTTCCATCCCTTTGAGGGCAAAGTACAAGACACTACCCCTGAAAACATACAAAAAGCAAAAGAAGGCAAGTTAAAGGTTCACCTTTCCTGGCTGGCTCACAAGAAGACGCTTGTGGATCCTGACTGCCACCCAATCACTGGTTCCTCAGAGCACTACTGCTTGTGTGACATTTTCCACCAAAACAATATTAAAGATGCATGTTATGAAGATATAGTTAGTACCATAAAGTGTAAAATTATAATGAAGTGACCTTTCAGAATTCACATTCAGCACATCAATAGAATATTTAAACATTACCCAGTGTGATCTTTCCATTGTAATCTAACTGAAAATTACGATTGCCACTGAACAATTGCTTGAGGTGCTCCTTCTTCTTCCTGTTCTTCCCAAGGTTCCGATGATGAAGTATATTTTGAGCAAGAAATATGTGTGCAGATGGTCTTAAATGATGTAAGAAGTAATTATTTCTCTTTTCTTCTGAAAACAGCTGCTCTGCAAACTGACTATTATTTTTTCCAGCCAGCTCTGGTACGACACCAATAGTATGCAACATGTCTCTGATCTTTACTATTGTTTTGGTGGAAAACGTCACACTAGCAGTAGTGCTCTGAGTGCTCTGCTTGCAGCCCCGCCCCAGATTCAGGCCCGCCTTCATCCACTTACAACCAATAAGAAACAATGTGGGCGGGACAACACGTGCAGCCACACATCCATCTGCAGGCTGCAGACAGGAGTACTTGCTGCAGACAGGGGCTTCTCGACCAGGAAGGGGAATTTGAGCAATGGAAGTGAACCACAGTAAAGTTGGTGTTATACACTAAATGCCCCCCTTCCACGGATTGCACCCCCCCACAAAATCTCTATCAAATATATTAGGACATCACAATCAAAAATTCATATTATTATTATATTTTTATTATGAAATATATTATTACTATTATAATTACTACTATTATAATATGACAAATTAATTTTACCGCGGTTTATAGCAATGGAGTCACTAAGGGACCGTCTAAAAAGTGCATGACCGTTTGTTGGGTACAGATAATTTGTTAAGTGAGAGTCGGGGTGTTTTTTATTATTAAAAGAATATATAATAATTGTTCTGTACTATAATCCTCTCTATCCTTGCTAATAACTACAACCATTCCTATTGCAATATTCAGTTTAATAATGTTTTTTAACTACATTTTTACAACAAAAAAATAGCTTTTTTGTTATGTGGATTACACATGTAAAACCAGTAGTACTATAGTCCACTCTATCACTGCTAATAACTACCTTTTTCTCATTCAGTTTGATATCATTTTTCTTTTCTTTTTTTTGTGCAAAAAAACAAAAAAACAACTGAATTAATATCAAACTGAAGATTGCAAAGGGAAGGGTTGTAGTTATTAGCAAGGATAGAGTGCATTATCGTACAGTTTGTTTTACATTTGAAATTTCTATAGCAAAAGTTTTATAGAATTTTGTTGATTTGTCATTTTGTGCAACTCAATACACTGTACCAAAGAGCATTCATTGTCATACATATCTTTACAATTTTTTTTTTTTTTTAAAACACTCCAACTCTCATTTAACAAATTATCTGTTCATTGCCACACGAATTGTGTGTAATCATTTATTTTTAAATGTATTATAAAATAATTATTAATCAATTAAATAAACAAACAAATAAATAAACAAATACTCCAGTGTAATACACTGTAGTACAGTGTAATACACTGTAATATGTTTGATGTCCTGTGAGGTATTTCTCTGTAATCTTGTGTATTCTTCTGTAAACAAACGGTTGGGTCTTGATCATACACATTTTAGACGGTTCCTTAGTGATTCCATCGCTATAAAGCGGCGGTAAGCAGCGTTTCTGACAGATTTAACTCCAGCAGGCTGTAACAGGAGAAGATCTAAAAATATATTAATTTGGAATAGCTTCTCTGTTCACTCCAGAGTAAAAAAATATGCGATTTGTCATTTTTGTATGTTTATTTCTTGATAAACAGATGAGATAATCTTGGTTCACCTCCATTGCTCAAATTTCCCCCTCTTGGTCGGCGACTGCAAGTGACGTCACTCCCCATACAATCACACCCCACAGTATAGACCCACCCCTGACGCTGATTTACAGATTTCCGAGTAACGCGTTGGAAATTTAATTTTTGAGATTTTGAAAAATGTCCGGGATATCACTCCATATGTTCGTGGAGTTTCAGTAAATTTTAGTGACGCGTTTTAGAAAGATATATTGGTGGAGACTGAGACGACTGAAAGCGCACCCTGTATATTTTCTTTATTTTACAAAAGCACAATGTTTTGTGGATATTGAGTGTACATACACTAGGTTCCCCTTGATGGATGGGCAGAGATTGATTTTCAGATACGTAGCCAGTATAATGGGCAACAGTCAGAGTACCACTTCTTATCAGTCACAAATGTAACTACCCCCTTTTAGGTAGTAATGTAATTGCAGAAATTATCAAGAGGAGCACAGATCAGGAAGACTATGTTGATGTGAACGAAGTTCTTAAGGGAGCATTGAGTTGTCAGTGATAGCACCGTGGAAGCATTAGTATTAGCCCTGCAGATGATTGCACCCACTGAGGCACCACAGTGTGAGGTATCTTCATCTTGAACCAAGTAAGGGGGATATGAGTATATCTTAGTCTTGGTTGACCACTTTACCCGTTTTGCTCAAGCCTACCCAACTCGGAACAAATCAGGAAAGACCGCAGCAGAGAAAATCTTCTTTGACTTTATCCCACGGTTTGGGTATCCCAAAAAAAAAAATTCATCATGATTAGGGTCGGGAGTTCGAGAACAGCTTGTTCCATAGGCTCGAACAACTAGCCGAAATTGCTCATTCTCGAACAACCCCCTACCACCCACAGGGGAATCCGGTTGAGTGTCTAAATAGGACCCTTCTCCAGATGCTCCGTACTATATCAGAAAAAAGGAAGTCAGAGTGGAAAGACCATCTACCACACATAGTCCACGCATATAACTGCACAAGGCACGAAGCCACAGGGTACTCTCCGTTCTTTCTTCTCTTCGGCAGAGCACCACGGTTACCCATTGACTTGCTCTTTGACCTTGAACCTGAGCCACAGAAACAAACACGTCAAGATTATGTGGAGAAATGGGCTTCAAGGATGCAAGAGGCATACAAAATTGCATCAGAAAATAATAAAAGGTCTTCTGCAAAAGGGAAAAGACATTACAATCGAGGTGTTAGAGGAACGGTGCTGTCCCCTGGGGATCAAGTGCTTGTCCGCAACCTCTCTGAGCGAGGCGGCCCTGGTAAACTCCGTGCTTATTGGGAGCAAAAAGTTTATCGTGTTGTAGAAGGAATTGGAGATGGACCTGTTTATAGAGTTCAAGCAGAAATAGGGGACCGAACTTCCCGTGTGCTGCACCGAAACTTGCTCTTACCTGTAAATGACTTGCCACTTGAAGGAAACAAACAAACCTTGTGTTTCACAGAAATCAAAAAGAATGGTGTCAAATCATTTAAACAAGGAAGACATAAGTGAACAAGACTCTTGTGATTCTGAAGAAGAAGTCGTATACAGTCCCAGACCCACTCCTGTTTATGAAACAAGGATTGTCCGTGTAAGTTCTCCCGAACAGGAGAAATGCAGTACGCTTGGAGCTGAGGCACCAGAATTTAAACCTATAAATATGTGTACAAGACAAACGGATGAACAATCAGGTGTGGGGACTTCTGAACCAGCGAGAGCTCCAACTCCAGCTGATCTAAATTCACCGGTAGAAACTTTTGAAGAACCGACAACTGAAACGGTGGGAGATATAAATCAGGATGAACTTGATCCAGGTGTTGAACCAGTTCAAAACCCTATGACAGAGGAATTTGTCCCTTTACGGAGGTCTGTCTGAACTCCAAAACCAAGAGATATGTTTACATATGACCAGCTGGGCCAGCCTACATACCAAGCTTGGGGACCAGGAGCAAATGCAATGCATGCTTATGTTCTCTACCCAGTCCACACTTACCCTGTACTACCTGACATGTTCCACCACCAAATACCAACAGTATGGGCATTCTAGAAAAAACTCATGAAGGAATAGAAAACACTTCACATTCTCATCCTAAACAACAGTTTACTTTTTGTGACAGCTCTAATTGCCTAACTAGTTAGTTCTGGGTGTCCGGAGACATCTCTGAAAGCAGGGGAGAGTGTAATGGGCTAAGGATATGCTGTTATTAGGTTACTTAAAACATTGTCATCCCCACAGCTACATGTATTTTTGTTGTTGTTTGTTTTGTTAGTTTTTCTCCCTTCTATTCTTACAAAAGATGGGAATTTTTTCAAGTTAAAACTAGTATATTGTAGTAACATTACACCACCACGCCCATAGATGGCGCACCAGGCACCCGTGAAATATACGAGAGAGTAAACTTTTCTCTGGTTGGCAGGTTCAGTAATAAACTGGCTGCCATTGTGGAAAGACATAACACGTGTGCTCGTGTTTTTCACAGGAGAATCAAAAAGGTTTATTCAACGATTCACAGTGCACATCGCCTGTGTATCATTTGCTCCTGGCACAGATATCCCCTAGGTCTGAGGCCGGTAACACATACAATTGAAACCAGATATTTACATACACTTCATAAAAAAAACTGCACAAATATTTTTTTCTTCACTGTCACACATTAAATCAGAATAAACCTTTTCTGTTTTAGATCAATAGATATTAATACAGGGGCGGCTGATGCAAAAATAAATTTGGGGGAGAGAAAATTTTTTTACTTTTAATAATTGCCTGTAAATAACCATTTATCAGGTGATTAAGCACCTTATAATTACTACTAGTATAAAATATGACTCACATCGCATCCAGACAGCCAGCTCCACTTGCCATAAGAAGTGCTGGAAAAGCACCGAATGTAAGCTCGGCCATGATCACTTCACTGTTGATCACATGACTGCTGCTTAATTAGAAGATCAGGTCGATCTGGTACAAGCTCTTTAACTTTTTTCTTTCTTCGTCCGTTCGCCTTGCAAAGGGGTATTTTAGTAAAGAAATTACAGAATTGGCTGGCTTCCACGTCAATCACTACTCAGTTCATTAACTAACAATCTGCTGACCGTTAATAAGACTCATTGAGACTGGTCCAATCACATGAGCCCAACTATTTAAAAACAATATTGATTCGCTAAGAACAAGGGAGGGTTCGGGGTTCACAGAGCTGCACCCCAAGAATGATTTGAAAAAATCCAATTAGAGTTCAGCCTCAAATCACATGCTTTTCAAAAAATTACGTGCCTACATAGACACTCGTTTGTCCGGCGGGTGTCACAATTTTCTTTATTGTAAATAAATTAGATTAAGAAATACAGTGGAATATTGTGACTAAATGCCTTTATTTAATTATTATTAAAATAAATAATTATTATGTTAAATAATTACATGTATTCTTCTCTGCCTAAATTTAATGGGACAGCACCCCTGTGCCCCTTATTGACCGGCGCCACTGTATTAATATATTTTTCACATTTGTTAAATTTCAGAATCGAGCGAGGGAGAATTTTTACTTTTTTTTTTTGGTTAATTGATTTACATTTGAGTTGATTGGTAGCACACCTCTAACAAAGAGCCTCTTTCTTTGACATCATGGGAAAATCTAAATAAATCAACCAAGACATCAGTAAAAGAACTGTGGACCTCCACAAATGTGGCTCATTATCCACAGTAAACAAGTCCTGCACCATGAGCTGAAAGGTTACACTGGGAAGAGAAAGCCATTACAAAACACCATAAAAAAAAGTCTTCTACCAGATTGCTCATGGGGACAAAAATCTTCTGAAGACATGTCCTGTGGTCTGACGAAACAAAAATTGAACTATTCGGTCATAATGTGAAGTATGGGGGTTGTAGCATAATATTGTATAATGTTGTGGGACTGCTTTGCTGCAGAAGGGTCTGGTGCACTTCACAAAATAGATTGCATCATGAGAAAAGAAAATTATGTGGATATATATCTGAAGACATCAGCCAGGAACTTAAAGCTTGGGCGCAAATGGGTCTTCCAAATGGACAATGACCCCAAGCATACCTCCAAATTAGTCAGAAAGTGGCTTAAGGACAACAAAGTCAAGGTATTGGAGTGGCCATCACAAAGCCCTGATCTCAACCCCATAGAGAATTTGTGGGCCGCACTGAAAAGGCTGTCTAACTGTCCTGTTGGCTAACTGAAATATATTTTGTAAAAAAATAAATAAATACTCACCAAAAGAATAAAGAGTCCACAAAACTGCAATCTTTACCACTTTAGTGCAGCTTGATAGCATCAGTCCTTCATTGCATCTCAATTAAAGGAAATTACTGTCTCAACTTGATTTACTAAATGTATTATGGGTCTCCAAATTTTTCAAGAACACCTGTTATCAATTCATTCAACACTTATCTAGTTGGATTTTTTTTTACAGTGTGGGCTGCAGGTTTCCCAATGTATTAATGCTCTTGTATTAGCAGCACACTAAACACACAATTTGATAACACAAGTGTAAATTTCAGTATTTCAAAATATTTTTTTATACATATCAAAATGAATAAAATTGAACGAGCTTAAAGGATCCTGGCTAATAAAAATAATGATTGTCCTAAACCTTACAAGTTTCCATTGTATTCTTTCAGTAAACATCCTAAACTGAGAGAGTTGGTTCCTGGAAATTTATTGAAGGGATTTCTTGTAGATTTTTGACCTGGCTGCTATAAACGCTAAATACTGTATTTTATTGATTTGCATTTTGACTATCAATTGTTTACACTCATTTATTATACCTATATTGCAACACAGTATCTTGTTTTGCACTTTTACTCACATTAGAATTAGTAGCTTTGCACTCAAAATGAACTTTGTATTGGTCGGCTTTTCAATGTTTTAACTGTGCTCATTGACACACTTTCACTTCTGCACTTTATGTAGTTTGGGATTCTTTTGGTATAATTTAAGATATGTGTCTCAGTTAGTTGTGTTGTTTAATATAGCACTACTGTATGTCCTGGAGGAATGTTATTTCATTTCATTAGGTACTGTATTTACTGTATATGGGTGAAATAACAATAAAAGCCACCTTAACTTCTGATTTGGCTTCTCTATAAACACACATTACATCATACAGAAAGCACAGTTTCTTTTATTTATTTATTCATTTCAAACTTGCTTCCTCTTGTATTCATTCTGGACTTTAGCTATATTTTCTTTATGTGCATGGAAATACCCTTTACTATTAAATATAGATGAAGTTATTACTGTTGATTTTTATTTTTTTTTTTGTACTGTGCAATTTCACCAAGTATTTAAGTGATCTCCATTTGTATTTTTCTTTCTTCCACAAAGTGAAAGCTTTGGCACAGTCCTTAATAACCTTAATAATCTTTTAAATAATAATTTTTAAAAAATCCAGTTATTTCAAATCTCCTTAAATGCATGACAGTAATTTGACACTTCTGAAATAGTGACATTTTGTCTGGAATCTTTAGTCAAATCATGAATATATTTTAATAAATTCAAATTAAAAATCAGTACCATTTTAACAGTAAAAAAAAAAAGGTTTCTCTGTATTTTAAATTTTAATAAGCAAGTTGTAGCTTTTTTGGAAATAATAAACAGAGTTGGGTATATAATAATTCTGTAATCGAATTACTTTTACTAATAACGCAGTAATGTAATACGTTATATTTTAAATGCATGTAATTTAATTACAGTTACTAATGTAAATAACATTACGTTACTAGCATTACAACTGTAGTGTTTGAAAAAAATGAATCAAAAAGCATTTAAAAAATCACGTCTTGCGTGGCAGCATCAGTTAACGAGCACGCGCTTAAATCAATCGTCGGAGAGCTTTGTAGTTTTACATTTGATGATGTAACGGGTTCACTCTTTTTTGCACGGGCGGCACAACAGACACACGGACACGAGGCGGGGTCTTACGGGAAATTGGGGTAATTTTATTTAGAAAAAACGGGGAAGAAGAGGGTTAAAGGAGGGAGGAAGGGGGAAAACGCTAAGGATTTTTCTCCTTCGCGCGCCTGCAGAAGGGGAACACCACTACATACGGAGTGAGCGAGGAGCGACAACAGGTCAAGGCGCACGCCAATCACAGACACACGCCGTGCCATGTTTTCCAAGTAACTTTTTACATGTAATGATCAGTAAGGTAAGCATATTACAATTTTAAAGTAGTAATTTGTAGTATATTACCTTTTTTGAGTAACTTTCCCAACACTGATAATAATGCTTTACGTTTTAAAGCTTACTGTTCTAAAGCGAATGAAGTCAGAAACGCGAATATAAACCGATTCAAAGAGTCGACTCCCGAATGACTCATAAGCTGTAATGAATCATTTTTCCTAAAGTGAAAGCGTTTCAGCCTCGACTCCATTTTGTGTAAGTTTTGGAAAAGTTAAAACACAACCTTTAAAGCGGAAACCGGGATATTAATGTAACACAACAGGGCAGGGTGACTAAAGGTGAGTAATGTATTTATTTTTGTCGACTTTATATAAGAACAATGCAGATACATTGTAAATAAAACTTAGCTGTAGGAAATGTGTAAGGCGTGGGATATAGGTACAACCTGAAACAGGTATTGGTCTGGTATTACTATATAATTGGTAACTATACCATATACCCATTGGGCCACTATATTGGTCGGGTATTATTTATATCACTATATAGCGGTTGTACCCTGTCACAGTTTTAAATACGAAAGATTAAAGTGAACATTAGCTGTAAGGTAACTCTGGAACAATAATGTACATCTAATGGCAATGTTTATGCTTAATATTGTGCGTGTGCCCCAAAGAACAATTTTAAAGTAAGTAAAAATAATAATATTTCTATTACAATTGAAACAAATCTGAAAAAAAAAAAGGTATTTAATATAAGAGTGCGCTCTCTTTAGGACAGGTAACCATAAATTTTGCAGCAAAAAAAAAAGAAAAATTAAAAATGTTTAAAAATGTTTTAAAAAAATAAAATAAAAAATTTAACACCGCTTCTCACCGCGAGTCGAACAGCATAGGGGTATAAATAGTTGTAAGTACAGTAAATTTACTGTGCTTACTGTATGTGAAAGATTGATTTCAAAAGATTGGACAGAAATAATTTTTACATAATGGAATGTTATTTGCCAATAGATTGTCTTTGTGAGACAGAAAACAAAAAAGACAAGACTTTTTTGTCACTGCACAGCACAAAGAAAAACAAACTTAGGCAGAACTGTACAGTACATGCAGTGCATTATGGGAAATTAGTGCTGTTATTCTACATTTCCTGACTTTCACGTCTGTCAGGTCACAGATTCTCTCTTTCAGATCACAATGCAGCACTAAAATAATCTTTAGGTGTGTCATATCCATCTTCTGCTGTGACGTCCTCACATACCGCATCCATGGCAAGCAGGTATTTTAGAGAACTGGTTAATTCTTGTTTGATTGGTTTAAAGATTCCTCTCCATTCGTGAAGTAAATATTCAACTGAAAGCATTTTATGAATTTAGAACAGATTTACAGTACAAAAAGACTAATAGGAATGTCTAGAAAATGTACTTGGCAGATTGTGACAACTGGTTTAACCATTTTGCATGTAATGACTCATACAATGAACTGATGCTCTGATGTTTTGGGGGTGAGACTATTCATCAGTAAAACAGTATAATACATTTTTGATCAAGATGACATAAGCTGCTTATAATGTAGGAAACGCAGACAGTTGTGCATAATCATTTGCATAAATGTAAAAAAAAAATTCAATTTGTTAAGTTGAATGAGAAAGTGAAATTGTTTGACTCTTGACTACAAGCAGCCACACATTTCAGAATTACTTTTGAACCTATAGATCACATGACCTGGAATTTATTTAAAAAATGCTAATATTTTTATTAAATAGTTACTGAAAATATGCAAAATAATAGTATTCAATAAAAATATGTGTCTGCAGGGCATGTAGTCACATCAAAAAGATTAATATACAAATGAATGGTTTTGATTATAAATTATTGTGTCCTCTGTGGGACATTTAGCTAAACAATTTTTCCACTGATTTTAAACTAATAGGTCACATGATAGGTGGCATGATTGCATAGTTGTTAGCACCACCAGGGTCAAGGGGTTGATTTGCGCCTCTGGTCTATGTGTGTGGAATTTGAGATTCCTTCACGTACTCTTGTTTTCTCCCACGGTCTACAGACATGTGCAGAGGGTACCTGCTGATTCCACATTGCCCGTAATATAAGAGAATGTGTGTGGCGCCTGTGATGTATTGGCACCTGGTCTCTAGTGTACTCTGCCTTAAGCCCGAAGTCCCCTGAGATGACCCTGTATAGTATAAGTGGTGCTGAGAATGAGTGAGAGATCACATGACCTGAAAGTTATTGGAATAACATTTACAAATTTTCTGTAAAAAACAAATGAATAATGCAAACTCATAATATACCACTACATGTACACTGCTTTATCCTGTGTACAGGGTTGCGGGAAGCCTGGAGCCAAGAGACTTAGATGGGGTACACCCTAGACAGTGGGGCTATCCATCGCAGCATAATTTATCACTATTAAATAAAATCTATATAATAACTATATGAACTAACACAGCCACTGAATTCAAAGTAGAAGTGAAGAACAGTAGAGTCCAACAGAGACAGCCATTGGTGACGTGATGAAGGGTTTGAGCTGGGAGGTTTGGAATACTGGGTGAATCCGGAGCGCCGCAGGCAGCTGGAGCCGGTAGGTGACAGGGTTGACATGCGATATGGGCCGATGAATCTAGGCGAGAGTTTTTTGGACTCCGTATGGAGGTGTAGATTTCTGCTGGAGAGCCATACCTTGTCACCTGTGTGGTACAATCGTCCTGGAGGGTGTCGACGGCGATATTGTGAGGTGTAGTTTGTTTGGGCATGATAGCCTGAGGAGAGACTGCAGGTAGAATCGATCAGATGGCAGAAGGCCTTCCAGTGAACCGTGCAGTGAACTGGGGCCCCCTGTCCGAGACGATGTCCTTTGGGAACCCATGCAGACGGACTACGTGCTCTAAGATCAGCTCGGGTGTTCCTTTGGCTGACAGGAGTCCGGTGAGGGCCACCAGGTGCACAGCTTTGGTGAACCGATCTATTATCATCATGATGATGCTCTTCCCTTCGGATACCAGCAGGCCCGTGATGAAGTCGATGATAATGTGCGTCCAGGGTCGACGGGGAACTGGGAGTGGTTGGAGTTCCCCCGCTGTCGGTTGATTAGAGGTCTTGGCCCTGGCACACACTGGGCACGCCCGAACGAACTCCTTGACGTCCTTGGCCATGGAGGGCCACCAGAAGGCGCGCTAGATATATTGGAGGGTGCGTTGTGTGCCTGGGTGCCCTGACAGCGGTGAAGAATGGCCCTATTTAATGATGTCGGCCTTGGCGGTCCTGGGAACGAAAAGTCGTCCAGGCGGCGGACCTCATCTCCAGTTCCCAATGGAGTGGAGCGATGATTTTGGAAGGTGACAGGACAGGCGCGGGGTCCACCCGGGGAACGTCCCCCTCATGTTTTCGAGAGAGGGCGTTGGCTTTGGTGTTTTTTGACCTCGGACGGTAGGATAGATGGAAATTGTAATGCTCGAAAAAGAGAGCCCACCGCACCTGACTTGGGTTGAGTTGTTTTAGAGTCTTGATGGAGCTGAGGTTTTAGTGGTTTTGGTGGTACCATGACAGCACCAGTGAGACGGTGGGCAAAGAGCGCACGTGCACTTATAGGGGAATGCCTAAAGGACAGACGTGACAGTTTGGGTCGAATGAAACAGATTATAAGAATGTCCGCTCATGGCAAACGGGACTCAGCATCTAATCTCTAATGTCTATACTGTGTGTGTATATAAATATGTATGTGTGTGTGTGTGTGTGCCGTTAGTAACCACTTTTCAGCATGGCTAAACTGTCTGAGATATCAGAAATCCCATTGCAATATTCCATCCTCAATGTTTTGAGATTATATGGGCCGGTTTGGTGAAGGTGATAATGGTGCAGGTACTTGGACCGGTCATAGTTTATGTGGTGCAGGTGCAGGTACTTGGACCGGTCATAGTTTATGTGGTATTGTGTCTAGGATGTGTAATATGTCTGTGTGTGTGTGTGTGTGTGTGTGTGTGTGTGTGTAGTATGGTTAGTGTGTGCATATTGTGTATGTTTGTGTGAGCGATGTGTAGTGTGTGTGTGTGTGGTAGTCTGAGTGTCTGTAGGGCATTTAGAGTTTGTGTGGGATGAATAGCGTTTGTGTTTGTGCAAGTGTGTAGTATGTGTAATGTGTGTGCAGAGTGAGTGTGTATGTGTCTGTGTGTTTTTGTGTGTCTGGTGTGGTGTGGTGTGGTGTGTATATCACTGCCCTGAATGAATTGTGCACAGTGGGCAATTTAAATGTTTGTATTGTTTATTTTTATTATTTCTGCATATGTTTAAATTGTAAACATGAAGCCATAGTAAATGAGAAGGGGAAATACCTGAATACCTGCCTGAAGAATCTAGTGAACATATTTTATTACTGCAGGGCAGTAATAGTCCGTGCAGTAAGTTCAGGCAAAGGCTAATAAATATAAAATATTGTTGGGAGCTGTATGAGCATCACAAAAACATGAAAATCAAGTAATATACTCAGAATCAGTTGTTCTTTCTACCTAAAATGTTTGGAGACATTAGGACTTTCCACTTGTTGGATATGAGTATCTTATCTTTCCTTAAAATTATACCTTGCCATAGCAACAGTATTCAGCGCATCAAAAAGTCCTTTACAGTTTGACATCAGCCATGTGGTCAAATTATTGTGGCTGAATTTGAAATATATTATTATTTCACATTCATTAAAATGTATATACAAAATATTTTAGATTCTAAAAGTAGACACTTTCTGCTGCCAGTTGGTGGCGCTATGACTGAGACTCACAGGACCCATGTCACTGTGAGCAGCTTTGTTCTCTTAACCTACAGCTGAGGTTTGATGAATGTCACTCAATTTACACAGAAGTTATTAGCCACTTCCTGTTTCCTATAATTCGCCATAGGTTTAAGGGCTCGCCACGGCCGACCCATTTAAGATATCAATCAGCCCTTCGCAATATTAGATCCTCAATGTCTTGAGATTATATTTTTGAGATATCAAAAATCCCTCTGCAATTTTGCATTGGCAACTTGTTTAGATCCTATTTTCCCTGTTTGGTGCTAATTGTATTAATTCCCTAGGAGGAGTGTTTCAAATTCCATTGGGTGCGTTTTGCAAACAACTCAAAATAACTCACTTCCTGTGGATTACACCTGATGACATGCAGTGCGAAACTTGTTCAGTTTGATGAGATCTAAATGTACACAGAGTTTTATAAGTATACGTGCAAGTGTGTCCGAGCTATAAGGCAAGACTATCTAGCGGACGCTGTGCCGGGCGTGTACGACTCTCTGGGCCGAGACCCACTGAGGACCTGATGGCCGCAGAGTCCAATCTGTCTGTCTGAGTTTTTGAGTATGTTAAGGACCCCAAAATGGCCGGATGATTGAAATAAAAATAATTTTAAAATATAGTTTCAAGTAACGATGACGGGCCCAAGCACCCTGTGCCATCGCCATCTCGGGCGCACCGCACAACCTGTGTTATTTGAGTGTGTTAAGACCTTGAAAAAGCCATCGCCACTCGGTTGCACCGCACAACCTGCACACATCACACACTATACAGTCGTGGCCAAAAGTTTTGAGAATGACACAAATATTAGTTTTCACAAAGTTTGCTACTAAACTGCTTTTAGATCTTTGTTTCAGTTGTTTTTATCGACAATTACATGACATTTATGCAAAGAGTCAGTATTTGCAGTGTTGGCCCTTCTTTTTCAGGACCTCTGCAATTCGACTGGGCTGCTCTCAATCAACGTCTGGGCCAAATCCTGACTGATAGTATCTCATTCTTTCATAATCACTTCTTGGAGTTTGTCAGAATTAGTGGGTTTTTGTTTGTCCACCCGCCTCCTGAGGATTGACCACAAGTTCTCAATGGGATTAAGATCTGGGGAGTTTCCAGGCCATGGACCCAAAATTTCAACGTTTTGGTCCCCGAGCCACTTAGTCATCACTTTTGCCTTATGGCACGTTGCTCCATCGTGCAGGAAAATGCATTGTTCTTCACCAAACTGTTGTTGGATTGTTGGGAGAAGTTGCTGTTGGAGGGTGTTTTGGTACCATTCTTTATTTAGGGCTGTGTTTTGGGGCAAAATTGTGAGTGAGCCCACTCCCTTGGATGAGAAGCAACCCCACACATGAATGGTCTCAGGATGCTTTACTGTTGGCATGACACAGGACTGATGGTAGCGCTCACCTTTTCTTCTCTGGACAAGCCTTTTTCCAGAAGCCCCAAACAATCGGAAAGAGGCTTCATCCGAGAATATGACTTTGCCCCAGTCCTCAGCAGTCCATTCGCCATACTTTTTGCAGAAGATCAATCTGTCCCTGATGTTTTTTTTTGGAGAGAAGTGGCTTCTTTGCTGCTCTTCTTGACACCAGGCCATCTTCCAAAAGTCTTGGCCTCACTGTGCGTGCAGATGCGCTCACACCTGCCTGCTGCCATTCCTGAGCAAGCTCTGCACTGGTGGCACTCCGATCCCGCAGCTGAATCCTCTTTATTAGACGATCCTGGCGCTTGCTGGACTTTCTTGGAAGGCTCGCCCTGAAGCCTTCTTAACAAGAACCTCTTTCCTTGAAGTTCTTGATGATCCTATAAATTGTTGATTTAGGTGCAATCTTCGTAGCAACAATATCCTTGCCAGTGAAGCCATTTTTATGCAACGCAATGATGTCTGCGTTTCTTTGCAGGTCACCATGGTTAACAATGAAAGAACAATGATTTCAAGCATCACCCTCCTTTTAACATGTCAAGTCTGCCATTCTAACCCAATCAGCCTGACATAATGATCTCCAGCCTTGTGCTCGTCAACATTCTCACCTGAGTTAACAAGACGATTACTGAAATGATCTCAGTAGGTCCTTTAATGACAGCAATGAAATGCAGTGGAAAGTGTTTTTCGGGATTAAGTTAATTTTCATGGCAAAGAAGGACTATGCAATTTATCTGATCACTCTTCATAACATTCTGGAGTATATGCAAATTGCTATTATAAAAATTTAAGCAGCAACTTTTTCCAATTTCCAATATTTATGTAATTCTCAAAACTTTTGGCCACGACTATACAGGGCTAATGTGTGTATGTGTATGTGTGTGTGTGTGTGTGTGTGTGTATGGTGAGTGTGAGAGAGGTGTGTGTGCGTCGTGAGAGGTGTGTGCGTGAGTGTAAACATTTGTAATATGGGTGTATGTATGTGTGCATGTGTGCATGCATGCGTGTGTGTGTGTGTGTGTGTGTGTGTGTGTGTGTGTGTGTGTCTGTGAGCGCGTTAGTGTGTGAGTCTTAGTGTGTGTGAGAGTGAGGGAGAGAGGTGTGTGACGTGTGGATGTGTCAGTCTGTGTGTGCCGAGTAAATGCGCATGTTTTTTTGCTTGTTTGTGTGTATGGTGTGTGAGTCTGTGTGTATTTACATTAGTGATGTGTGTGTGTGTGTGTGTGTGTGTGTGTGTGTGTGTGTGTGTGTGTGTGTGTGTGTGTGTGTGAGAGATGTGTTTGTGTGTGTGTGTGTGTGTGTGTGTGTGTGAGAGATGTGTTTGTGTGTGTGAGTGTTAACATTTGTGATGTGTATGTGTGTACAATAGGCCGCAGATGCTGGAAGAAAAGCCTCACACTCTGATGTTCCTGAATGTGATGTCACTGAACGTGATGTCACTGAACGTGATGTCACTAAAGGTGTCACTGAATATAATGTCACTCAATATAATGCCACACAGAAAGTTATTAATCATTTTTCGGCGTACGTTTAAGACATTATCACGGCTGACCCGTTTGAGATATCAAAAATCCCTCCGCAATTTTGCATCCTCAATGTCTTTAGATCTCTTTGGCCCAGTTTGGTAGCGATTGTATAAATTCCCTAGGAGGAGTGCATTTTTGCGAACGACCCAAAATAACCGGCCTCCTGTTGAGTTTAGCCCAGGACATGCAGCGCGAACGTCGTTTGGCTCGATGAGCTCTAAATGTGTACAGAGTTGCGTGTGCCTACGTGAAAGTGTGTATGAGTTATGGAGCAAAATCTCTTGTGAGGGCCCCTGAGGCCCTCAAGCTATGCCTGTGGCCCAGACTCTCAGGTATCCGAATGGCAGCAGATTCCAACCTGTCTGCCAAGTTTCATGAGTTTTTGAGCATTTTAAGACCCCCGAAAAATCCAAAAGGGTGGAAAAAAAAAGAAATATAGTTGCAAGCAACGATGACGGGCCCAAGCACCCTGTGCCATTCCCACCCCGGGCGCACCGCACAACCTGTGTCATTCGAGTGTGTTAAGACCTCGAAAAAGCCATCGCTACTCCGTTGCATCTCACAACCTGCGCACATCACACACTATACAGGGCTAATGCCAGTTTGGGCCCTAAATATTTGTTGAGTGCATTAGTGTGTGTGTGTGTGTGTGTGTGTGTGGTGTGTGTGTGTGCATCATGAGAGGTGTGTGCGTGAGTGTAAACATTTGTAATATGGGTGTATGTATGTGTGCGATGTGTGTGCATGCAGCATGCCTGTGTGTGTGCGTGCGTGCGTGCGTGCGTGCGTGCGTGCGTGTGTGCGCGCGTGTGTGTGCGTGTGAAAGTGAGGGAGAGAGGTGTGTGACGTGTAGATGTGTCAGTCTGTGTGTGACGAGTAAATGTGCTTGTGTTTGTGCTTGTTTGTGTGTATGGTTTGAGTCTGTGTGTATTAACATTAGTGATGTTTGTTGGTGTGTGAGATGTGTTTGTGTGTGTGTGCGTCGTGAGAGAGGGGTGTGTGTGTGTGTGCGTCGTGAGAGAGGGGTGTGTGTATGTGCATCGTGAGAGGTGTGTATGTATGTGTGCATGTGTGTGATGTATGTGTGTGTACATGCAGCATGCCTGTGTGTGTGTGTGTGTGAACATGCATTAGTGTGTAAGGGTTAGTGTGTGTGCATCGTGAAAGGTGTGTGTGTGTGCGAGAGTGTAAACATTTGTAATATGGGTGTATGTGTGTGATGTATGAGTGTGTTTGTGTGTGTGCATGCAGCATGCCTGCGTGTGTGTGTGTGTGTGTGTGTGTGTGTGTGTGTGCGCGCGCATTAGTGTGTTAGGGAGAGAGGTGTGTGACGTGTAGATGTGTCAGTCTGTGTGTGACGAGTTTTTGTGTTTGTGCTTGTTTGTGTGTATGGTTTGAGTCTGTGTGTATGGTTTGAGTCTGTGTGTATTAACATTAGTGATGTGTGCGTTAGTGTGTGAGATGTGTTTGTGTGTTAAAACAGGGCTAATGTCAGTTTGGGCCCTAAATATTTGTTGAGTGCATTAGTGTGTGTGTGTGTGTGTGTGTGTGTGTGTGTGTGTGTGTGTGTGTGTGTGATGTCCCAGAAGGTGTCACTCAATATAATGCTACACAGAGAGTTATTAATAATTTTTCGGCGTACGTTTAAGACATTATCATGGCTGACCCGTTTGAGATATCGAAAATCTCTCCGCAATTTTGCATCCTCAATGTCTTTAGATCTCTTTGGCCCCGTTTGGTAGCGATTGTATAATTTCCCTAGGAGGAGTATATCAAAATCCATTGTGTGCGTTTTTGCGAACGACACAAAATAACCGGCCTCCTATTGAGTTTAGCCCAGGACTTGCAGTGCGAAAGTTGTTCGGCTCGATGAGCTCTAAATGTGTACTGTGTTTCGTGTGCCTAGGTGAAAGTGTGTATGAGCTAGGCGGCAAAAACTCGTGTGGGGGCCCCTTTGGGCTCGAGACTCTCAGGCATCCTGATGGCAGCAGATTCCAACCTGTCTGCCAAGTTCCATGAGTTTTTGAGCATGTTAAGACCCCCGAAATGTCCAAAAGTGTGGGAAAAAAATCAAATAATAATCCTAAGGAAAACAGAGGGCCCTTCAAACACTATGATGACATAGGGCTGATGTCATAGTGCTTGGGCCCTAATAATAATAATCCTTAGGAAAACAAGAGGGCCCTACACACACTATGACGACATAGGGCTGATGTCATAGTGCTTGGGCCCTAATAATTTCCAGTTATAGGAAAAGTTTAAGTTCCTTCGTACAAGAATGATGAAGATGTTATGCCAGGCCACCAACAGACGTTAGGGCCACATCTCCAGTTGTGTTCCCTAGCATCATCGGGTGTTTCGGCCATTTACTCACAATACACCCTCTGCTAAGGCAGACCCACCCAGGCTGATCGGACCTGGGTGTGTGTCCCTAATGTCTTGGGGCCCAGCTGTGATCTTTCCTTCTAATCCACAGCCATTGACTACTGCGCTCAGCAGCCTCTGAAGTCTCTTTGATGGTGTGGTGCAGAGCTTGGCCACGGATCCCCAATTCTTTAAAAAGCCTAATAGTGGATGTAGCAATAAAGCCACGGCAGCCAACCTCTACCGGGTATACTGTTGCTCTCCAGCCCCGTTGTTCCACCTCGAGCTTCAGCTCCGCATACCGCAACCTCTTTCTCTCATTTGCCTCGTTTATTGCGTCCTCCCATGGCACTGTCAGCTCTATAAAATAGACAGTGCGTATAGATTTGGACCATAGTACCAGGTCTGGTCTTAAGGTTGAGGTGACAATTTCTGATGGAATAGAGAGCCGATGGCCCAAATCTGCCATCATTTCCCAGTGTCGTGCCCCTTCCAGAGGTCCAACCCTGGTCAGTGAAGGGGATTTTTGTTGTCCTTGTTCCCCTTCATGGACAAATGATATCTTTTGGGCAACATACGATATTCTAGATGGCGTCGCATTTAAGGCCTGTTCTCTTAGTCTCGATGGCTGTGGCTATTGATTTTACAACTTGGTTATGTCTCCAAGTGTACCTACATTGGGAGAGGCTTACTTTACAGGCAGTGAGAATGTGTCAGAGGGAGGCTGGTGTTGAGCGCAGAGGGCATGCGGGATCTTCACCCTTCCATTGATGGAGATTTTTGGGTGAGGGGAGGACATCATATGGTGCTCTGAGTAGAAAGCTGATTCTACTTGCTTCCAACTCCCACATGTCCTTCCAGCTGATCTTCCTTTTTTCAATGCCATCCCAGCTCGTCAACTGCCCCTGTTTGGCTTGTGACACTGCCTTAGCATATCTTGCTGCCTCCTCCTGCCGTCGAACTTCATGGACTACCAACTTTCGTCATTCTGATGGAGTTGCCTTATTCCATCGGGGTCTGTCCTGAGAAAGGCCCAGTCCTCCTCTTCCTTGCTGTACCTGGCCCATGATCTCAGCATGCTGTAGGGCTGACTTGTAGTACAGCTTCTTTGGGTGTCCATTTATGGCCTGTAGTTAATGCTGGTGCAACACTTCTTATAGTTGAGTCGCGAGACTCTGAGAGGGTCAACCCCAGCCTTGCCTTGAAGCATTTAAACTCTTCCACAAGGCTTGAGAGTGGCAGATCGAGAATACCATGCCCATATAGGCTAATGTTGCTCAGGCATTTAGGAACACCTAGCCACTTTCTCACAAACGAGCTGACCCTTCTTTCCATCTTTTCAACTGCTGTGATGGGAAAGTCAGTCACTGTCAATGACCACAACAGTCGCGGAAGTAGGCCAAACTGGAGGCACCAGAGCTTTAGTTTGCCAGGCAGCATAAAGCGATCTATTTTCTCAAGGTCTCTGTTTAAATCCTGCTTAAGCTGATTAATAATAATCCTTAGGAAAACAAGAGGGCCCTTCACACACTATGATGACATAGGGCTGATGTCATAGTGCTTGGGCCCTAATAATAATAATCCTTAGGAAATCCAGAGGGTCCTGCGCACCTTATAGTGCTTGGGCCCTAATAATCCCTAGGAAAACAAGAGGGCTCTGCACACATTATAGTGCTTGGGCCCTAAAAATAATAATAATAATCCTAATGAAAACAATAGGGCCCTGTGCACTACAGTGCTTGGGCCCTAATAAGTGTGCTTTGGAAATTAATTGACCTTTCATTTAAAGTATATTTTGCTATAATATATTTTTGGAAAATGTACTCTATTTTTAAGTATGTTTAAAGTTTAATTCCAAAAATTCATAAAAAAAAATAAAAATAAATTGTTAGTATGTCATGTCCCGGGTGGTAGTGGCTGTTATTGCCATGGGCACAAAGGGCAGGCATAGGCGCAGAGGGGTTTCGACTTAGTCTTTTAATCACAAAATAACACTAAACAAACATAACATGAATAATAAAGAAACTAAATAAACAAAGAAACTTAAATAATGAACTCAAACCACAGGCATCTTTAGCTTAACACAGGCTCAGAGCTTAATAGAGGAGACATGGAGCTGAACCTAACTAGAGACGGGATGAGACAGGACTTGGGACTGAACGGGTTAATAGTTAGTTAGGTTAGTAACTAATCTGGTTATAGTGGATTTGGATGATGACCTAACTGGGTTAGTATCTAAACGGATTAGTAACTTACCTAAACAAGACACAAAAGGCTAAGCACACAATAAGCTAATAAATACTAGCAGCTACACCTACTAGACTAAAGCCACTAGCAGCCAATCCTACTGGAGGCTGCACATACGAGTAACTAAACAGACAGGGTACTAAACAGACAGGGACCTAAACAAGATTCTCCTGGAGTCTATCCTACTGGAGGCTAAAGACTACTAAAAGCTAGACATACAAGGCACTACACAGACAGGGTACTAAATAGACAGGGACCTAAACAAGAGGCAAACAAACACTGGAGACACACCTAACAGTACTTGCACATGAGGAGAGACAAACTAACTATCACATTTAACAAAAACAGCTCCATGAAACCAAATGCAAAGTAAATGAAAGAACACAATAAACATAACAAAACTAAAACAAAACAAAATGCCCACATGACAAAACTATTATTTTACATTACAATGCTTAACCCAGGTTCCCAGAACAAACAGCTATTTATAGGATGTTTAATGAGCTACCTTGGTTCAGGTGCGCTCCCTCATCACCTGACGGAGGTGCCTTCTGTGAAACTGAGTCTACAAAAAACTACACACACAGATTCCGGGTGCTCAACGCACTCCAGGGGTGATCCCTTACAGTAAATTTGCAATATACAATAGAAGAGTTGAATATAACTGTAATACACTAAAGTGTATTTTTTGTTCACTAAGATAAATATCAAATTCATTCAGTTGACTAAAAAGGCCATGTATCTGTGCTGTTATGTGTGATATATGTCTAAGTAATATATCTACTTCCATGTGTTAATGAACATTGTGTAAATATAAGTTGTTGTATGGACTTATGCAGGGCACCAGACTAACATTTTTTAGAACCATTAAAAAAACTAAAATCACTGAGGCCCTTAATTCAATTAAATGAAATTACATTTTATTTGTATAGTGCTTTTAACAATTGTCATCGTCACAAAGCAGCTTAACACAATCAAAAGAATTATTTAAGTTTGTATATAATTGTCACATCTGTATCACCGCAGTCCCGGGGGTTAAGATCTGGCTCGCCGGATTACTGAGCTGCCTCTTTGTCTCCCCCTGGTGTGTCTACATATGTATGTATTGCACGATTAGCACTTAATGAAGTTCACCTGTGTCCCCCTTGTGTGTCTTGCTATTTATACCAGCCGCTCCCATAGTCCCCTGTCTGTTCACCGTCTTCCTCGTCTCAGTGCTCTATGTATGCTTGTTAGTGTGCATGCAACTCTCGTATCTTTTCCACTCAGGACTGAGCTGTGGCTGTTGAGTGGGGCGCACTGAGTAAGGTGCCATTCCTGAGCTGAGCAAAGTCAAGATCAAGTTCATGGTTCTCTCGCACCACGGTGCATGCTGGTTTAGTACGCCGTTTTGGTGCCTTTAAGTTACCGCAGGACTTTGTGACTCTACATGCTTGCTCGCGGCTCCAGCCAGGAGCTCCTTTGTTTTGAGTTTGCTTTTCTTTGATTTGTTTTTTGAACAAGCCTATGTTACAAGAGCCTTGAATAAAACTTCTTTGAAACAAATTCCCTGCATCTGCATCCGCTTATTCGGGAGACATGACAGATGAACAGACCCTCCGGGATGCAGCAAGGACATCCCTCCCAGACGAGGACACGCGGTTGCAGCAGTATCTCCACAGCCAGCAGCGGGAAATTGACAGCTTAACAGTTTAGCCGTGCATGACCTTGCGTTCAGCGTGAGTTGGCTCGTGTCGGCCCGAGCTCCCTCTACTTCTCCTCCCCGATGGCCCGAAGCCGCAGCGCCACGTCCCGCACCTCCAGAGAGATAAGCGAGGCTCTTCAGCAGGGGCTCATCAGTAGGTCCACGTCGTTAGCGTCGGCGGGGTTTTATTTTTTTTTTAATAGAAAAAAAAGGTGGGGGTTTACGTCCCTGTATAGATTACCGCGGGCTCAATGCGGTAACCGTAAAATATAAGCACCCGCTGCCCCTGGTACCGGCGAACATCGACCAGCTCCGAGGCGCTTCCATCTTGGGTTGGTAAACGCACCTGCGGTGTTTCAGGGGTTCATGAATGACGTGTTTCGGGATATGTTTTTTTTTTTTTTAGATTTTTCCTCAATTTTCTCCCTAATTTAGTCGCGTCCAATTTCTCCCCGTCACTAGGGGGCTCCCACATTAAGGCTACTACTACCACTCAGCCGGGAGGGCCGAAGACTATCACTAGTCTTCACTGACTATCACTGTAGTCTAGTGGCTACACCGCTCACCTTGTTATTAAAAAGGAAACCGCAACTCTTGAAAGAATTTTCTTTGGAGGCGCGCACGGCTTTTCTGCGTCTGAAGAGGGCCTTCACCACCGCCCCCTGTTAAAGCTTCCGGACCCAGAAAAGTCAATAATTGTAGAAGTTGACGCATCTGAGGTCGGGATAGGAGCGGTGCTGTCACAGCGTCACGGCCACCCAGGAAAACTCCACCCTTGTGCTTTCTTTTCTAGGAAACTAAGCCCTGCCGAGCGCAACTACGATATCGGTAACCGGGAACTGCTAGCAGTAAAAGCGGCATTAGAGGAGTGGCAGCACTGGCTGGAGGGAGCTGGACACTCGTTTACGGTACTTACTGACCACCAAAATCTCGAATATATCCAGCATGCTAAGCGACTCAACCCTCACCAATCCCGTTGGGCGCTGTTCTTTGCGCGCTTTGATTTTAAGATCACGTATCGCCCCGGATCAAAAAATAAAAAAGCAGATGCGCTATCTCGCTATTATCCCACACCAAAACCAATAACTAACACCAAAACCATCGTCCGCGACACACTCATAGTAGCGCCTATAACATGGGATCTCGAGGTGGAGATCGCTCGAGAAGCTCGGTCCAATCCCGCGCCTAGCATTTGTCCGCCACATTGAGTGTATGTGAAAAAGTAATATTCAATTCAATTCAATTTTATTTATATAGCGCTTTTAACAATTGACATTGTCGCAAAGCAGCTTTACACAATCAAAAGAAGTAAGTTTTTATGCAATGTGTATGAATCAAAATGATAAGATTGTCCCTGATGAGCAAGCCGAGGGCGACGGTGGCAAGGAAAAACTCCCTGAGATGGTAATAGGAAGAAACCTTGAGAGAACCAGACTCAACAGGAACCCATCCTCATCTGGGTGATAACGGATAGCAGAGAATGATCAGCAATAATGTGTACTGGAAGTTCAGTGTAACAGGAGATGTGTTAAAATTTAAATTAAAAGGAGTCCAGTTTGTTCCTGGAGGCTCAGGTAGAATGTAGGGGTTGATCCTGAACTATGAACAACTTGAAGTCCTGGTCCCAGAGCATCAATCGATGATAGGACAGTCTTCATGGAAAACCCCAGCCACCAACGCATCCAGGCAGACCACACGGGGCATCCAAAACGGGATCTCCAACCAGAAGCAGGACCAGAGGGCAGAGGGGAGGGGTCTGGATCACTGGCAACTCAGGAGCGAACATGTATAGCTCGACAGAGAGACAGGGAGAGGGAAAGGAGAGAGGAGAGAGAGAGGAGAGAGCAGAAAAGGAGAGAACAGAAAATAAGGAGAGATGGCAGTTGGGTATGGTCACAGTCAACATGTATAAGGTGAATGTATATTAGTGCAGAGTGCAAGCAGGGACTCCGGCAGGACTAACTATAACAGCATAACTAAAAGGGAGAGCCAGAAGGAAACACAAACATGAGGGCTCCCTGAGATGTAAAGCAACCAATCACCTCACCGTCAAGATAATAAATGCACATTCCAATTTGTCCACAGGTCATCCCGGCATCACGCGCACTTGCCAGCTACTGGAACGACGGTTCTCGTGGCCTAAGATGCGGGAGACGGTAAAACCCACTGGGAAATTAATTCCCCTGCCAATACCGAATAGACTGTGGTCTCACATAGCTGTAGACTTTGTAACGGATCTGCCGGTATCTCAAGCGTACACAACGATTTTGGTGGTAGTCGATTCTCGAAGGGATGTTGTTTCATTCCGTTCAGCTCTCTTCCGTCAGCCCTCCAGGTAGCAGAAAGTTTATTCGAAAATGTGTTTCGTTACTATGGCATTCTGGAGGATATTGTTTCTGATCGTAGTCCTCAATTTATCGCCAGGGTCTAGAAAGCTTTATTCCAGAAATTGGGGACCACTGTTAGCCTAACGTCGGGCTATCACCCTGAGTCTAACGGACAGGCAGAGAGGACTGTACAAGAACTCAGGAGATACCTCCGGGCATACTGTAGTAGTCGACAACAGGAATGGGCTGACTGCTTACTCTGGGCGGAATACGCGCAAAATTCGCTACGTCACTCCGCCACCGGCCTAACGCCATTTCAATGTGTGCTGGGACACCAGCCTCCGCTCTGTCCGTGGGATGCCACTTCCACCGATGTACCCATGGTGGATCAGTGGTTTAAGAGAGCGGAGACAGTATGGGAGGATGCGCATGCGTTTAGAGTAAGAACACTCCTAGACTCCCGGAGGAGAGGGGGTTCCCTCCAATATTTAGTGGACTGGGAAGGGTATGGCCCGGAGGATCGAAGCTGGGTTCCGGCATGAGACATCTTAAGCAGACAACTCATTAACGAATTCCATCAAGCACGGCCGGATCGCCCAGCCCCGCGACTCCCGGGTCGACCCGCCCGCTGGCAATCCCATCAGTTCGGTGGGTCTCAGCTCCCTCCGGTAACGCAGAGGGTGCGCTCTCACCTCCCTCGGGAAGCCGGGGGGGACGGGCGGGGGGGATACTGTCACATCTGTATCACCGCAGTCCCGGGGGTTAAGATCTGGCTCGCCGGATTACTGAGCCGTCTCTTTGTCTCCCCCTGGTGTGTCTACGTATGTATGTATTGCACGATTAGCACTTAATGAATCCTTGCATCCGCTTATTCGGGAAGCATGACAATAATGTGTATGAAAAATGGTCAGATAGTCCCTGATGAGCAACCCGAGGGTGACAGTGGCAAGGAAAAACTCCCTGAGATGGCAGTAGGAAGAAACCTTGAGAGGAACCAGACTCAACAGGGAACCCATCCTCATTTGGGTAAAACAGAAAGTAGGAATTGATCTGCATTCATACTGTGTGTTAGGTGGCAGGCAGTTCAGTATAACAGATGTTATAACAGATGTTAATTGATGTTAATATGGAGTCCCGGTAGTTACTGGAGGCTCCTTAAGAGGAGAAAAAGTAGATTTGCTAGTGTAACTGAGGCTAAGGTTTGTTATGTACTTCCTATCTTCAGCAAATCCCACCTTCAGGATTATGATAGTGTATAAAAATTTAATCTCATCTATGATAGTTAGATTATTAGACTCATTACTCAGTTCTGTAACATAATGTAGATATTTTTTAACAAAAGGTGGCTCATAGTTCATTAAGGGAAAAGATGTGAAAATTATTGGGGGAAATTTAACTACACATTTGTTTTTGTGTTTTTCAGGAGTGTAATCCACTGAGACCAGACTCTTCAGGATCTCAACTTCTAGTTTGAGGATACTTTACTAAGACTCCGAGATGAAGACCCCTGATCTGGACACTGATAACGTGTCCCCACCCTCTAAAACATGGTAACCTATAATGTACAGTGGTACCGCATCATGTAAATTTAACCTGTTCCATAGGCGATTTCTTATGGTGAAAATTGGGGAACACATTTTCCCATAGGAAATAATGTAAATGCAGATAATCTGTTCCAGCCACCCAAAAACATTATCAATATTACCAATTTTCAACACTATCATCATATTTTTGAAGATAAAAACTTTTAAAATTAAAATTAATAGACATTAAACATCATTTAACCTTAATTAATGATTCCCCTTGGCACGGGCTGTTTAAAAAAAATTGAAAGTAGCTTCTTTTTTCTACTTGCTCTAGTCCTTGCTAAAATTCTTGGGACCCATGAAGCTTTGTCTTCCAAATCCCACAAAAAATACGTAAATTTGGTTAATTTGGCTTTCTACTGAAGCAAACAAGTTTCAGCTCTCAGACGTACACGCAACTTAGCCAGAGTTTGGTTCGGCTTGGTTTGTTTGTATGCTAAAAATGCTTATGCATTATGCTGAGGCAAATTTCTTGCAAAATATTAATTCTTGAGGCGAAAATTCATGAGGCGGGGTGTTCACTGTATAGGTATTTTACTATTAAAAATTCATATCCAAGTTATTAAGGAAGAAAATTCTAAATGTAAATAGTAAAGTGTTTCACTATTATTGTCAAAATAATTCATTCCAAGTGATCTTTAACTTTCATTAAATTAACAAGTTTAAATAATGTTCTGCAGTAATCATCGGGAAAAGAGATCAGAATCAGCAGCACCCAGCTGTATCTCCATGAAGAGTGATCAGTCTATGGATTTTCCTTTGAGGTTTAAATCTGGAGACTCCTCCCCTCTACACAGGTAACGTCTCCTCACAGTTAATGTCACTGCTAAAGTCACAGTTAATGGAAAAATCATAGTTAAACATCACAACTGTGATTTTTAATTCAGCCACTATTAGATGACTAAACACTTATACTGTATTATATTTTATTTAAAGTACATTTTTAGAAATGTTGTGCTTGAAAATCATGTTTGTCAAGTGTGACTTAAGTGTCCAAATAGTTTCTGGAGCTCTGTATGTGAAGTCATAGCAGATAAAACAACCACTTAACCTCATTTTGACCCATAATAATCCGTTATGCTGTCCGAGGGCATTCAGAACTGGATTTTTATTTATTTATACATACCAGTCAAAATTTGGACACACCTTCTCCTTCAGTGTTTTATTTTTTTTTATTACTTTAAACATTGTACATTAATACTTAATCTAAACTATGAAATAACAAATATAAAATTATCTAACAAAAAAAAACACTCCTTTTGAATATATATTTTATATCAACCGAAGTGTGTATACAGTATATACAGTGTGTGTATGTATGTATGTATGTATGTATGTGTGTGTATATATATATATATATATATATATATATATATATATATATATATATATATATATATATATATACACACACACACACACACACACACTCACACCCGTCACATTTCATCACCACTTTATTATTTGTTCTCAAGGAACAAAAGGTTATTTGTTCTCAACATTAATGGATACTTTAGAATAGTCAATGTGCAGCTTGTTTAGCAGTACATATTTACTGTTCCCTAGGAATAATTCAACATGCAGACTTTATTGTCTAAATAACTGGCAACAAAAATGAGTACACCCTAAGTGAACATGTCCAAACTTGTGTCCAAAGTGTCAATATTTTGTGTGAGCACCATCGTTATCTAGCACAGCTTTAATCCTCCTGGGCCTGGAATTCACCAGAGCTGATGATAAATAGGACATGTGACTTTGCATCGTTAAAGATGTACAGTATTTTCACTTAGTGTCATGCACACTCGTAACTCGACCGGCACTAGGACCCGGAAGTAATACGGTCGGGTTTTCAGGAAGCATAAAAGGCGACAAAATGGCGCTTCACATTGCTCAGTCATTGAGTTCGCCCATGCCTTTGCTGACGCTACGCCGACTATTCTGTGAGTACTCACCAATTCTGGTTGCTTCTTTGATTGAGTGTGTGTTGCTAGAACGCGGGTTTATTTGTGTAGATCCTTGCTCTTCGTGTAAGAGAGTTCTTAAACTAATCGCATTATCCTGCCTACTCGTGTTGCTTCCGCGTTTGGGTTTACCATCCACGCTACACGGGCTAACTGCTAAGGCTTTTCTGTTCATCCCTCGGTTGCTCGTGACAGAATGACTGAGTCCAAAGCAGTAAACCCAGCGGATTTTGCTCGCCTCTGTGATGTGGTTGACCAGCATGCCGAACTGATCAATAAGCTCCGTGGTGAAGTCGCGTCTCTCCAAAAGGACCTCCAAGACGTTGCGGCCTTGCGCCGCGAGGTTGCGGAGCTACGGCAGGAGAACGCGACTCTCCGCGGGGTGGCTGCTCAGTCGGCTATTGCCACACCTGTCGCAGCGGCTGCGTCGGCGCCCCCTTCTGATGTGTTTATAGCTCTACCGGATAAGTGGGATGGCACAGATGGGAAATGCAGAGTTTTTCTAACCGCGTTGGATCTTGTGTTTGAGTTCAATTCCACTAGATACTCCACAGACCGACTGCGTGTTGCGCTTCTCATCTCATTGCTATCCGGGCAGGCAGCTGAGTGGGCCACGGCGGTTCTCCGATCAGATTCAGATACTGCTTATTCATATGGAGAATTCACCCGTCAACTAAAGCTCACATTCGAACATCCTGCTGCTGAGATGGAGGCCGACATGAAATTGTATCATCTGCGGCAGGGAGGGTCGTCCGTGAGCCGATACACAGCGGATTTCCACACTCTCGCCGTGCAGACCACCTGGGGAGACGCCGCCCTCCGGACGGGCTACTACGAGGGACTGGCTTCACGTATTAAAGATGAACTCGCCGGACGGCGTGTGTGTTGACCACGCTGGAGGGACTCCGGATTGACCAGCGCCTGCTCTCCCGTCCGAGGCCAGCCCCCCGGACCCTACCACCCATCACGTCATCTTTCTTTCACTCCACGCCCCGACCACCAGCTTTCAACACCACCGCCATGGCACCCGTCGGATCTCCACCTCCCGCCGTGGTTGACACAGGAGCCAGGGAACCCATGCAATTAGGACGTGCCTCCTTGAACGCTGCAGAGCGAAAACGACACTTCAGGGAGGGACTCACCATCCTCAAACTAATGGTCAGACGGAACGGACCAACCAACAACTGGAGGGCTACCTGAGGTGCTTCGTCGCTGATCGTCAGCGCTCCTGGGCCCACTATCTCATTTGGGCAGAACTTTCACATAATCTCCACGTCTCCTCTGCCACCAACCTAAGCCCATTTGAGATATGCCATGGTTTCCAGTCTCCGATGTTCGAACACCAAGAACCGGAGGTCGATGTACCGTCGGCCCAACAGTTGGTCCGAAGGTGTCGACGGCTATGGAGTCAAGCCAACACTGCCATTCACCGTGCCAACCACCGCTACACCACACAACATCGCCGTCGACACCCTCCGGGACGGTTGAACAATGTAGGTGACAAAGTATGGCTGTCTACGAGAAACCTGCACCTCCATACAGAATCCAAGAAGCTATCACACAGGTTCATTGGTCTATGCCGCATCACCCTCCGTATCAATCCTGTCACCTACCGGCTCCAGCTGCCTGCGGCGCTCCGGATCCATCCGGTATTCCACATTTCCCAGCTCAAACCCTTCATCACTTCACCAATGGCAAAAGCACAATTTTAAGCATATTAAGTATACTTTTGTGTGCTGAAGTGGAACAACTTTAAGTATACTTAGTACACCCTCTATATTAAGTATATGGTGTGTGTACCGATGTACATACGTGACAGTAATTAATTAAATTAAAGTACATGTTCAATGTATTATAAGTACATTAAAGCAATTTTTTACTATGTTACAAATACATGATTAATATACAGTACTACTAGTGTATTCTTATTGGAGTAATAGCATGCTGTTATACTTGTTATAATCTCAAATACTAAACAAGTACACATTGTATTTAATACAAATATACTTTTATTATATCATTCTGTACACACAGTTTTAGGGTAATTTACAAATACTGATTACATTTTCTACAGTATAACATGTTTTGAAAAACATTATGAGGCAGATTTTATTCATGAGTTCAACAGATTTAATTTGCATAAGGTTACAAAAAAATAGTACTGTAGTTTATTTGTGTTTAACAAAATGTCAGGTTGTCTCACAAACAAAAATATAAACTGTTGTCTAAACAAAGACAGACATTAGTATTAGAATATACATGTACAGTATTAGTTCAAACCTGATGTGTTGATTCTAACTGTTACACTGAGCTATGGAGCATTATACCAGAAGCAAAGTACATGAGATTTAGCAACAATACATTCTATGGTTTAAACTATGTACTCAATTACAAACTACCTGTCATGGGCTAGCTGGTGGTAGTTGCTGGCTAGACCGGCTGATGTTGTTCCCGTGGGCAAATATGGCAGGCGTGCACGCAGAGGGGTGTGTGAACAGAAATAGTCCTTTATTTTAAACAACTCAAAAACAGACACAACCAAACAAAGGAACCAAAACAACAAACGTAAACTAAAACTAGGGCTCAGAAAAAAACACAGGAACAAGAACTGAACACAGGGAACCAGGAGCTGACACAGGGAACCAGGAGCTGACACAGGGAATCGACAGAAGGAAACATGGAGCTGGAGCTAACTAAAGACACATAGGGGAACTAGGGGCCAGACGGAGAGACAGGGCCAGACGGAGAGACAGGGCTAGACAGGAGACAGGGCTAGACAGGAGACAGGACCAGGGGCAACAGAGGCTAAAGACAGGGTCTCAGGACTAGACTGGCTGGGTTAGTGGTTAGTGAGGTTAGTAGCTACATGGAATACTGGGGACACTGGATGCTGACCTAACCAGGTTAGTGGCTAATGGGGTTAGTGGCTAACCGGGTTAGTACTGACCTAGGGGACCGGAACACAAGAGGCAGGGCACACATGGGGCTATACCAAACTAGCGGCTAACCTACTAGTGACCAGAACCACTAGCAGTCAATCTCACTAGAGGCTAGCCTACTGGAGGCTAACCCTACTAGGGGCTAACCCTACTAGCCGTCAAGGCCTACTAGCGGCTAACCCTGCTAACGGCTAAGCCCTTATGTGGCTACACATACAAGGGAAGTTTTAACCAAAGAACTAAACAAGAAGACTGACACTGGGAAGACACAGAACAGTACTTACACTGTACACAGGAGGAGACACAGCCTAGCTAAACATGAAACAGGACAGCTCCATGAATCCAGTAACACAAGGAGTATAAAGAAAACTAAACTAGAGCCCTCTTGAGCACAGGTTACAAAGCAAACCAAAATATAAACTTGGAGAAACAAAACCCAAATAAAAGGAACGTCCACATGACGGTATATACAAAAACAATCACAAACAAACAAACATACCAACAAATAATGCTCGACCCAGTTTCCCAGAACAAACTGCTATTTATAGAAGCTTTAATGAGCCACCAGCCCTTATCACCTGACTGAGGTGCCTTCTGGGAAACTGAGTCGATCAACAAAAACTACAGAAAGGTTTTTGAGAGGTTACAGCATCACCCGGGAATCGAACTCGCGATCTCCGTATGATAGGGCGAACACTTTACCACTGCACCACTCGGAGGCCAGTGCAAAAGTGAGTTTCAGCGTGTAAAAACAAAATAAAAGATGCTTTACGTACACACACATGTTATGGTCAACAGTACACGCGCACACAGATGTTGACTATATGAGTGAGAGACACACACTAATGGTGTGTTCAAACCTGCTGCCGACGCCTGTCGCCATAGATTTGAATGTCTTTCTTGTATTTAAAGAGCCTGCAAAGCAATCAAGCTTGTTGATCTTGTGAAGACTGACCAGAATGTGGAAGAAAACAAGAAATTGATTGATAGAAAGAACTCGTTGTAAATAACTAGGAAACCCGCTACCGCAATAATCAACCTCCCCTCCATTTCGCTTGGGAACTAATGTAGCTGGAACAAAAGTTACAGGACTGTGTTCCTCGGAATCCTTTCAAGCGGAGTACCTCTACTTTTAATTGGTTGCCGCCCACCCGCGTCATAGCTCATTACCCTAAAGTGGAGTCGATTTTAACTCCCTTCGCCACTCACACCGTGCTGCGCCGGCCTTCGCCGCCGGCTCACATTGAAAATTAATGACTTTGACGCTCTCACCGCGTTTGGTATGAACACACCAAAAGACCGATCACGGGAGACCGATCACATGACATTTGGTGAAAACAAGAAGCGCATGCGTGCCACATGATACTGGATGATATTGCCTATTCTACTATCTACTTGCTCGTTTTTCAAGTAAAAATGTATTTAAAATTTTTGCTCGTCTTGTGAAATGCTTGCAAAATGGGTTACTCGGAATCTGAGGTTCCATTGTACATTCAAATTTAACTGAAAATATACATAGAATACTGTAATTTGTACAAAAAAAATTGTATTCCACTTTGGCATTTGTATGCCAAAAATAAATGGAAAAACAAAGTTTAAATAAGTCTGCTTTGGACTTATTTTCATATAGTACAGACCAAAAGTTTGGAAACACCTTCTCATTCAAAGAGGTTGAATTTGTATTATGGCAAGAAAAAAGCAGCTAAGTAAAGAAAAACGAGCGGCCATCATTACTTGATGGTAATGAAGGTCAGTCAGTCCGAAAAATTGTGAAAACTTTGAAAGTGTCCCCAAGTGCAGTCACAAACCATCAAGCGCTACAAAGAAACTGGCTGACATGCGGACCGCCCCAGGAAAGGAAGACCGAGAGTCACCTCTGCTGCGGAGGAGAAGTTCATCCGAGTCACCAGCCTCAGAAATCGCAGGTTAACAGCAGCTCAGATCAGAGAGCAGATCAATGCCACACAGAGTTCTAGCAGCAGACACATCTCTAGAACAACTGTTAAGAGGAGACTGTGTGAATCAGGCCTTCATGCTAGAATATCTGCTAGGAAACCACACCTCTCCAGTGAAAAAAAAAAAAAAGACTTTAGTGTATTACAAATATATTGAAATCTTCAATAGTACATTGCAAATATATTTTTAAAAAGTTGTACCATCAGTTAATATATAAAAAGTATATTTATATCATGCTTTTTCAAAACTTTAAACATAGTTTAAAATAATTGTATCATAGTACACTTTCCAAAAATATATTATAGGAAAATATACTTTAAGTGAAAGGTTGGTCTAATTTCCAAAGTACACTTATTTAAACGTTTTTTTTTTTCAATTTTTTTTTAGTATATTTTAGTATATTTAATAAGTATGTTTAATACACTCAAAATTGTGCTTTTGTAGAATTTAATTACAACTTAAATACACTTAGTACAAAATTAGTTGTTCCAAAATTCAAGTATACTAGTCATTAGTCTGTAGCAAGTACACTTAAGTATGCTTTGGCACGCTAGTATTTAATATACTTAGCATACTTTTTTTTTACTTGGGCAGGCAACAAGCAGAAGAGACTTGTTTGGCTAAAGAACACAATAAAGAAAACTCTTTGGATGAGAAGGTGTGTCCAAACCTTTGGTCTGTACTGTATTTTATTTTATTTATTTATTTTTTTTGAAAGTGTACTATAATACAGTTATGCTGAAGTATGTTTAAAGTTTAATTCCAAAAATTGATTGAAGCAGGATGTTAGTGTACTTTTTTTATATATTAACTGATGGTACAATTTTTGTTAGTATATTTGCAATGTACTGTCAAAGATTTTAATATATTTGTAATACACTAAAGTGTATTTTTTTCACTAGGGGTGGGAAGAAAAAGTTTGTAAAACTTTTGGAATTTCATGATTTTCTGCAATAATTTGTCATAAAATGTGATCTTCATGTAAGTCAATATATTAACAATACCTATAATGTGCCTAAAATAATAACACAAAAATTTTAATCTTTCATGTCTTTATTGAAGATGCTTATTTAAAATTCAAAATGGTAGTGGAAAAGTTAGTGAGTACTTGGAATTAATAACTGGTTGACCCCATTTTCTTGGCAGAAATAACCTCAACCAGGTGCTTCTTGTAGCTATGGATCAGACCTGCACATCAGTTAAGAGGAATTTTAGCCCATTCCTCCTGACAGAACTGTTTTACTGTTTTAGCTTTGTCATATTCTTTTGATGTCATGTGTACGACTCTCTTCAAGTCATTCCATTGTATCTCTTTTGTGTTGAGGTCTGGGCTCTGACTTGGCCACTCCAAGAGACAGATTTTGCTTTTTTGAAGTCATTCTGTTGTGGACTTGCTCCAGTGTTTTGGGTCATTGTCCTGTTGCATCACTCAACTTTTACAGCATTTCAGCTGACGTAAAGACATTCTTATATTATCTTGTACTGTATATGAAGAATTTTTTATACACTTGGGAATAATCTTCCCCTCAATGACTACAAACTGACCAGGCTCCGATGCAGCAAAGCAGGCACAAATCATGATGTTTCCTCCAAAATACTTTACAGTTGGAATGATGTTTTCATGATCATATGTAATGTGTGTTTAACTTTAGACATGCAGCAATATTCATTTTAGTAAGAGGTGACTTCCTTTGTGGTGTTTCACATACTGTAGAGCCATGAACACAGATGTTAGCCAGTTTCGATGATGCCTTCAAATCTTTGGCTGTCAGTCTGGGTTGTTTCTTTACCTTATTGATGAGTCTTCGTTGGGCTCTTCAGATCATTTTGACCACTTTTTGATAGAATATCTACAGTCCCAAAGTGTCTCCATTAGCCTAACTGTAGACAGGTGAATTTCTAAAGTCTTTGAAATAATTTTTGTAACCCTTTCCTGCCTTACGTAAATCAACAATTCTTGATCATAGAGTCTCTGAAAGCCATTGTTGACAAGACATGGCTCACATTAGCGTATTCTTCTTATGCTGTTGTGAACTTTTCTTACTTTGTTGAATCAGAGACCAGAAGACGTTGGGATATCTTTTAAGCAGAAGGTACTCTTTATTGAGAAACTCGCCGCGTGTTGCTGTAGTCATCCAGGTCTAATAGCAAAACTCAGCTCTGGAGGGTTTATACTTTACAAGGGGGAGGGATACAAAGAGGTGGAGACAATCTAAACAAAGCATAGTGTAGTACAGGAATCAGCCTGGTAACCGAAGTTCCCCACCCCTGATCCCACAGCATAACAGTGCCTTTCAAAATGAGGTAATCTAATCAGCCTGACAGTATCGCCCAGACCTTCACATTATCATAGAGACAAAGGTACAGCCTGGCCTTGAGATTAGCATTCACATTTACCTTGGGACCCTACCCAGTGGTCAGGAAGTACATGAAGACAAAAGATTAATGTCTCAGACACCTGGGTTACCAGACTTGATGTCTTTACCTCAAAATGTAAAACCCAATGTACATGACTTTTCAGTTCATATCCTATTTTGTTGGAACCTAGATTTAACATTTTATGAATTTGTAATCCTACAGGAGCAAACTCAAAAAGTATGAGTGGATGAGTTTTTGTCAGTCAAAGTAGCTCTAGTCCAGGTGGGTGATTCTCACAAAATTTCAAGTATGAGAATTTTAAAAATGCTAAATTAACTTTTTTTTAGACATTAGCAACAAAGTCTGGACTATTTGTGAATATTAATAGAAAAAAATACTTTCCATTTAACACCTTTTTTAACATAATTTCCAAAATAAGTCTTAAAAAATCTCATTAGCGCAACAGTCATGCACAATTGCTTGAAGTTCTGAAATAATATTTACTTTTAATTTACATTTTTTTTAAATTAATTACTCTCATTACCGCAATACTTTCCACAATTTATAATATTATTTTTTATATTTCAGTGAAACCTGACATTTTTTCAAAATGACAAACCTGAAAGAACATAATTTATTCTGCACATGCATTTTACTATTTCTCTATTAATTAAATTAACATCTAATGAACATCTGTTGCGGTAATGATGTACAGTGAAACCTCGGATTACGAGTAACGCATTTTGTGAGTGTTCCACAGGACAAGCAAAGATTTTTAATAAATTTTGACTTGAAAAATGAGCAAGTCTTGGTTTACGAGTACCGAGTATCATGTATCACGCATGCGCTTCTTGTTTTGACGCCGAGCGTCAAGTGATCACAACCGAGCCAATGGTTTTCCTCTTTCTTGTGCTGCGGAATTGTGGGTAATCGTCTCCCCTGCTGGGTCTTAGTGCTCGTCTCTTACTGGTATAATTAATATCCGTGCATGCATGTACTGTTTACTATAACACTGTGACCACGTGTGTGTGTAAAACATATATTAGCGCGTGTAATGTTTATTATAAGCAAAATAAAGTCTCATTAAAGAGTTTAAAGATACATTTTCTCTCTCCCTCTCAATATTAGCCTGGCATTAGTAGTTATTTGTGTGCGCATGTAATTTCACACCATGCCCCTTCACACACACACACTCTCTGCTCTACACAAAAACAATGCTCTGTCACGATTCTTTTCAAAGGTAAAGTGCAGGTTAATTTGTTTGTTTGTTTTTTTTCTTCTTTACAGCAGTGATTCTGTATGATGCGCTCACGTGAGTGTCATTAGCAATGTTCCTTGCTAATTTTTGAGATAAAACAGTCACACGCATAAACATGCACATATATACACAGCGCCTGCGCACATAAATGTAAACACTTATCTTTTGGGATTTATTTAGACTTTTTTTAAAGGTAAAGTGCAGGTATTTTTTTTTTTTTTACTTTTTATATTGCATTAATTCTTTTTATGTATTTATTTTTTTGGGCCATGGAATGAATAAATGAAATGTCCACTATTTTCTTATGGTAATTTTTTTTAATCAATTTTGTGTGTGTTTTGGAATACAGAACATTCCGTTAGTGTCATTCCGTTAGTGTGTATGTGTGTGTGTGTGTGTCCGCCGCGATAACACGCCCCCATCTGTTATTCCTGTTAGTAGTTAACAGGTTATGGGTCAACCTTTGTTGAGTGATGACGGTAGAATAATTTAAAATTTTATAAAGTATAAAATTATATAAAACAACATGCATGAGGAATCACAAAGGGGTTATCTTATCATTTATTCAGGGACAATTACAATCAGGTTGTTTATGTTCTATTCTTGGCCTTGTGTTTCTAAGCTTCGGCAAACAAGTTTAAAGCTTCTATAGTCTACTGTAACGACGAAGGGCAGAGCCGTGCTTAAACTGTTCCGCAAGCAGATCCGCAAGCTGTTACCACGCGGGGTTCTGAACAGGCAAAAGCACGGCCATTTATACACACGATTGCTAGGCAATGCCGCCATCAGTCAATCAGCCTGAATGAGCCGCACCTGACGGCGTGTTTATTTAAGGGTCCTGATACCGGCGCACTTCGTGCGATCATTTAGGTAGCACCGGTGAAGGTATCAGGGCCAAAGAAAAGAAAGAAAGAAAGAAAGAAAATAAAAGAAAAGAAAAGAAAAGAAAGACAGCTGTTTAGGGACAGAGGCAAAGCCCCAGCCTCTGTCTATTTAAGACGCCAGCGAGAGCGAGTGAGAGAGAGATAGAGAGAGCGGCACGCAGCAGTACAGCGTGCGTGGTCAGTACGGTTTATTAGTGCACGAAGCACAAACTCTCTCTCTCTCTCTCTCTCTCCCCCATAAGTCCTCGGTGAGGGTGAATACCCCGAGAGGATAAAAGTTTTGTTTTATTTTCCAGAGCCCCGTCCGTTCTCGCGAAGACGGCAGAGCTCTGTTTATTTTGCGTTTACAGTTTTCATTGGTTTCCTTTTAAATTCCTTAATTAATAATCCCACGCTATCTACAAACGGGGAGGTCTTCCCGTGTGTATCACAAGCACTCTCACTAACTCCTATTTCATTGACCCACTCTAACGCCCAGCATAAGGGCTCTTATAATTAAAAACATTGCGTGTTGCTCCCCATACCGCACCACGTAACATCTACGTGCCACAATTATAAGTTAATACATAATTAAAATGTGATTTTTCCCTTACACTACTTACTTTTATCAGTAACACTGTAATGTAACTGATTACTTTTTAATGACAGAAATTTTGTTATGTAATTAGTTACTTTAAAATGTAACGTCACCTAACACTGCTTAGAATCAAACTTTATTTAAATTCTGTATGTGTGTTTAAACAGTCCTTGTTTGGAGGATGAGATCATCAGACATGGACACATCATTGTCTTACTTTTTTCATAATTATAATAAATAAATATTCAGCAAATAATTTTTCTGTCATCTAAAAGAATCTAATAGACCATCCATTTATTTATTTATTTTTATGTTAATTTGTTTAAATTACAACATAACACACATTCAAACATAGCCAGACACATTGTGGTAATGAGAATTTCAGCAGAAAAGTTAGAGAACAGTATTGCCTTTATTCGGATGCTTTATCACTAAATATTAATAAATTAAACATTTTATATTTAAAGTAAGTTTTGTCATGGTGTTTTAATGGTTTCATGAGAATCACCCAGTTATGCTAACTCCTGACTCCAATTAGCTTTTTTGTGGTCATTAACTCAAGAATTAACATACTTTTTTCCACTAGAACTATGATGTTCTCAATAAAGGCAAGAAAAACCTGAATTTGTTTGTGTTATTATTTTAGGCACATTATATGTGTCAATATTCTTGACTTAGATGAAGCTCAGATCACATATTATGACAAATTAATGCAGAAAACCATGACATTCAAAAAGGTTCACATACCTTTTTTTGTTATTGTATAGGCACCTTTCAGCAATTGATATTAAGATGTATCTGCTACTTATGCTCTGTAAAGCCTTTATAACGGCACTAATCTGAGGTGCTGTTTGTTAATTGGTGATTTCTGCAGAAGGTAGGTTTTGGTCTTGCTTTCCTGGGATGATCTTCCTGAGATCCAGTTTCATCATGGTGCTTTCGGTTTTGCAAATGCACTTGACAATACTGTTCTTCTAAGAGCTTTTCCAGATCCGTGACCTCCATGTCTTAAAATAACTGTTGTTGTTTTTGTTACTTATGCACCTAATCCCACATGTATTATTATGTGAATTTGAAATCAACTGTATTCTTCTGGAAAGTAATAAATAAATCACTAAACAAAAAACATTAAATTAGAAGGTGTGTCCAAACCTTTGGGTGCTACAGTATACTGTGTATATGCACACAAGCACACACTGCCCAGCCAAAAAAATAGATTTAAATGAATTTAAATAGTTAAGAGCCAAGGGGCACGGTGCTTAGCACTTGCACCTCCATGGTTTGGGTTCAAATCCTTTATCGGGATCTGTGTTCATGACAGGCAGTGGGACTGCAGAAGTTTCATACAAGTCTCAGCTGAACTGTGGAATGCATTTTTACACGGAACGATTTTTGTGACATTTAGCCCTGTTTACTTAGATTAAACTCACTCTCCAGGTGACAAATGTCATAGGCAGTGTACAAAGCAGGAAAATCTATAACAGGAAATTTATAAAGACCTATTGTAATGTACTTTTAAACATGTACATGCACATCAATTCTCATTTAATACTGACTTAAAAACATCCAAATTATGTCTTTAAGGATAATGTTTAGACTGTAGTGAAAAGTTTAATTGTTTTTGTTCACAGTGATCTACAGAAGGCAGGAGACAGAATAGCAAACTGCATCATCACAGATACAGGGTAAGATCAAAAGCAACTTGACTGTGACACTGACACTGACACACGGGTGTTATAAACATCTCTGCTGTTAACTACAGAGTGATTAGATTATAGAAAACATACAGTAGAATAAAACAAACATATAGTGAGAACATTATAAAGAGCTATTAGTGAAAATGGGCAGAAAATTTTGATATTAAAGATTAATTATTGGACCCCATGTCTCACCACATTCTACTTCACCATCTTACAGGCACGACCCAGAATTTGCTGCTGTAAATGAATTCCAGAAAAACTTCAAATTAAATATGAAGAAGAAGTTTCAATTCCTGAATGGAATGATTATAAACCTGGGAACCCAAACACTCCTGAATGAGATCTACACAGAGCTCTACATCACAGAGGGAGACAGTGGAGACGTCAATAAAGAACATGAGGTGAGACAGATCGAAGCAGCATCCAGGAGAAGAACATCAGAGGAAACACCAATCAAATGCAATGACATCTTTAAGCCCTTATCTGAACAAGACAAACCCATCAGATCTGTGCTGACAAAGGGAGTCGCTGGCATCGGAAAAACAGTCTCTGTGCAGAAGTTCATTGTGGACTGGGCTGAAGGGAAAGCAAATCAGGATATCCACCTCATATTTCCACTTCCTTTCAGAGAGCTGAATCTGATGAAGGACCAGAAACTGAGTCTGATGGAGCTCCTTCATGTCTGTTTTAAAGAAACAAAAAAAGCTGAAATGTCTGTTTGGGAAAAGGTTCTGTTCATTTTTGATGGATTGGACGAGTGTCGTCTTCCTCTAGATTTCCAGAACACAGTGAGAGTGTGTGATGTAACTGAATCAGCATCAGTGCCTGTGCTGCTGATAAACCTGATCAAAGGGAATCTGCTTCCCTCTGCTCTCATCTGGATCACCTCCCGACCTGCAGCAGCTGATCAAATCCCCTCTGAGTGTGTCCATCGAGTCACAGAGGTACGAGGGTTCAATGACCCGCAGAAGGAGGAGTACTTCAGGAAGAGGATCAGTGATCAGAGCCTGGCCAAGAACATCATCACACACCTGAAGTCATTAAGAAGCCTCTACATCATGTGTCACATCCCAGTTTTCTGCTGGATTTCAGCCGCTGTTCTAGAGAGAATGTTGGGTGAAGCAGAGAGTGGAGAGATCCCCAAGACTCTGACTCAAATGTACACACACTTCCTCATCATTCAGATAAACATCATAAGAGAAAAGTATTCAAAGAAGCAGAAGAGTGATAAGAAAATGCTTCTTAAACTGGGACAACTGGCTTTTGAGCAGCTGGAGAAAGGGAACCTGATCTTCTATGAGGAAGACCTGAGAGAGTGTGGCATTGATGTGAGAGAAGCAGCAGTGTACTCAGGTGTGTGTACGCAGCTCTTCAGAGAGGAGTTTGGCCTTCACCAGAGTAAAGTGTACTGCTTTGTTCATCTGAGCATTCAGGAACACCTCGCAGCTCTGTATGTGCACCTGATGTTCAGGATGAAGAAGAGAAATGTTCTTAAAAAGAGTCGAGCTTCAAAAGTACAAATGACAGTTTTAGATTTCCACAAGTGTGCTGTAGATGAAGCTTTAAAAAGTCAAACTGGACATCTGGATCTTTTCCTTCGCTTTCTTCTGGGTCTCTCACTAAAGTCTAATCAGAAATTCTTACAGGCCTTAGTAACACAGACAGGAAGTAGCTCCCAGAGCACAGAGGAAACAGTTCAGTACATTAAGGAGAAGATCAGTAGAGAGAGTTCTACAGAGAAATCCATCAATCTGTTCTACTGTCTGAATGAACTGGGTGATAATTCTCTAGAGGAGGAAATCCAACACTACCTGAAATCTGGAAAACAAAGTGAACTCTCTTCATCACAGTTGTCTGCTCTGGTGTTTATGTTACTGACATCAGCACAGGAGCTGGAGCAATTTGACCTGAATAAATATTTCAGTCCAGATAAGATAACAGATGATGTTCTTCTGAAGCTGATGCCTGTGATTGCAGAGTCCAGAAAAGCAATGTAAGTAAAGCTGAATATAACTGTTCTACTGTTACTGTGTTAGAGAGAGAAACTGAAAACATTTCCACTAATATGTGCTGTGGGATGTTTGGACCTCAACATGATTCAGGGTGGAATTAATACAAATAAATAAAGAATAAAATACATACTATATATACATTTTTAAAACAAATTCATAAACCAATGGATAAGAATAAAGGGTATTTAGTAGATGTGTGACAGCTGATAACATTTGAGGAGAAAAACACTGAAGGTATTACTCACTGTCTTGACGTAATTAAAAAGTTCATGTTGGTGCATGCTACACAAAGCTACGTCCTGTTTAGCACTTGCAATAGCAAAACCAGTTGGTGCTCTTCCAACTCGCACGTACAAATGCAGTGTGGAATTTGACATAGTTTCACCAAGTGCAAGAATTGTACAAATTCTCCTGTGTACCGTCAGGGCCAGGTGAGCATGGAGTTAAGCACTACTTTCTGTGTGACAAATCAAAACACAAAGTGATAGCTTTTGTTGGTCTATAAATGTTTCCTATGAAATTTCGTAAATGAAGAACACAGGATCACTGGCACCTCAGGAGTGCCATGTGTGTATCTACAGAGGGAGTGTGTGTGTGTGTGTGTGTGTGTGTGTGTGTGTGTGTGTATGTGTGTGTGTGTGTGTGTGTGAGAGAGAGAGAGAGAGAGAGAGAGAGAGAGAGAGAGAACATTTAGGTATACTTACAGTCACATAATGTACAGTATAGAGTCAGTGTATATTTAGTGCAGTGCACAAGCAGGGACTCTAACAGGACTGACTATGACAACATAAATAAAAGAAAACAATCATAAGGGCTTCCTGGGAAGTAAAGCAACCAGTCACTTCATAGTCAAAGATGTAGAGCATGAGCTACTGCTTCAGACAGAAATTATATTTAGAATCAATGGGGACAAAGGTATGGACATGTGAAACTGCAAATTTCGTGGTAGAGGGGGCGATATTGGGACTAAAAAATGTTTGGCGTTACCCTCCATCAGTGTGTGAAGTTTCATAAAAAGTATGAGAGGGTTTCTGGCTGAACTTACAGAGGGCTATTACTACTACTACTACTCTTGTAGTACATGTTTGGCTGGTTTTCTTTTATCTCTCCTTTTGCTAAAAAAATATACACAAAATTGGCTTACAGTCCACACACACACACACACACACACACACACACACACACACACACACACACACACACACACACAATATAGTGTGTTTGTATATATACATATGTGTACAGTGTGTGTGTCTGTATGTGTGTGTGTGTGTGTGTGTGTATATATATATATATATATATATACCATTACTGTGCAAAAGTCTTAGGCACGATATTATATGCTGTATCAATTTTGTTAAATATGTTTATCATGTCTGCATAATTATGTACAAAATCATTCAGTATTTCTATTTTAAAAAACCTAATGTACACTCCTGGGATTTGCATAAAAATAGAAAGGAGCGAGTGTGACAAAGTTACCAGAAGAACTCATATTCTCCAGCATGCTCAGTAAAACATAACTATTTTACTTATAGTACTGTGCAAAAGGCACATACAGCCCAAGTAAAAAAAAAAAAAAGTATGCTAAGTATATTAAATCCTAGCGTGCCAAAGCATACTTAAGTGTACTTGCTCCAGATTAATGACTAGTTTACTTTAAGTTTGCTATTTTGGAACAACTAATTTTGTACTAAGTGTATTTAAGTTGTAATTAAATTGTACAAAAGCACAATTTTAAGTGTATTAAATATACTTTTGTGTGCTAAAGTTGAACAACTTTAAGTATACTTAGTACACTTATAGTATATGGCTGTGTGTGTACTAACGCACATACCTGGCAGTAATTCATGAACTTTAAGTATATATTTAATGTATTATAAGTACATTACAGCAATTCTTACTGTGTTACAAATACATGATTAATATACTATGAATATATTCTTATTGCAGCAGTAGTATGCTGTTATACTTCTGGCCAATTAAAAATACTAAAAAAGTACGCTTTGTGGTTAATACAAATATACTTTATTATATCATACAGTACACACAGTCCTCCATAATACTGTATTGCAAATGTGTTACCAGTACACTAAAGGTGTTTAGGACAATTTACAAAGGCTAAATGCATTTTATACACTATAACATGTTTTTGAAACACATTACATTCCTGAGGCAGACTTTATTCATGAGTTCAACAGATTTAATTTGCACAAGGTTACAAAAAAGCACTAGTTTTTGTGTTCAACAAAACATCAGGTTGTTTCACAAACTAAAATGTAAACTGTTGTCTGAACAAAGACAGGCACTGGTATTAGAATACGCAGGTACAGTTTTAGAATATACAGTACAGTATTAGTTCAAACCTGGTGTGTTGATTCTGTTACACAGTGACTGAAAACAGGCCGAGAGCTACGGAGCTTTATACCAGAGGGAAGGAAAGCAAAGGATTTAGGAATAACACATTAAACAATACAATTTGTAATTACAAATTACACAACAAAAACCATCAAATTTACGTTATGCCGGTGAAAATAAAATAATAACGATACGAACTAACGCGCGCAATGATGCAGCTTCCACCCGTTAATTCAAACTAGAAGCGGAAGAACTGGGGAGCCAATCAGAAAACAGACAGTCCGAATGTGCCCGCCTCCAGTTTTTGATTGGCTAGTGTTGCGCCGATTCTAGTCTCTGGTTGGCTGGAATAGTTGCAGCGTTATAATGCTGCTGCGGTTTGTGCAAGTGTACAGCTTATTGATAGTGAGCGCGCAGAAAAGAGAGAGAGAGAGAGAGAGAGCAAACATAGATCTGGAAAGCGCAAAAGTCTCGCGCGCGCGAGAGAGATTCAGCATGCAAAAAAACGAGTCTTAAAGCGCGCGCGCGAGAGAGTAGTGCACTAAATATAAGCATTAATAAGTACATATGAATAAGTACATTTAAATTTAACTGAAAGTATACTGAGACTACCGTGTATTAAAATTTGTATTATAATGTATACTTTCTGTACATTTGTACAATGATTATTTCAAGCATTTTTTTAAAGAAAATATACTAAAAAATAAATTGAAAAACAAAGTTTAAATAAGTGTACAATTAGACCAACCTTTCACTTAAAGTATATTTTCCTATAATATATTTTTGGAAAGTGTACTATGATACAATTATGATTAAAAATGATAAAATGTTTTTTTTTTAAGTATGTTTAAAGTTTAATTCCAAAATTTGGTAAAAGCATGATGTAAGTATACTTTTTATATATTAACTGATGGTACAACTTTTTGTTAATATATTTGCAATGTACTATTGTAGATTTCAATATATTTGTAATACACTAAAGTGTATTTTTTTGTCACTGGGGAGTACAGACCAAAAGTTTGGACACACCTTCTCATTCAAAGAGGTTGAATTTGTATTATGGCAAGAAAAAAGCAGCTAAGTAAAGAAAAACGAGCGGCCATCATTACTTGAAGGTCATTACAAATGAAGGTCAGTCAGTCGGAAAAATTGGGAAAACTTTGAAATTGTCCCCAAGTGCACAAAAACCATCAAGCGCTACAAAGAACCTGGCTCACATGCGGAACCGCCCCAGGAAAGGAAGACCGAGAGTCGCCTCTGCTGCGGAGGAGAAGTTCATCCGAGTCACCAGCCTCAGAAATCGCAGGTTAACAGCAGCTCTCTTAAGATAGAAACAGATTGTACCACACAGTTCTTGTAGACACGTCTCTAGAACAACTGTTAAGAGGAGACTGTGTGAATCAGGCCTTCATGGTAGAATATCTGCTAGGAAATCACTGCTAAGGACAGGCAACAAGCAGAAGAGACGCGTTTGGGCTAAAGAACACAATAAAGAACACAATAAAGAAACTCTTTGAATGAGAAGGTGTGTCCAAACTTTGGTCTGTACTGAAATACAAAAATATGGCATTGAAAACATTTTTGCATAAAATAAATTTCTATAAGGAGCAATAAAGAGCAATAAAGAATAATGAAATAAACATTGTTTGGAGTGAAAATCAGGGATGTTAGACACAGATTTGTGCAGTTTTATAAGAAAACAGCTGCTAGGTTTTACTGAGCATGCTGGAGAATGAGTTCTTCTAACACTGCATTGATAAGATTTTTGCTACTATTAGTCTGATTCCTAAATAAAATTATTGATATTTATTTCTAAATTTACCATTATCTAATGAACATTCATATCATTGCCCCCATTCCCCCTCATCCCCACCGACATTACCACCATAACTGTTGTACTTTATCAAGCTTGCATCCACCTCCAAGATACATAATCAGGAGGGGTTTTCTCCTTTATTAAACCCGGGACTGTTTAAGAACTCTGTTTTAGAACTTGTAGGGGCCGTATCAACTTCCTCAGTAGCCCCCACCTACTGTACACCGATCAAAATATTTTATATACACGAAGAAACAGAAGCATTACTATTTATAAAGTTAATATGTTAATATTATTACTATTAATTATTCTGACATTTGTGTTTAATATATTTGTGACTCAAAGAAACAATGCTGTTAAAATGGTGTGATCTAATTTTACTGTTATCATAACACATTAATAGTTTAACACTGTGTAGATTATTGAATTAAAATGTGTTAGGTTGTCGCTAGTTTTTAAAATAAAAAAATACTTTTAAATTATATAATATTCATGACATATAAATATATAGAACTAAATATATACAGGTCCTTCTCAAAAAATTAGCATATTCTGATAAAGTTCATTATTTTCTGTAATGTACTGATAAACATTAGACTTTCATATATTTTAGATTCATTACACACAACTGAAGTAGTTCGAGCCTTTTATTGTTTTAATATTGATGATTTTGGCATACAGCTCATGAAAACCCAAAATTCCTATCTCAAAAAATTTGCATCTCATGAAAAGGTTCTCTAAACTCCCAGCCTGGTTCATTACTCAAAACCGCAATCATGGACTGCCGACCTGACTGCTGTCCAGAAGGCCATCATTGACACCCTCAAGCAAGAGGGTAAGACACAAAGAAATTTCTGAACGAATAGGCTGTTCCCAGAGCGCTGTATCAAAGCACCTCAGTGGGAAGTCTGTGGGAAGGAAAAAGTGTGGCAGAAAACGCTGCACAACGGGAAGAGGTGACCGGACCCTGAGGAAGATTGTGGAGAAGGACCGATTGCAGACCTTGGGGGACCTGCGGAAGCAGTGGACTGAGTCTGGAGTAGAAACATCCAGAGCCACCGTGTACAGGCGTGTGCAGGAAATGGGCTACAGGTGCCGCATTCCCCAGGTATTCCCACAGAGAAGTAGCCCTGGACTGTTGCTCAGTGGTCCAAAGTACTTTTTTCGGATGAAAGCAAATTTTGCATGTCATTCGGAAATCAAGGTGCCAGAGTCTGGAGGAAGACTGGGGGAGAGGGAAATGCCAAAATGCCTGAAGTCCAGTGTCAAGTACCCACAGTCAGTGATGGTCTGGGGTGCCATGTCAGCTGCTGGTGTTGGTCCACTGTGTTTTATCAAGGGCAGGGTCAATGCAGCTAGCTATCAGGAGATTTTGGAGCACTTCATGCTTCCATCTGCTGAAAAGCTTTATGGAGATGAAGATTTCATTTTTCAGCACGACCTGACACCTGCTCACAATGCCAATGATAAATGGTTTACTGATCATGGTATTACTGTGCTCAATTGGCCTGCCAGCTCTCCTGACCTGAACCCCATAGAGAATCTGTGGGATATTGTGAAGAGAAAGTTGAGAGACACAAGACCCAACACTCTGGATGAGCTTAAGGCCGCTATCGAAGAATCCTGGGCCTCCATAACACCTCAGCAGTGCCACGGGCTGATTGCCTCCATGCCACGCCGCATTGAAGCAGTCATTTCTGCAAAAGGATTCCCGACCAAGTATTGAGTGCATAACTGAACATAATTATTTGAAGGTTGACTTTTTTTTGTATTAAAAACACTTTTCTTTTATTGGTTGGATGAAATATGCAAATTTTTTGAGAATCTGGGGTTTTTATGAGCTGTATGCCAAAATCATCAATATTAAAACAATAAAAGGCTTGAACTACTTCAGTTGTGTGTAATGAATCTAAAATATATGAAAGTCTAATGTTTACCAGTTCATTACAGAAAATAATGAACTTTATCAGAATATGCAAATTTCTTTAGAAGGACCTGTAAATGTATATAAATATACAGAAGAAATTGATTTATAAGTTGCACATTAACATATTTATAGACTATAAACAACAATATTTACAGTATGACATGAATCTGTCTGAAAATCATCACCTGCCGCATGCTCCACAGTAAACTGTACAGTTTGTATTGTATTCATCGTCAGGGACAGAACTGTATTCCACCTGTGATTATTGATTAAATAGATGATTAAAATTAAAACATTATTGTAATTACAAATTCTTATTGTGTCATATAAATATTCTTTTGTCCATGATGATCTGTATAAATGTAAAAAGAAATGTTATGTCTGTACTCTGGTCAGAACTCTTCTTTAACTTTCTTTAAATGATAGCTTTATGTTTCATATATTGGAGAACCCAATACTAGTCTCAGAAAAAATGTTCTGTCTCTCTGTCCTCAAAACTGACTGCACAGAATTTAATTATACTTTCAGTCATTCTGTATTTGCCTGAAGTTAAACCTGCACCTTAAATGAAATCAAAATGTTGAGTAGAAGGGAAGTTAGGAGCAGTTTAGTGCCAGAATATAAACTGAAAGTTTAGTCCCTTTGAGTCTATTGTCTAACTGGTATTTGTACTTTTAGTATTTGTAAAATAAGAAGCTACAGTGAAAGATTCGATGACTTGTTTGATTATTTGCACTAACTTTATTTCATTATATATAATTTTATTTCCTTCAGTATCAGGTGTGATAAAGTTGGAGTGAAAAGTTGTTCAGCTCTGGACTCAGCACTCAACTCAGAAACCTCCAATCTGAGAGAACTGCATCTGACTGTGAAAACACTGGATCTGACCTACAGTACACTAGGTGCCTCAGGAGTAAAGACTCTCTCTGCTGTACTGAAGAATCCTCACTGTAAAGTGGAAAGTCTGAGGTAAAATCATCTCTTTGAGAGTCACAGTAACTATGGGTGTTGTCTTGTAGGGGTTTGGGGTTGTTGTAGAAACTACTAGGATAGTCATAGCAGCCCCAAAACTTTATTGTTTATTTAGAAAATAAAATGAATGAGTGAAATTTTTATTTGAAAAATAAATGCAGTAATAAAATAATATTTTAATAAATAATTTAAAATAAAAATCGTGATCTGATTTCAGTGGGTTTATCACATGCTGAACTTTTGACCTTTCGTGTCCTGTTATCCAGTGTGCAATTTTTGTAACTTAGCATAAACAATGCATTGGTGATACCATAATGGATGTTATGATGTCTGTTGGTAAATGCATGATTCTTTTGTGCTCTGTTGCCTGTTATGAATTTCATACGTTGGTGGTTGAAGAAAAAACTGTGACTCCTCATCGCTGTCTCTATGTGATGCTCATTCACATACTATGGGACTGTTTATGAGCTTAAATTTTACTTGGTATTTTATACAACTTTTTAGAAAAGTCCAGAAAGAATGTATGAGAACAGAGAGTGAGTCTTACACATAGTGTGTGTGAGTTGGCAATTTTAGTGTAACTGTCACAGAGCAGGTACTGCACACTCTGTGTGTGTAAATGTGTGTCTGTGTGTCAGGGTGTTGGTGTTGTAAATGAAACATTTGTGCCAGCAGTTAATGAGAAACCTTAAATTTCAGAGCTTCCTTGATGGAAAGCTAAGTGACCCCTTAGCAGCAGCAAAAGAAAATCTCTGGCACCATCTCTGACACTTACTCACTAAAAGTAGGTGTACAGTGTTAGTGTTTTATTTTTATTTATTTTTTTAGTTTTAAGGGGTTGATCCTCTCTCCATTATTGTCTGCCCTGTTTTGGAGAAGATTCTCTCTGAAGAGACTGATGTTGTTTTGTAGTGCCTTCAGTTGCTTATTCTTCAAAGACCCTCCAAACAGCAGATGAGCTTGTGGCTCTTCTTGTTTGTCCTCTGCTGCCTCTTTCAATTTTATTGAACCCATCCCGCGTTTAGCACAATTTAGTGTATCTTACCAATTCTGTTTATCCTGCGGCCGACGATGATAATACAAAATCTGGTATTTATCAATTATGAGCAAGGTAACGTAAGATCTGTGCAAATGTTTAAACTTTAAAATACATGACCAAGACAACAGTTCGTTATAAAGAAAACTCGGGGTGAAGCCGTAAGATTGTTTGCTTAAGAATTTATTTAAAACACACACACTCAAGCACATACAGACAAATAGTTCAAGGGTGAAAGTTAAATGTAGTTTTCTAGTACGGTTTACTAGACCTGAGAAAGTCACAAGAGCAGAGCCTTGGGTTTAATCTTACAGTTTAGTTATGTAGCGAGCACCAATTTCAGCAAGGTATGAAGCTTTGTTTGTTTACTTGTGTTGTGTTGCGGTTTTCCTCGGTGATTCACCTTCAGTGGTAGGGAATCACAGCGTTGGTCGCTGCTCTGATGCTGGGATGACATCTCCCTGGGAAGCCTTTGATTTAAAGCTACATAAACATAACCACACCTTCTCACTTCAAAACTCAAACTTTCACACCAAAAGAGCAGCTCTAAGCTTTCAAAAATGTATATATATACACTATACACATCATTACACACTACAGCAAAACAATTGAAAACACAATGCTCAACTTGTGAGAAGGTTCTTTGTTTCATAACTGCCAATGCATATTTTTAGAAACTTTACAGTAACGGGTCTTCTTAGATCTCTGCAGAGGATTAGGCATTTAGATTTGGGAGTTGCATATGAAGAGTATAAATCTATTGAAAATACTGCATGTACAATACTGTAACACAACTCAATGCACAAACAGAATCTACTGCACATAACAGTACTCTTAAAAACATGATCAGGGTGTGTTTTTTTATTTAGTTTATTCACACCACACACACACACACCACAATCACTGTGCGGCATCATGTCGCTGAGCTCCATCGGGCCACATCACCTCATCCACACCGCAGGCTATATTGTCTCTTGCCAGGCACCGCGGGAAAAACGCCCTGGAATGGCGAATCCATCCTTGGAAGGCCTCCACTGGGATGTCAACACAGGCCAGCACCATTGCCCATAGGAGGTTCTCTCTAGTGTATGGTTGTCTGTCATAAACCTTCCATCTCCACGATGAGAAGAACTCCGCTATAGGGTTCAGGAAAGGGAAGTAGGGTGGCAGACAGACGTTTAAAAAGTGGTTACTGTTGGTGGTGAACCACTCTCTGATTTGCTTTGTTCTGTGGAAGCGGACATTGTCCCAAATGATCACATAAATGTGATGTGCGGGCCCAGGATGGTGTTGTTGGCTGTCCAGGAGGATGTCTCTTAGCTCCTCTAACAAGGTGAGGAGACGTTGGGTGTTGTAAGACTCAAGGACAGCATGCTGGTGGACAAGCCCCTCCGAACCCATGGCCGCACAAAGAGTAATATTACTTTCACGGGCTTGTAAAACTGGATTGTGACTAAGAAAACAATAGAGAGAGCAATAGCTGTTATGTTGTCAGAATGCCCTGATAATGGTGGCCACGGTGAACCTACTCAGGTTTGGACAGACTCTTAGTCCTGCTTCAGCCATTGTCATGCCATGGACAATGACATGGTCTATGATTGTTGCTCGCATCTCGTCCGTAATGATGGTTCAAGGTTGTCTTGCTCTCCCTACTGGGCCTCCTCCTCTTCCACGTTGGCCTGCTCCTCTTCTTCCATGGCCAGCTCTTCTCCCTCCTCTGACTCGAATTCCTCTTCCCCTGACTCTGCCTTCATCTATTGTGTTTGTTTGGAATCTTCAGCAAACTGTGCACTCTGAACTTACTTTTATACATGTGGTCACAGCATTAGCAACAAGTGTCTTCAATTTTGAGTCATTGTGTGTAATGAATGACACCAGGTATGTTCATTGTGTTCAAATATTGCTGACTGTGGCAAGCATTTTGCATCACATGAGCTTTCATTTGAGAATATGAGCAGAGTTCTTTTGCAACTTGTGTTTTATCAAGGAAAAAATGTGTTTAGATTTATGAGAACGGAGGATTGTGTTTTGTGAATTGTGTCTTCATGTAAAATGTGATTATGAAATTGGAAAATGATGGCTAAATTTAGTAAATGTGTTTAGACTACTGGTCATTTGGTTTAGAGCATTGGGTTTTGTGTTTTAGCATTTGAGAAAAACTGTAATATTGTTACCATAATGCTAGCAACATGCTAATCATGTGTGGCGGAGCACTAAGGAATTGACAGACTAACAATAAAAGGATCATCCGATTACGCCACCCTGAATAAAGGCCAGGGACCCTGATTAAGAAAATCTCATCTAAGGTAACACAGATAAGTTCACCAGATAAGACAAGAGACTAGGATATCCAAAAATAAAGATTATAGAATATTATATTGATAGAGGGGGGCTTAAATACCAACCGGCTTAAGTACTATTGCACCCACCTATGATAGGACAATCCATCAAACATGCAATCAACCGGAGAACAGGTAGGAATAGCTTCACTTATTTTGCCACACATGTTAGCATCATCACTTTAACAAAGGCTTGGTATCTGTTTGGATTTTACTCACAGGAGTGTATTCTTCAGGGAGGTCAGTGTTTTGAAGTTTTTCTGGAGCAGGGCTCAGCAATGGGCGGCTCCGGAGACGCATGTGCCTCCCTGTGACTTTGGAAAATAAATAATAAGTAATTGAAATTTATTTTATTTTAGGTTTTTAGCATTTTCCACTGTAATTTCAAATTTGAAGCTTATGGTGAACTTCTAACTTGTAAAAGAAAATGTATTTAAAAAATATTTCGCTCAAAATATGCATCACAACCGCCGATGAGCTTATTGAACTTTTCGAGCCCTGAGCTGCGTTGCATTCCGATGTGTAATTCACAGGGTGCTCCCTACTTCCTGATCTGTTTGCAGGGAATGTTGGTGAAGGGAACTTCCCTCGACAAAACTCCACCATTTGGAACAGTCTGTGAAGTCACCAGTGCTGACGCCACATCCTCTGTATATACAGTAGATAATAATAATATTTAATTAAAGTACTTAGATTTTTTTTTAAGGATTACTAGTCTATATAATATTAATGATTCTTGACTCAATTAAAGCTGTACTTTAAAATAATATTACTCAAGTAGAAGTAAAAATTAGAGATCCAAAATATTACTCAAGTAAGAGTAAAAAAGTGTAAAAGACTACTCAAGTACTGAGTAACTGTTTCAATCGTAATATCCGATTTATGTTTTTAGAAATTATAATAATTATATATTAGTGTATATGTATGTATGTAATTAGACTTCTTTAACATTTATATGTTTATAAGTTTATAAGTAGCTGGAAAATACACAAATGTCAGGACATGTCAGAACTTCTTTAGCGCCTCAAACCACCTGCAGAGCCCTAAGGGTTACCATAGTCTTGTATTATTTCACATTTTATCATAAATAAAGAGTGTGTGTATGAGAGAAGATCACAGTGCATGCTGACTCTATATTTTAAAGTGGACTTACATTACATTGTTTTCATACTTCATTGCTTTTTGGGAAAGCGCCACATTGTTTGGATTTAATGTTGGTTGCCATGCTATCACCAATGTGTTGAGAGTGACACAGAGTTGAGAGCAACTTGTTTGTTATTCGTTATTTTTCTTATATTTGTGACACTGTGTTTTCTGTTGAGGTGAAGACGGGTAAGCATAAAAAAAGGGGACCTTACTAGGAGATATTAAATGCCAGTGCTAAGCAGCGATATTTTGAGGAACTCGTAGAGATCAAAAGCACTGAGCAATTGCTAATTACAAATTACCTTTACCAATCCTGATGTGGTAGCTGGAGAGTGGATGAACGACCCTGATGCACAACCCCTCCGCATATACCCTGACATGTTTAATTACCTGGTTGAGTAACTCCCCATTTGGACAAGGCTATTAGCTAACAAACCAAAACAGAAATGTGGAATATGTAGTGAGATTGTTTTAGATTGTTTAGATTGCTTTTATAGTTATATCTAGGCAGTGTGTTTGGTGATGGAACTTTAGGTGTTGTGTGTCAGGATATTAAATGTGAGAATGCACTACCAACAGGTTGGCCAGTGTGATGCTATTAACCATCATGCCTTTTAACGACAAAAAAGGCATGACGAGTGGCGAGTATTGGCAGTGAAGGTGTGACAGGGTGCACCCACGTGGGCAGCGGCTCCTGCCAACAGTTCTATGCAGCTTCATGGACAGGGTCAGCCGGCCCCTCCCAGCCCTCTGTTGGTGCGGTTTCTTCATGATGTTCCTTGACTGGGTGGCTTTCCTGGCTGGGAGCGGGGACCTTAATGGTGATGAAAACAGCCTTTACTTTTCTTGTGGCTGGTTTTCTGGCTGATACTTGGCAGGCATGAAAAGTAAGCATGCCATTGCATGAAGCATGAAAACATTCCCAAATTCCACTCACTCAACCCCTGAAGTTTGGGGCAGAGCACTCTTTTGTTTTGTGCTAAGGAAAGAGCTACCATTCGGTTAAAAAAAATATTAAACCAAATTTTCCACAATCATGCACATTCGCCACAGCTATTTTATTTAAGAAGTCGAATTAATGAGTTAAAATGTGATGCAAGAAAGTAACAAATATATTTAAACAATGTAAAGATATGTTTTTTAAATACCACAGAATTCATTAACTCTAAGACATGAACAAAGCTTGCTTGGCTGAAGAAGAGAAAACGCTAAACTTTTAATTAACCTTCCTTCCAGAATGAAATCCGCACAAAAGCTTGTTTAAAATATGACTGGAAAAAAAGGACTTATTTATAAAACATAAAGTTATTTTTTAAACTCCATATAACTAATCTAATCTAATTAAATTTCATTAAATACACTGATGGTTGAAACTTTTCTGACAAAGGAAGAAAAATAGCAAATAAAGTGGTTAATCTCCTTAAAGAAAAAATGCAGATGAGCTCCCAAATTGTTGAGTTTAATACGAATTAAAAGATGAACAGTTATTGCCTGATGCATCCGCCACATCTCCATACACTTACACCAGAAGAGAGGGACAACCATGCACACATGATGTGTCTGGTGTTCTCGGTTAATTATCAGCAAAGAGCATATTTAAGCTTTTGGCTCAGTGCCCTGTCACATACGTCCCCCATACCCCAGAAGAAGAAAAGACATTAAGATGTAAGTCATAGAGAAACACATCAGAAAACCTTACACATCAAGTCCACAGTCTTTGTATAGATATGATTCAAATAATGTATGTAAAAAATCTCCAAACCCCAATCCACAGCCAAAGATACAGTATTACTCCAGAAGAAGAGCAATTAATTTTTTAGGATCCTTCCTGAAATGCACAAAAACCTCAGCATATCTGACTCTTTCTCTTTACACTTTGGGTTTTGTTTTGACTTGTTGTTGTATGTCTTTTGTTGTTGCGCTAGACCTACACCACACCGGAAGTTAGATTCTAGACCCAGTTTTAGTGTAACCAGGTTTCTGAAGAAAGCTGATCATTACAACATCTTAAACCTGTAGAACCTGATGGATCCAATTTGCAGACATTTTTTACTCCCCATTAGATTTATAATCTAGAACCTAGGAATATATTTTTAACAATAAATTATTAGCAAATAATTAGGTTTATACAAGTGTTAATCATTTATAGTTTACATTATATATTTAAATTTGTTTTCCACAATGTTTGAGACTTAATATAACAACAATATATATATATATATATATATATATATATATATATATATATATATATATATATATAATTATATTTTAACAAAATATAAAACACAGTATGATCATTTTCAATTACATTGTTAATTAGAATAAACAGATGATGTCATTCTGAATAATAACATAATTTTATATCAGCTTTAAAGTAAGTCTTAAATGAAGATAAAAATCTGGTGATGAAGAGTGTGTCATTGTGTCTCTACAGGTTGGAGCGTTGTGGTGTCTCAGATGAAGGCTGTGCTGCTCTGACTTCAGCTCTGAGATCAAACCCCTCACACCTGAGAGAACTGAATCTGTCTGAGAATAAAGTAGGAGACTCAGGAGTGAAGTGTCTCTGTGCTGTAATGGAAAATCCTCACTGTAAACTGGAGACACTGAGGTAAGATCATCTCTCTGAGAGCCACATGACCTGCTCCTCAGTAAGACACATTCTCTAATAGTGAGACTGAAGCAGAAGTTTTAGGTTCATCATCAATGTCCTGAGGAGGAAGATTGTTTCTTTTCACTGCACACTGATGATTTGTCACAGAGTCTTTGAGTCAGATGTTCGTATGTGAGAAGCTGCAGAGCAAAACATGACTTGATGTGACTGCAGTGTGTCTGAAATGACTGTGAAATTTACTAAAACACTGTAACTAATCACACAAACTGCACCTGGGACACAAACTACATGCACTGTGTGTGAGCTGTAGGGTTTAAAAGCAGCAGGGAAATGCAAATGAGAAACATTTTATTGGTCTTAAAGCTGAAATAATGTTTATTTTGTCAGTGAACATTCGGCTCCATCTAGCTGCTATAAACAGGGTTGCCAGATCTGCTTAATAGAAGCAGTATTAAAACCATGCTGTCTTTCTTAATAGTTCTTTCACTGAGCTCTTAAATAGTCTTGTATTATTTCACATTTAATCATGAATAAAGAATATCTATAAATAAACTCACTGATTGAAATACACTCATACAGTATGTGGCGAGGTGAAGGGGGCTGGCTTGAATGATCCCCTGATTTAACAACTGTAGCCAATTACGCCACCTTGGGAATTGCACCAAAGGAAATAGACAACCCTAGTTATTAAATTAACTAAAGGCACCCAGGTTCGTTCACTGAACAGACAAGAGGCGTGGATTTCGTACACAAACGTTTATTCACTCAGACAATCATACACCATCGTAATTCAAAATGTATTTATAAAAATAGTAAAAATAGTTGCAACATCAAGGAGATACTACACCAAGGATGATTCACATTAAAATATACAATCAACAACTTGGAGCTGGAGCTTACCAGTGGCTAAGCAGACTGAAAGAGAAGAGAAAGGGATGAATATCCCAGCAAGAGTCACCCCAAACACACGTGAAACACACCCCCACACACAATTCACTGTGAGAATCGGCACAAGCGGGTGACCAACACGCACACGGAAAAGGGAAACAAACCTCCAACACGTCACACTGCCACCAACTTTAGCTCACAGCTCTACAAGAGTTCAAAATGTAATTAAAAATACATACAACCAGAAAAATGGAAAGAAGGAGGGAGAGAGAGAGAGAAACAATTTACAATTTGGAAAACAAGCTCTCAGCCAGAAATGCATGCACAGCAGCAATATGGCAAAGCATTGAGGCATAATGCATATATTTACCCACTAACAATAGAGAAGAAAACAAACCAATAAAACAAAAATAGCAGTACTCATGCAAAGCATTATTCATACAAAGCAAAAGCAAACAAAGCTAATGCTAAGCAAAGTTAATATAGCCAAGCAAAGTTACAGCCGAACAAAACAAAATTAAGGCAAGGCAAAGCAAAATGAAGCAATGCATTCAGGCAAAGCAACACAAAGTGAAGCAAAACAGTAAAACAAAGCAGTAAAACAAAGCAGCAGCGTTCATGCACACATCTGCAGCACCCACAGTTTCTGTAATCAGGATGAAACAATCAAAAGGTACATACCACAAAGAATTCTGAATGTACTAAATAAAGAAAGTACATACCTGTCACAAAACGTTAGATGAACAACCACTATCACTCCCGGTTACCACCAGGAAGTACAGGAAACGAGCCACTTACCGACACCAGTAGGGCAATGTTTTTCAAATGGGAACCCAAAATGCTATGTGCAAACTATAACAGGCAACAATAAGTACCGGAAGCAATGATCACAGAAATATTAGTGTATAACGTTCATACCTGAAACGAAACCGGAAGTTCGGCGTGCAGCAAAAAGGCATGCGCTCTGAGACGGAAGCGGAAGTCAGACGTGCAACGAAGCGATGTGCACTCCACTCGAAGGAGAATCAGCAGTAAGGCAAAATCACTGTTAAGGAATCCAAAATGACTCTTCAAATCAATTTAAACGATTACCTCTGCCCATTAGCATAGACAAGAGACAGCAAGAAGCATCCCTACCTGATACGAAAGTGAAAGTCAGGTGCACTAAACAGCTCACGTGCACTCTACAAAGGAGAATTAGTAGGAGAAGACCTCACCATTAACGAGTCCAGAGGAAACCTAAAAACCATTTGAATGAGTACCACAGTCCACAAGCATAGCTAAGCTACTGCGAGGAGCATTCTTACCTGTGGCAAACCGGAAGTCAGGTACACAAACACAAAAAGGGGCGGGCGCTCTACGTGAGAGAAAGCACTCTTCCACCACCTTTATAGCAACCCACAAGCGAGCTGATTGGCTAGTGCTAAAATGATCTGAGACACTAACCAGGTGACCCGGAAGTCCTTCAACTGAGGTTATGGCACTATATATATAAAACAGTGCAGCCTGTTGTGACTAAGGCCTCCCTCTAACCAAGATAACCCACATGATGAAGCCACAGCTCATCCTGCTACAATCTACCCCCCACTTTTGAATCGTCGACCCGACGATGCTCATTCCTACACAGGGACGCTTAGTCCCAGGGCCTGAATACAGCAGAAGCTGCATGGCACACAGAACCACGGTCCCCCTGGGCAACTACCCCCAGAGATCTCGGCAAGTGATGGACATTGGTGTTCTGCTCGGCTGTGGTTCGTGCTGTTCTACGCACCATTACTGTACCACTGTCTCGGTTACTCAAAGCAGAAACCACCGGGACTACAGGTGCTGAATGTGTCACCACTGGTGAAATCACTACAGGATGGGGCACACCAAGAGGCCGACTTGACTCTGAAGCCGACGGCTGAAGGGTGGCTGAAGCGCCTGTGTCTGGGCAGGCAACAGGCAGAAGACAAGAGCTTGGAGGAGGTTCATGAGCCAGAATCAAAAGATCATCCTCACCATAAGACTCATTCTCAAGAGAGGGGTCATGAGGCAAGGAAAGGTCATTACATACAGTGTCATCAGGAGAAGCAGGACGAGGAGCATTCTGATGTACCACTAATTTTAACAAAGAACGGTGTACCTGCCTAGTCCTGCCGACCTCCCCAACTGGTACAATCGTATAGACTGACCCTCCCTCTCTAGGTGCCCTCAAAACTTGGTGAACCACGGAGCTCCACAGGTCTTGGATTGTATGACGACCCCGTGCACTAAAATCACGCACGTACACCAACTGACCCTCCCTCAATGGCTCACCTTGCACCTTCTGGTCATGAAGCTCCTTTCTGCGAGTTGCAGCAAGCCTTAACCGTTCTTTGGCCCCCTCAAATGCTGTTCGCAACCGAGTCTGGTGCTCCAGAATCCACTCGTGAACAGGACCCGCAACTGGCTCCTGAATTCTCCCCAACAGAAAGCCCACTGGCAGCCGAGCCTCTCGACCAAACATTAAATAAAATGGAGACTCACCGGTAGACTGATTGGGTGTGGTATTATAGCAGAACAAGACTTGAGGCAAACAAGAAGCCCAGTCTCTCTTCCTAGATACTGGTAAGGCACGCAACAAATTGTGAAGGGTCCGATTAAAACGTTCACATTGGCCGTTACCAGCGGGATGATGTGGCGTAGTGCGGGACTTCTGAATCCCTTAGATCCCACAAAGCTGCTGGATAAGCAGACTCTCAAAATTGCGGCCCTGATCAGAATGGATCCGTGCAGGGACTCCAAACTTACTGAACCATTCCACTACTAGCACTTGAGCAACTGTAGTGGCACGTTGGTCACGAGTTGGAATGGCCAATGTATATTTACTGAAGACATCAGTCATCACTAGGACATTTTCCAGACCATTCCTATTTGGCTCCAAAACCGTAAAATCAATAGCAAGAATTTCATTAGGCTGTGATGCCAAAAGGTGCCCCATAAAACTATGGACGGTGGGATAACAATCCTTGGACACTTGGCAACGCTCACATGCCTTACACCATTCAGCTACATCCGCCGACATACCTGGCCAGTAGCACCGTTGTCGTAGGAGCGCCAGTGTCCGCTCAACTCCCTGATGGCCATGCTCCTGATGTAACCCTGTCAGCACCTCCTGTTTTAATACCTGTGGCAACAGCAGCTGATCCACAGATTCACCACCACTAGGATGGAATACTTGGCGATAGACAATGCATCGTTGGCCCAGGAGATAATCTCTAAATTTCTCCGTCATGGCCCATTTTAGTGCCAAAAATTCCAACTTCATAAAACTGTAATTTTTCATATTACGTTCATTTGGCTTGAGACCCCGACTGGCATAAGCTATTGGCCTTAACTTTCCACCTTGCTCTTGGGAAAGAACAGCTCCCAGCCTAGAATGACTGCATTACCTTTTGTTTTGGAGGTAGATGCAAAAGTCAGCATACGCCAACACGGGTGCAGTAGTGAGTTTGGTCTTTAGTGCCTCAAAACTGGCACTACACTCCTCTGTCCATGCCTCAATTGCACAGGATCTCCTCTTGTTCTTAGATCCAGCACCACCCAGGTCTGCCACCAGCCTATGTAAAGGGGCTGCCAACTTTGCAAAACCATCTATAAAACGTCTGTAATAGCTAGCAAACCCAAGAAATGAGCGCAGCTCTGAGACAGTGGAAGGAGGTCGCCAGTCAGCTACCACCTGGATTTTACCCGGGTCAGTGGATACACCCTGGTCAGAGATGACATGACCCAAGTACTGCACCGCCCGTTGAAAGAACGCACATTTGGAAAGTTTGACCTTCAGGCCCTCATGCTGCAGCCGACCCAGCACCACCTCAAGTCTCTGCAGATGCTGTTCTACAGTGGAAGAAAACACAATGATGTCGTCAAGATACAGCAGCAAAGACTGACACTGCTGGTCACCAAATATCCGCTGCATTAATCTCTGAAAGGTGCTGGGAGCATTACAAAGGCCAAAAGGCATACGATTCCATTCAAACAATCCGAATGGCGTACAAAATGCAGTCTTGGGACGATCTTTTTCAGTGACGGGGTCCTGGTTGTACCCACTAGCCAAATCCATGGTGGAAAACCAACACGCTCCAGTCATGGCGTCCAAGGATTCCTCGATACGGGGCAGAGGAAATGCATCTTTCCTTGTCTTGGCGTTCAACTGACGATAATCGACACACATACGTAAAGTACCGTCTTTCTTTCGGGCAAGGACTATAGGAGAGGCATAAGGGCTACTGCTCTCTTGAATGACCTGCGCCGCCAACAACTGATTAATATGTTGTTTCACTACTTCATACTCTGATGGAGGAATACGCCTATAGCGTTGCCTAACAGGAATGTCATCCAAGAACGGGATGTCATGCGCCACCAGCGTGGTACAGCCAAGGTCCATCTCATGAACAGAGAAAACAGAGCTGTACTGATGAAGGAGGGCCCTAACCTGCGTCTGGGCTACTGCTGGCAAAAGGGACAAATCTAAGGCCTCTATCTGACTCCAAACCGTAGGAGCAGCAGACTGTGAATTGACAGTCACGGTACAGGAAGGAACTTCTGTAATGCCAGCAGGCAAGCTAACAATATGAACTGGATGTAGGGTACCTACCATCACACGAGGATACAGCACCACCTCAGTAGAACTCACATTAATAACCGGTACCGAAACCGTACCTCTTGTCACCTGTACTATGGCAGGAGATGCCAAAAGTCCAGCCGGCAAACCAGAATCCGGTGGCTCAAATAGCACAGTACAACCCGAGTACCGGTCGGAGCAGATGGCTGCTACCAACTTCATAGCTCCTGCTGGGATCCGACAAGTTCTGCTACCTTGAACCCTTACCCTACCAGAAAGCTCATAGGTAGACGAAACACGGGACTCATGACACTGCTGCAGCGCCTGTATAACAGATGCTGGGGCCTCTGACACAGAGGGCAAATCAAACAAAGCCAAACCATGCTCCCCAAAAAGCTCTTTATAGCACCGGCAGATGATGTTCATCCCCAGAACACCGGGCACTTGAGCTTGGCTACCACCAGGAGGATCTTTAACTACCAGCACCCCACATTACTGCAGTACCTTACCACACAGCTCCGCATCCAATTCCAAATAACCAATATATGGAATAGCTAACCCATTAGCAGCCCTAAGCTGCAGCCAATGGCATAACTGAAGACGACCCTGACCCCAAGGCTGGATATTTTCATAAAAGAAGCTCTCCGTAATTGTGGACACCATCGACCCTGTGTCTAGCAAGCACGATACTTTAACTCCACCCAAGATTATATCAAGGTGGGGACAGGATGACACCAAGGCGGAAGTACCGCCTAAACTTCTAGGGGCGGCCTGTGAGCCAATTAAATACCCCTCCGAACTGTGGCTCTGCAGCGCGGTGGGTGCTAGTTTTCCGACGCCGGCGTTGGAAGGGACTGTCTCTCAGCTGCGGTAGGGACATGGGATGAATAAGACCGAGGGGGAGCACGCACTCCATCACACTCTCTTGCAAAGTGGCCAGGTTGTTGACAACGTCTGCACACAAGGCCTCTGCGTGGAGAACGGCTACGCTGATGAGAAGGCTGTAACTGAGCAATGCTATGGGCAAGCTGCTGCAGCTGCTCTTGCTGACATTTCAACAACTCCTTTAACTCATCCAGCTCTGCTGAAGGAGCATGCATCACACTACTAGGCCTATTCTGAATCCCATACTGAAGATCCAACACTGATGGAACGGAATGACTGCGACCTCGCACGCCGCTAGGGAGACCCTCCTGTTCCCAACTAATTGCTTCACCTCTAACCTCCAGTAGAGTAGCACCAGGCTGTCGGCGCACCATCTGCTTCAACTCACGACGCAAAGCACCATCCAGAACATGTTCCACAAATTGATCCCTCAACAGAACATCAGCATTAGACATGGTAATCGGGGCACACTGCTTTACCCTTGCCATAAGGCTCATTAATGCTAGTGAAAACTCCTGTAAGGTTTCCCCTTCTAGCTGTCTTCTAGAAATGAAGGCCTCCTGCAGAGCTACATAAGACTGAGAACACCCATACAGCTCTTGCAGTATTGAAATAACCTTCTCAGGGTCTTCTCTATCAACAGTGGGACGATACTTTATCTCGTCGCGGGCTTCTCCCTCCAAGTGATCGAATAGGAAAAATGCTTGATCCCTAACAGACAAATGGCGAACCCTCATACAAGCTCGTATCTCCTCAAGCCATTCATCTAACCCAACACCGCATTTCCCCCTGAACATCGGACACCGTCTATCCCGAGGTACGAAAACCAATCGCTCCGTTATAGGGACGCTAGGGAGTGAAGAAACATTACCTGTTTGAGGAAGAGATTGTGAAGTAGAAGGCACAACATTGGACTCTGGAGTGGCAGAAACTCGTTCCTGGCGGAGCTGTTCATTGTCAGCCCTCAACTGGGCAACCAAACTCCTCAGCTCCTGTAATTCGTCCTCCATGGCTGGAATCCAATCAAAATTTAAGCCTCTAACCACACCCTCAAAAGAGAAGATCTCACCCCACTAATTAAAAGGTCCCCTGCTGAACACTGCTGCTTTGCCTCACAATAGAATAAATTTCACAAAAGAAGAATTTAATAAGGACAAGAGAAAATAAACGAGCATGAACGAACCACGCCTTTGCTCAAAAACAGTGATCCTGCCGATTACGCCAGATTGTGGCGAGGTGAAGGGGGCTGGCTCGAACGATCCCCTGATTTAACAACTGTAGCCAATTACGCCACCTTGGGAATTGCACCAAAGGAAATAGACAACCCTAGTTATTAAATTAACTAAAGGCACCCAGGTTTGTTCACTGAACAGACAAGAGGCGTGGATTTCGTACACAAACGTTTATTCACTCAGACAATCATACACCATCGTAATTCAAAATGTATTTATAAAAATAGTAAAAATAGTTGCAACATCAAGGAGATACTACACCAAGGATGATTCACATTAAAATATACAATCAACAACTTGGAGCTGGAGCTTACCAGTGGCTAAGCAGACTGAAAGAGAAGAGAAAGGGATGAATATCCCAGCAAGAGTCACCCCAAACACACGTGAAACACACCCCCACACACAATTCACTGTGAGAATTGGCACAAGCGGGTGACCAACACGCACACGGAAAAGGTAAACAAACCTCCAACACGTCACACTGCCACCAACTTTAGCTCACAGCTCTACAAGAGTTCAAAATGTAATTAAAAATACATACAACCAGAAAAATGGAAAGAAGGAGGGAGAGAGAGAGAGAGAGAGAAACAATTTACAATTTGGAAAACAAGCTCTCAGCCAGAAATGCATGCACAGCAGCAATATGGCAAAGCAACCGGCCAACAAAGCAGCAGTCATGCAACATAGCAGTGAGGCATAATGCATATATTTACCCACTAACAATAGAGAAGAAAACAAACCAATAAAACAAAAATAGCAGTACTCATGCAAAGCATTATTCATACAAAGCAAAAGCAAACAAAGCTAATGCTAAGCAAAGTTAATATAGCCAAGCAAAGTTACAGCCGAACAAAACAAAATTAAGGCAAGGCAAAGCAAAATGAAGCAATGCATTCAGGCAAAGCAACACAAAGTGAAGCAAAACAGTAAAACAAAGCAGTAAAACAAAGCAGCAGCATTCATGCACACATCTGCAGCACCCACAGTTTCTGTAATCAGGATGAAACAATCAAAAGGTACATACCACAAAGAATTCTGAATGTACTAAATAAAGAAAGTACATACCTGTCACAAAACGTTAGATGAACAACCACTATCACTCCCGGTTACCACCAGGAAGTACAGGAAACGAGCCACTTACCGACACCAGTAGGGCAATGTTGTTCAAATGGGAACCCAAAATGCTATGTGCAAACTATAACAGGCAACAATAAGTACCGGAAGCAATGATCACAGAAAAATTAGTGTATAACGTTCATACCTGAAACGAAACCGGAAGTTCGGCGTGCAGCAAAAAGGCATGCGCTCTGAGACGGAAGCGGAAGTCAGACGTGCAACGAAGCGATGTGCACTCCACTCGAAGGAGAATCAGCAGTAAGGCAAAATCACTGTTAAGGAATCCAAAATGACTCTTCAAATCAATTTAAACGATTACCTCTGCCCATTAGCATAGACAAGAGACAGCAAGAAGCATCCCTACCTGATACGAAAGTGAAAGTCAGGTGCACTAAACAGCTCGCGTGCACTCTACAAAGGAGAATTAGTAGAAGAAGACCTCACCATTTTTAGGAGTCCAGAGGAAACCTAAAAACCATTTGAATGAGTACCACAGTCCACAAGCATAGCTAAGCTACTGCGAGGAGCATTCTTACCTGTGGCAAACCGGAAGTCAGGTACACAAACACAAAAAGGGGCGGGCGCTCTACGTGTGATTACGCCTGATTGGCTAGTGCTAAAATGATCTGAGACACTAACCAGGTGACCCGGAAGTCCTTCAACTGAGGTTATGGCACTATATATATAAAACAGTGCAGCCTGTTGTGACTAAGGCCTCCCTCTAACCAAGATAACCCACATGATGAAGCCACAGCTCATCCTGCTACAATCAACACAAAGCTGAAGTTGAGAACAGGATCAACAGGTGTGTGTATGAGAGGAGATCACAGTGCATGATCACTACTGTATGTTTAATATAGACAATGTGGAGTTACATCACACTGTTTTTATACCGCAGTGCTTTTTGGGAAGTCACTGCCATCTTTGGTTTTGGTGTTATTGTTCTTAGATTTGTGACATGGTGTTTCTTTCGAGATCAAGAAGAGTAAACCTAAAGAAAAGGGACCTTACCATTCATCTGTATTTGACTGAACCTTCACAGATCCTTTATTAGGAAGCATAGATGTGCCGTAGCTAATTAATTTTAGACGTAGCACGTTCAGTGTTTAAAAGACATTTTTTTGAAGATGTGCTTACACATTATGAGAGATGCAGTTTGCACTGAGAGCAGTTTCGTCATAGTGACGTTGTTACGAAAATCGAGCTACTGAACAATTCTAACACAATTCTCACACCTCATCTAAAAACCATGCCGCTCACACGTTAATCAAGTTCAAACCTAATTTGACTCCGGTATAAACAGTATGATCTGCAGTGAAATGTTTAAATTGTGTGTGACGTGATGTTACAGTATGTAAGGTTTAAAACAAGTCTCCGAATTCTTAACTTTAAGTTCAAAAGAAGAAAAAATTATTGCTTTTGCATCCGTTACATCTTGATACGATACCAGCTGACTCCAAACCAGGACAAAGTGCATGATGTGTGTGATGTTTATCAGCAAAGAAAGTGTGGACCCTCGCAATACAAATGTTCTGGAGGCGAGTTTGTAACTCGAAATTTTGTATAGCGAAGCACATTTTCCCCTAGAAAACAGTGTAAATGCAGATAATCCAATCCAGCTACTAAAATTCCAAATTTTCAAGACTTTAATCAGTTTTTGCATATGAAAACAATCACAACATTATATAAAGACATATTAATAAAGTAAAATACAAAAGAAAACAGAGACTAAACCTTATTTAACCTTTAATTATGATGAGCTCCAGGCAATAAGAACACAGTATTACCAATTATTTCTTTTTTAATTTCCACTGAATTTCCACTTTTTTTATTCCCACTAAGGCTTGCACAAAAAAAAAAAGTATTTTCTCCACTAATGGGTTGGAACGGCTACCAGAAATTTGTGAAACTGGCCACCTCATGTCGAAGCAAAATCCAGTCAGTCCACTGTATATTTCAGCTTTTGTCCAGGTGCCCTGTGGTACGTCAGTAATCCCATACCTCGAAATAACAAAAGTCATTAATTGGTGAGTCATATGGAGACCTGTAGACAGATAGACGAAGGGAAGCACATTGTTAGGTTAAAAAGAAGTGTGTCCGAGTTAAGTTTTAGGCCCCCATTCCACTGAGCTGAATTTACTCATTATTAGGGCCCAAGCACTATAAGGTGCGCAGGACCCTTTTTTTTTTCTAAAGATTCTTCTTCTGCTGCCATTCGGACGCCTGGGAATCTGGTCCACGGGCGTAGCTCAAGGGCCTCAGGGGCCCCCACACGAGATTTTGCTCCCTAGCTCATACACACTTTCACATAGGCACACGAAACTCACATTTAGAGCTCATCGAGCCGAACAACCTGCGCACAGCATGTCCTGGTCTCAACTCAACAGGAGGCCGGTTATTTTGGGTCGTTCGCAAAAATTCCTCTTAGGGAATTTATACAATCGCTAACAAACTGGGCCGAAGAGATCTAAAGACATTGGGGATGCAAAATTGCGGAGGGATTTACAATATCTCAAACGGGCCAGCCATTATAATGACTTAAACTTACACCAAAAAATTATTAATAACTTTGTGTGGCATTATATTCAGTGACACGTTCAGTGACATCACATTCAGGAACATCATAGTGTGAGGCTTATTTTCCAGCATCTGCAGCCTATTGTACACCCATAAACATCACAAATGTTAACACATACACACACACACTCCTCTTTCACGACACACACATTAACGCACTCAACAAATATTTAGGGCCCAATCTGACATTAGCCCTGTATAGTGTGTGACATGAGCAGGTTGTGTGGTGCAACTGAGTGGCGATGGCTTTTTCAAGGTCTTAACACACTCGAATAACACAGGTTGTGCGGTGTGCCCGGGGTGAAGAGAGGGAGAAGCAGAGAGGGTGATACTGTTTTGGCCGACAAAGCGCATGCTTGCATATACAGTAAAGACCTCACTCGTTTATCAAGTTAAATTTTATTTAGAAATTTTGCTCGTCTTGACAAATGCTTGCAGACTGAGATACTCGCAATCCAAGGTTTCTCTGTATAGGTTTCAGAAATTAGGTTAATTTTTTCGGGAATGATAATAAGTATACTAGTCTGAGATATTATCTGCTGACAAAACAGATCATATTTGCACAATCATGCATTCAAGTTTAAAACAGTTTTATTTGGTAGTGGTTCAAAATTTCATTTCCGACTGAATGGGATGTTGGGTTAGCTAAAGGTGTAGAGCACACCATCCGAATGTCTGATCCCAGACCTTTTAGACAGCGCTCTCGGCGACTTACCCCTGCCGACATTGATGATGTGAGGAGACACCTGCAGAAGCTCCTCTGTGCAGGCATTATTAAGGAGTCTTGCAGCCCATATGCTTCACCAATTGTGATAGTCCCATTTTTCTTCCGTACAGTCAGGATGTGTATTGATTATAGGCTACTGAATAGTTGGACAGTTCCTGATCAGTATACCACATCTTGCATTGATGACGCGCTGGACTCCTTGTCTGGAAGTAAGTGGTTCGCGGTGCTTGACTTAAGAAGTGGCTATTACCAACTATCAATGGCTGAGGAAGACAAGGAGGAAATGGCCAATATCTGCCCCCTAGGGTTCTTTCAGTTTGAGAGGATGCCTCATGGCATAACTGGAGCGCCTGCTACTTTCCAGCGATTAATGGAAAAGACAGTTGGTGATATTAACATGCTCCAGGTCCTTGTTTAACTTGATTTAATTATCTTTGCAAAGATTTCGCAAGAACACGAAGAGAGACTTCTCAAGGTCCTTGACCGACTTGAGGAGGCTGGGTTGAAGATCTCACTAGACAAATAGTCAGTTTTGTCAGCCTAATGTGAAATATCTTGGACACATTGTGTTTGCTGAAGGTGACTCACCTGATCCAGAAAATATTAAGGCTGTCACGAACTGGCTAAAACCTACTTTGAAATCATTCCCACATGCCACATGGCTGCAGATGGGATCAGTCTTGTAATGATGCATTCCACAAGATCATATACTGTCTGACCCATGCACCAGTGTTAGCATTTGCTAATTCTGAGAGGCCATACGTCCTACATGTGGATGCTAGCTTGCAAGGGATTGGAGCTGTTCTCTACCAGGAGTATCCTGAGGGTTTAAGACCTGTAGCATTTGCCAGCAGAAAGCTAAGCCAGTCTGAGAAACGTTACTCAATACACCAGTTGTTGGAGTTCTTATCTCTTAAGAGGGCTGTGGTGGATACCTATATGGGGCACGGTTCACCGTCCGTACCGTTAAGAACCACGTAACGTACGTGCTCCCAACAGCCAAACTTAATGCGGTTGGACACAGATGGCTCGCTGCTTTATCCACATATGATTTTAATGTGCAATACAGACCTGGCAAGCACAACATAGATGCAAACCTTCTCTCTAGAAACTTTCCTGATGGAAATTACACTACAGATTGATTTACTTTCATATGAAAACTGAATATTTGTTTTATTTCTTTTATTGTTTAATTAAACTTGAATATATATTTTTCTAAACCAGCTTAGTGATTTGTTTATTACTGTTTATGCATAAAAAATACTATTGTGACTTTGAATTGTGAGTGCACATAGATGTTTTATTCTGTGCTTATAGTATTGAAATTTATCTTAAGAGGTATACATTGTTATAGTGACCCACGTCTTATAATATTACAATAATATAATAATCTGAGTTATCAATAAAGTAAGTTAGAATAAAAGGACTCGGGGCCCCTTTCAACATACATTGACAGTAGACAGGCTACATACTGTAAATATACACACTGCTGAGAGGAACAAAATATAAGACTCAGTATGATAATTTTTAATTACATTGGTAATTAGAATAAACAGGTGATGTCATTCTAAATAATAACATTTTACATCAGCTTTACACTGTCTTATATGAAAATTAAAATCTGGTGATGAGTGCGTCATTGTGTGTCTCTACAGGTTGAGTAAGTGTGGTGTCTCAGATGAAGGCTGTGCTGCTCTGACTTCAGCTCTGAGATCAAACCCCTCACACCTGAGAGAACTGGATCTGTCTAATAATGAAGTAGGAGACTCAGGAGTGAAGTGTCTCTGTGCTGTACTGGAGAATCTTCACTGTAAACAGGAGACACTGAGGTAAGATCATCTCTCTGAGAGTCACATGACCTGCTCCTCAGTAAGACACATTCTCTAATAGTGAGACTGAAGCAGAAGTTTTAGGTTCATCATCAATGTCCTGAGGAGGAAGATTGTTTCTTTTCACTGCACACTGATGATTTGTCACAGAGTCTTTGGGTCAGATGTACGTATGTGAGAAGCTGCAGAGCAAAACATGACTTGATGTGACTGCAGTGTGTCTGAAATGACTGTGAAATTTACTAAAACACTGTAACTAATCACACAAACTGCACCTGGGACACAAACTAAATGCACTGTGTGTGAGCTGTAGGGTTTAAAAGCAGCAGGGAAATGCAAATGAGAAACATTTTATTGGTCTTAAAGCTGAAATAATGTTTATTTTGTCAGTGAACATTCGTCTCCATCTAGCTGTTATAAACAGGGTTGCCAGATCTTCATCATAGAAGCAGTATTAAAACCATGCAGTCTTTCTTCATAGTTCTTTCACTGAGATCTTAAATAGTCTTGTATTATTTCTTATTTAATCATAAATAATCTATAAATAAACTCACTGACTCAAATACGCTCATACAGTAACACAGAGCTGAAGTTGAGAACAGGATCAATAGGTGTGTGTGATCATGATCACTACTGTATGTTTAATATAGACAATGTGGAGTTACATCACACTGTTTTTATACCGCATTGCTTTTTGGGAAGACACTGCCATCTTTGTTTTTAATGCTGATCAGTTGCCATGGTGATTTCTGACACAGATGTGTTGAGAGTGACACAGAGTTGAGAGTGGCTTGTTATTGTTCTTAGATTTGTGACATGGTGTTTACTTTCGAGATGAAGAAGAGTAAACCTAAAGTAAACGTATCTTACTGGGAGAAGTTAAATGCTGGTGCCAGAGATATTTTGAGGAACTTGTAGAGATCAAAAACTTCGATCCGTATGACCTGGTAGCTGAAGAGTGAATGAAAGACTCAGACACACAACCCCTTCTCACACACCCTGACATTTTAATTACCTGGTTGTGTGTCCTGACTGAGAAGCACAGGAGACACATAGGGTTCACTATTCATCGTCCGTCATCAGCATCATCATCACACTTTTCTTCTATCTGTAAATTCTCCTAAACCATTCATCAATTTGACCAAAACATTGCAGATCCTTTAGCATAGATGTGTCCTAGTTATCTCATTTTTAAACGTAGCACGTTCAGTGGACAGGTGACACGTCTTCTTTGAAAGACTGCAGTTTTTTTTGTAATAAATGAAATGTTTAAATAACGTGTGGTGTGATGTTATGTACGGTTTAAAATGAGCCTCCGACGAACCTCGATACGATACCAGCTGACCCCAAACCAGAAGAGAGGCACACACACAAATGCATGATGTGCTTGAAGTTCTCTGTTTATTATCAAATGCTGTACTAGATGGAGTACAGTACAAAGTACGTACAGTAGACCATTGCTATATAAATTTAGTCTGTTCCAGAGGCGAGTTTGTAACTCGAAATTTTGTATAGCGAAGCGCATTTTCTCATAGAAAACAGTGTAAATGCAGATAATCCATTCCAGGTACTAAAAATTCCAAATTTCCTACACTTTAATCGGTTTTTGCATATAAAAACAATCAAAACATTATGAAAAGACATTAAGTAAAATACAAAATAAACAGAGTCTAAACCTTATTTAACCTTTAATTATGACAAGTTCCAGGCAATAAGAACACAGGGCGTTCATATGTCCACTGTATATTTCAGCTTTTGTCCAGGTGCTGTGTGTGACGTCTTACATCCCATACCTCGAAATAACAAAAGTCATTAATTGGTGAGTCATATGGAGACCTGTAGACAGATAGACGAAGGGAACCACATTGTTAGGTTTAAAAGAAGAGTGTCTGAGTTAAGTTTTAGGCCCCCATTCCATTGAGCCCAATTTACTCATTATTATTATCAGTATCAAGTCTGAAGTTTATGTAAACATTAATTTAAAAATTTTTACTTACCCTTTAACACCTTTTTGAACATAAGTCCTAAAAATTCTCATTACTGCAACAATCTGAAAACTCAGAAAAGCAAATAAATGTTTACATTTTCAAAAATGGATAATTAATAGTCATGAACATAATTTGTAGATTGTGCAGATGCATTTAAAATCAAAGTACTATTTCTCTATTAATTAAATTAACATCTAATGAATATCTGTTGTGGTAATTATATACTGTACAGTTAAACCTTAGATTATGAGTACAAGTCTGCTTGTGAATCAAAACACTTGTACAGTATATCAAAGCAAGTTTCTCCCATAAGAGAAAATGGAAACTCTGATTCGTTCCACAACACAAAAATATTAATATAAAAATAATTAATACAAAATATAAAGTAAAAAAAAAATTAACCTGCACTTTGCCTTTGAAAAGAATCTCGATAGTGCAGTGTTTCCGTTAGTGTGTGCTTGTGTGTGCATGTGCATGTGTGCGTGTGTGAAGCTGAAGTAAAACGAGAGGAGAGAAGGAGGGAGGGGGCTACTTTGTAGGACGGCTTTCACACACGCACACACCCGACACGCATGAGAGAGAAGAACCATGGGCTTACTTGTGATCACGTGACATTCGGCAGACAAAGCGCATGCGTACTCGCATATAAAGACCACTCGTTTATCAAGTTAAATTTTATTTAGAAATTTTGTTCATCTTGACAAATGCTTGTAGACCGAGTTACTCGCAATCCAAGGTTTCTCCGTATAGGTTTCAGAAATTAGGTAAATTATTTCGGTAATGATAAGTATACTAGTCTGAGAAAGTCTGATAAGGAGTTATTATCTACTGAAAAAAAAAACGGATCATATTTGCACAATCATGCATTAAAGTTTAAAACAGTTTTATTTGGTAGTGGTTCAAAATTACAAAAGGTACTGGAGGTACAGATTTTAGACCAGCAATATTCTATTTTCACAGCCGCACCTCACGGCGACGGCATGTTTTTGCTGGCTTTTACCACTGAGTGGCGCTACAGTAGGTAGAAGAGGGTATGTCTATTATCACTGTGCTCACCCCCGCGACAAAATAACAGCAACCAAAATAAATCAGTCAAATTTCAAAGTAATTCATGAAGTGACTGCCAGGTGGCGCAAAGTGACATTTTTTCTGTTGTCTCGGTTTTAAAATATAATTAAGTGATAAAAAAAAGTCAAAACAATGTTGTATCGAAGAAATACTACAGTAATGGTAATTTCCACATCTGTGTATTTTATACAACAAGCATGAAAAATCTGTATCAGAGCTATTGATATTTGCTGTAAAATAATGAGTAAAAAATAAACATTGAAGTTGAATATTGAAACAAGTTCACTAGCACTCGAAAAAGACTCTCTAAAAATGCTGTGTTGTTTCTGTAAACACATTTTTGGGTTGTTTATGCTGGGTCAAAATTCTGGGTTATTTCGGGTACTTTAAACACACTGTTGGGTTACTCATGTTGGGTAAAATGAGATGTAGTGAGTCATTTACAAATGAACACCTGGTTAGGTTATTTTGACCCAACAACTGGTTTATTCTTTATAATCTGGTTTTTCCAAACGGCAGCCTGCAAAATGTTCGAAATATTATTGTTATTGTGTTACAAGTTGTCAACGCGTGCGCCTGTGATGGGCATGCGGCCAAATCAATATCGATCCTCGCTCACTAGCTAGACGACCTCTCCTTCTGCTGATGCGCGAAGGAGCAGGGCCGCGGAATTAGGCACGGCTGGTGAGCTATCGCCGCTAATGATCCCGGGCTTCTTCCCACACTATAAAATACAGCGGGGAGTGTAACTCGGGGCCTGTTGGGAGACTGGACTTCTCTACGTAGTCTAATCAGCGCTCAGTCGCACGCATAAAGTTACAGAATGCGTCGGGAAAAAACAGCAAGGAGACTGACTCTGGCCATTTTAATAATTCATTGATAAATTTGTGATTTCTGTACACTGTAAACCCGATTAAGATGGCAAAACTCAAAATATTTGAGGTAATCAGTTGCATCAATTTTTTTAAATAATGATGTTTCCAATTTTAAGTAAACAGAATTAAAAATTTTTGAGTTTGTTGAATCTGTTGCAAATCAAATATATTGTTGCAGACAATCCGGCCCGGGAATCGAACCCGGGCCTTTTGCATGGCAGGCAGAACACCTACCACTGAGCCACCTGTGCTCTATAGATTTTACATTGGTGGAACAGTGACCGTTACTGTTACTTAAGTACTTACGATTACTTAAAATAATATCAAATTTGTTCAGCTAACTTCAGAAGTGCCAGTTCTACAAACTCATAAATACCAAAATGTTCTGAATACTCAATTATTACTCATTCAATTATTTAAGTTAACAGTACTCAATGTGTTTAATTACTTTGAGCATTTGGGTTTACAGTGTAGTGATGAAGATAATCATGTTTTAGTGCTACTGTGTCTGCTTTACAATGTCAGAAACATTCAAATGCAAGTGATTCACCCCTCCCCAGGTGTGAATCAGCGGTTATCACCGATACATTCAGAGAAACTAAAATGCACTTTAAGACCCTCTTGGATCTGAGGCTCTCCTGAAGACCTGCAGTGTTACAGGCCTCTTTTTAAATTTGTGTAAATTTCATCTTCTGGATTCCAGATTCTAAAATTTACATTGTTACCGTTTTTAATCCCTGGAATGGAAGAAATTGAGATGTTCCTTATTATAACATGAATTGTATTGTTTTAATCCTTAGGAGTCTGAGGGTGTTTTGGGGCCCTGAAGAAGTTTTGACATGTCCTGACATTTGTATATTTTTCAGTTACTTATGAACATATAAATGTCTAACGGCTAACTACACTGTTTTTAGCACAAACTGCATGTATGAGCAGCATGTATGTACAAATTTGTACTTTGGAGAAAAAAACAGCTATGCGTGATTATTGAAAACAACAGAAAAAATCACTGAAATAAGTTCACAAAACACATTCATAACATTTATTTACAAGACTTTTGTTACCTGGATCTTGTAGTCTAGAGTTTTTACTTCAAAATGATGTGATAATCATATTGATCACTCATTCACAGAAAACAATATATTCATTTACATTTTCTAAGACACTTTTTGTTTAGAAAGGCCGTATGCGAGGAGGCGTGAATGATCATGAATAATGCTCTACTTCACACCAGAGAAGACAAAGACCTGAATAATGAGCTGCACAAATACCCCTTTCAGTCAGGTCTGTGACAGAGGGAAGTGCTACAAGAAAATAATTTGAGGACAAAAAACATATTTCTTTGTTTGTAGTTTATTTAGAACAGTTCAAGATAAATAAAATGCGTAAAAACAGACATTCAGGGTAAAATAATGCAAACAAAAGCTGTGAATGATACAAAAACCCTACAAAAACATACATTCAGGGTAAAACTGCAACGAGAACAGAACAAAATAAACTGAAAAAATAAATTTGGTGAGAAAAGTGCTCCAAGATAAAAAAAAAATTTAAAAAACCTAAACTGAAACAGACATTCAAAGCAAAATGGTGCAAACAGGAACAGTGCAAGATAAAATGGTGTATGGTGTCTACAGTCACACATCCCTGTGCCACTCTTGAAAGCAGTTCCTGTTCAACTGAAGACACAGGGGAACGTTGCAGGCCTGGCATCTCCAAGGTGTTTTTTGCCGCTTGCCATGGACTGCTTTGCAATGCACACACAACCTGCGACCTGCAGTGGCAGCATCTCTGGCGTCTGAGGTCAGCACAGCTACTGGAACTGGTACATGGTCAGTACTTGTCCGTTTTGGTGCTACTTCCTGTGAGACACCACAAAGCTCAAAAGCACAAAGATGAGTTATCATATAGTTCTTTATGCACAATGAAAGCATTGGTGGCAGCAATGACCAAGAAGTGTAGAAAAATCTTCCTGTACCACTTCATTGTTTTGTGCTGTGCGGTGTAGTACTGTAACAGCTGATCAGACAGGTCAACGCCCCCCATGTGCTGGTTGTACGCAGTCACAGGTGCAGGACATGGAAATGTCTTTGTAGTCCATGTACCTTGTAATTTCACCTTCCTCTGCACAGTATCTCCTGTATAAGCAGAATGGATGGTAGAACAAACAACAGATACTTCTCGGGTGTCCATCCACTTCACAAATACAAGAGGTCCATCTCGAATCCACCTGATGGATCCCCTGGCAGACTTTTTAGACAGTGAATTATCTGCATTCCGAGGGCAGTCCTTCCTGTTGTCTCTGTAAGTCCCACATGCACCAAACTTCATGGTAAGCAAGTCTTTTAGGAGCTTTGGACTTGTGTAGAAATTGTCCATGTACACATGGTACCCTGAACCTAAAACTTTACAGTCCAAGAGAGTCGTCACAGCATCATATGCTGTCCATGGCCTGTGGGAAAGTTGTTCTTTCCTGTGTACAGTTTGAAGAGACTCATGGGAGAATAGGAGTTAGCAGACGGCAGGTGAGGTCCAGGTTCCCGTGCGGGCAGGAATCGCAGAATCTGTGGAACCGTGTCATCAGTCTGTGGCCAAGTAGCACTGCCACATAAGGGGCAATTGTATAGAGGGGTAAGTAAGACGGCTTAATATGAAAGAAGCTGCAGCACCTTATGCAATGTGCCCCCTTCGGTTTATTTGCCTGTATGTATATAATGTGTATTGGTTCCCGCTCCTACTCTCATGAGACTGTGTTGCCAGGCGGCAGGGGAAGAAGGTGACGCACGTGATCACATGACCCGGACATAAAGCCGGCCGGGGAAAGCATGCAGGAGGAGAGAGTTATGGAGATGCAGCGCGCTGAATATATTATTGACATGGAGTTGCTCATGAGACTGACGAAGGCTGTTTCTTGCGGGTTTGTCTTACCATATAGATTAACACCGACTGGACTGCTTCGTATCGGTTCTCGCACTCCGACATCAGCCTCCTGGTTATTTACCATCATTTCCGGTGAGACCGATCCATCTCCCTCATACACTCTTACAATAACACACTTTGGACATTCTACATATTCACCCACACTCCGGTTTTCATTGTATATATTATAGGGCTGCAACTAACGACTATTTTGATAATCGATTAGTTGGGCGATTTATTTTTTCGATTAATTGGATAAAAACTACAACGCTTCTTTAAATTGATGTTTTGCTTATAACTATATAAAACCATAAATCAGGGTATTAGTTGTGTTTAAAACTAAACTTTAAAAAATGCAAAAGCCACATATAGAGTTTAATGATCTCTAATTTTAACATTTTAAACCTTAAATTAAGCACCAAGTTTGTTTTTGAGCAGTAAAACTCCTCTAAATATCCAAAATATAAATAAATTAATTAATTAATTAGTAAAACAATTGATGTACTCTTATTATATTGGATGGCATCTGTTATAGTGGCTGCTTGTTGAGGAGTGCATGGGGGATTTCTTTTTTGAATGAACTCACTTATGCTGACTTGTCTCTTTCTAAAAAATAAATAAATAAATAAATAACAGCATTTGAGTATGCAAAATACAGCATTTTAACAATAAATGCAGATGTTAATAGAAAAGGAATAGCCAATCAGAAGTAGTGTGTGGAAGTCTGTGATTGGCTGGTTTTGTGGCAGTTTTGTAACACTGGACACAGTTGAGCGCGCACAGAAAATAAATGTTGCTTGCACGTGAAGGCAGATTCGAGCGCGCACAGCATCGAGAAGTCGCGCGTGCGCTGAGAACATGTTAAGCGAGCAGGGGAGACAATGCACACGCAGAATCGAGCTGTTGAGCGCGCAGTGGAGACATTGCATGCGCATAGACTGCTCAAAATGTCAAACGCGCGCTCAGAATTGTGGCAGGGATATAACGCCATAGGCGCGCGCTTTTTCCTGCAGACGCTTCTGTAACCTCCATTGCGCGAGCGGCTGTGTATCTTTGTGTATTTGTGCATCTTGTGGTCGCGCTCCTCAGTAACGTGAGCAGTCCAACTAATCGATAACAGCAATCGTTGACAACAAATTTTATTATTGATAATTATCGATTTTATCGATTAGTTGTTGCAGCCCTAATATATTATGTAAATATATATATATATTTTTTTGGTTTTCTTGGTTGGTGCACCTTTTTGTTTCATTATTGTATAATAGTTGGATTGTTTAAATTGGGCTGGATGTGTGTTTCTTGTTACTTACCGATTGGAACGCAGCATGCTTAACTAACAGGCTGGATAGCCAGTTGCACAATAAAAAGTAAAAATTAGCCCTCTGCCGTAAACGCTATATTCAAAGCAAAGCCAGTTTTCTTTCATTCAAATGCGAGAGCGATGGGTTTCCTGCCCCTGCGCTGAATAATATACAGTCACATTCAGTAACAAGATGGGATTCATTTCCTCAGCAGCAGCAACAACATACATGCTGTTTACACTTTACCTTTTATAAGCAATAAAAATTCATCATAAAAACTTTGTAATTAAGAAAAACGTAAAGTGTGGATAGTACGTTTTAATGTCAGTCTGATTAAATAAAATAAAGGTTTTTTCTTTTGTTACAAAGTATTTTATGCAATGCGATTAATTTACAACATTTCAGTTTAATAGCGGCAACCTGGCGGAGCTGGGGCTCAAACCCCTGACCTTCCGATCTTTAACTCAGAGCCTTAACACACTGAACCACAACTGCCTTCATTTAGTATGAAGTCGTATGTCTTGGAACAATTAATACAATTCGCACTGTGACTTTGTGACATCAAATTGTACATCAATCGCTGCACTTCAATTAACCCCATTTCCCTTTTTTATTGCAATTTATATTGCTTATTTATATCCTTTTTATATATCTTTACATAAAGACCAAAAGTTTGGACACACCTTCTCATTCAAAGAGTTTGAATTTGTATTATGGCAAGAAGAAAGCAGCTAAGTAAAGAAAAACGAGTGGCCATCATTACTTTAAGAAATTAAGGTCAGTCAGTCCGAAAAATTGGGAAAACTTTGAAAGTGTCCCCAAGTGCAGTCACAAAAACCATCAAGCGCTACAAAGAAACTGGCTGACATGCGGACCGCCCCAGGAAAGGAAGACCGAGAGTCACCTCTGCTGCGGAGGACAAGTTCATCTGTTCATCAAGTTCAAGGATTTTTTTTCAATTGCAATGCAGAAAAATTCAAACGTTTTTATTGCAACATTTTTTTTTTCAGTTCATGTAATTCAACCTGCTATTTTGCTTTAAGGAATTTTGGCACTATTATTCTTCCATATAAATCTACTAGAAAGTTAAAGAACACAAAATATAAGATGACCCAAAACCATATACACGTAGGCTTTCTAATTAGACATGATAAAATCTAAAGACTCACTGTGTTAACATTTACTTTGCTTAAATTCGATACTAATAAAAATTTAATTCTACATTTGTACTGTAATTTTAGTACTGTGATTATGAATTCATTTAAGTACAATGTTACACTTGATTTTATCCGCTACTACGTGTAGCTATAAAGCCTCATTAATCCTTGAGAGGATGAAATGAGGTCTGACGCGTCGGTCTATAGTTATATAGCGCCACTCCGTGGTAAAAGCCAGCAAACGCATACCATCGCCATGAGGTGCTGCGACAAAACTAGAATACCGCTCGTCACACATCTGTATATCACTATAGACCGACGACTCATGCCTTAGTTCATTCTCTCAAGGATTAATGAGCCGCAGCTCCTTTTAGAGCGGCACGTAGTAGCGGAAAAAAATCAAGTGTAACATTGTAGTTAAATGAATTCATAATCAAAGTACTAAAATTACAGTACAAATTTAGAATTAAAAAGTAATTAAATCTTATTCGGATCAAATTTAAGCAAAGTAAATGTTAACACAGTGAGCCGTTAGATTTTATCATGTGTAATTATAAAACTTTCTTTCTTTCAAAAAAGGGTTTTACGTCATCTTATATTTTGTGTTCTTTAAATTTGTAGTAGATTTATTAACTGAATGACCATAAAATTAAAGCATTGTCAGAACGTACTCCTGCATCATCAGATGTCATTGTCATTCAGCCCCGCTTGTGTTTTTGCATTATTATAAGAATGAAATGCAGCAGATTGTTATGATCATCATGATTTTGTTTAATAAATAATGACCCCCGTTGCGCTGTACCACTGCTGGCAAAACCTTATGAAATATATGTGAAACATTAAACGAATTTACAATCACAAGACTAAAATTATGGTAATAAATATAGCCGTTTGTTTGCATCGAATTTGAGCAAAGTAAATGTATACCTTTTTATATCTAGCCTTTAGATTCAATAATGTGTAACACTAGAAAGCAACAAAAAATTAATGAAAGCAAACAGGGTGCACATATGTAGTGATGAAGGTGATCATGTCATCTCGTTGTCTCCGCAACAATGGATTTAAAAAATATATAAGTTTTGATGAACTTGAGGGCGTCAGAAAACCGAAACCCACTGTATACTCGCCTCACAGACGTGAAAAATATATACTTATAGAAAGCGAAATGTCTGCTTTTATTTAACCTAATGGAAAACAATTTTAGACGTCTAAGTTTAGACGATGTAATTCGCATGAAAAGGGAATTATAGGCACATCCGAGAGAGAGAGTGAGCAAGAGAGAGGGCACGCCGTCACGTAGACGGCGGAGCTCTGTTTATTTTGTGTTTTCAGTTTTCTTTTGTTTCAGTTTTAAGTTTCTTAATTAATAATCCCACGCTATCTCCAAACAGGAAGGTCTTCCCGTGTGCATCATAAGCACTCTAACAAACTTCTATTTTGTTGACCCCCTCTAAAGTAGCCACGTCGTTGCCGTTTTTTATACACTGGAATGGAAGAGATGGAAAATTTCCTCATCATATCATGCCTTGTATTGTTTTTAATCACTCTATACACAACACGTGATTTTTAATGCTATTTTACAAATGAAAAATACAAATGGAATATTCTTTTGTTTTTTATTTTAATTTTTTTATATAATATTAAATTTAAATATTTTATAAAAATACCAAAGAAAATTGTGTATAGATTGATTAAAACCATACAATTTATGTTATGGTAAGGAAAATCACAATTTCTTTCATTCCAGGGATTAAAAACAGTAACGATGTAAATTTTAGAATCTGGAATCCAGAAGATGAAATTTGCACAAATTTAAAAAGAGGCCTGAAGCTCTGCAGGTCTTTAGAAGAGCCTCAGATCCAAGAGGGTCTTAAAGTGGGGAGGGGTGCATTTTAGTTTCTCTGAATGTATACGTAGGAGAGAACAGCTGATTCACACCTGGGGAGGGGTAAATTATTTGCATTTGAATGTTGTCTGACATTGTAAAGCACATACAGTAACACTATTATTATAAATATTATTTAGTACAACAAAATTTCTTTGTACAATAATAATGGAATAATGGAAAACTATTTTAGACGTTTCATTTTAGACGATGTCATTCATATGAAAAGGGAATTATATGCGCATCCAAGAGAGAGAGAGAGCAAGAGAGAGAGAGTGTGCACGCCCAGTTTAAGTTTCCCCGAAATCCCAGAGAGGATATATATATATATATATATATATATATATATATATATATATATATATATATATATTTTTTTTTTATAATCTTATAATGTCCACATGATTATTTAATTTAACTGTTTAAACCATTAAACTATTTATTTTACTATTTTAACTCTAAATAATTAAAATTTTAATTTACTTCTAAATAATATTAAAAACAAGAGCAATATATATTTTTTAAATCCATTGTTGCGGAGACAACGAGATGACATGATCACCTTCATCACTACAGCTGAAACCAAAGAAATCACCAATTTATCAATGAATTATTAAAATGGCCAGAGTCACCTTGCTGTATTTCCCCCGATGCATTCTTTAACTTTATGCGTGTGGCTGAGTGCTGATTAGATTATGTAGGAAGTTAAAGAGGAGGATCAAGATGCCAAATCAAAATCCATAATTAAACAATAGCCCACATTTAGAAAACGTTTAGAAATTCTTTCCGAGATAAGGCTGGGACGGTGTTATGTGCAGAGCGCCGACAGATTTCCTGAAGCTCAAATCTCCGAAATCGTTGGGGCATTTTTTTTCTACATAGACACTATCTTTAATAACTGATGGAGGTTTTGAGCTGTACACATGCATTCTCGCCTAAACTCTTAAACTGCACAATAACAGTAATATTTCGAACATTTTGCAGGCTGCTGTTGGAGAAACCGGAAAATAAACAGTTGTTCTATATTTAAATGTATTTTTTAATAGCAATGAACAGACAGAAACAGATATAGGCTATATAACAGTTCATTCTTTGTAAAAATAAAATTGTCAGCTAGTGAACTTGATCGTCTGTCTAAACATTTAAAATTTTTATTTTTATTTTGACTCAATATTGTACCGTAAATATCAATAGCTCTAGTTCAGATTTTTCATGTTTGTTGTTATAAATACACAGATGTGGAAATTACCTCACTGTGGAATTTCTTCGATACAATATATTATGACTTTTTTTATGACTTCTGCGGCGAGGGAAAATGTCACTTTGCGCCACCTGGCGGTCATTTCACAAATTACTTTGAAATGCGACTGATTTATTTTGGCCACTGTCGTTTTGTCGCCGCGGTAAGCACGGCGATAATAGGCATTCCCCTCGTCTACCTAGTGTAAAGAAGCGAGTGCAGGCAGGTTGGAATGGGTGGAGAAAGGTGTCGGGAGTTCTGTGTGAAAATATCAGAGAGAATAAAGAGGAAGATACAAGACAGTGGGGAGACTGGCCATGCTGTATGGTTTAGAGACAGTGTCACTGAGGAAGAGCCAGGAGGCAGCGCTGGATGGAGTAGAGCTGAAGATGTTTAGTCAAATCAAGTCATGTTGGCTTTTATTGTCATTCCAACCATATACAGTTCAGTACACAGTGAACCATGACCAAGGTGCTACATACTGTACATGCAACAATATCAATTAACAGTGCAACTTTACCGGAACCAGCTAGCTAACTAAGAGATCTAATTACCTGACTATCTCAGATATGACAGATTAAAATTTTATATTTTTAAGTTAACCTAAAACTATCTATTTCTATACAAAAAAAGAGACAACAATAGACAACCGACAAAGTGCATGTGCAAATGTGCAAACAAAGAGCTACAGAGTGACAAGCTGAGGTTCTCTTTGGGAGTGACACAGTTGGACACAATTAGGAATGAGTACATTGAGGGACAGCTCATGTTGGACGTTTGGGGACAAAGTTAGGGAGGCCAGAGTAAGATGGTTTGGACATGTTCAGAGGAGGGAGAGTGAGTATATTGGTAGGAGAATGTTGGACATGGAGCTGCCAGGCGGGAGACAAAGGAGGAATATGGATGTAATCAATGAGGATATGAAGCTAGTGGGTACAAGTGTTAAGGATGCAGAAGACAGGGACAGGTGGAGAGAGTTGATGAATCTAACGTTATAGGGTGTTAGATTCCTTCTGTACTCCTCGAGCAGTTCTGGGTTGCTGTATAATTACTTTGTCAATCTGGCCTTTGCTAAAGCTTTTTTTCCCCCTCATTTTGTTACATGGTGCTGTAATAATATTTATAAGAGCCCTAATGCAGGGCTTCTGAGGGGGTCAATGAAACAGGAGGCTGGGAGAGTGCTTGTGACACACATGGGAAGACCCTATCGTTTGGAGATGGCATGGGATTATTAATTAGGAACTCAAAAGAAAACTGCTATTTTTTTTTTCTTTGCCTTTCTTTTACCTCTCTTTGTCTTTGTCTTGGCGCTGATACTTTACCTTACTGTTTCTGTAATGAGAATCAAAAAGTCGTGTTAAAACTCTGACAACACAATATTTAATATTTAACTGTAGAGATATAAAGAGATGATCTTACCTGGTAGCCATCTTGAAGTAACTGTCTCATGTGCTCCATCAAACTTTATTCACATTCTGTATGTGTGTTTAAACAATCCTTAAAAAGTGTTGCGGAGGATGAGAACATCAGGCATGGACACATTTCCTACTTTTTTGGTTATTATAATAAATAAATATTCAGCAAATAATTTTTTTCTGTCATCTAAAATAATCTAGTAGAACATCAATTTATATTTTTATTTGTATAGCGCTTTTAACAATTGTCATTGTCGCAAAACAAAATATCTTTTCTTTTTCTTTTTTTTATGTTCATTTGTTTAAATTACAACATAACACACATTCAAACACAGCCGGACACATTGCAGTAATGAGAATTTCAGCAGAAAATGAAGTAAAATAGAAAGATAATTCATTCACATGTTGAAATGACACATTGTGCAAGGTAGAGAGCAGTAGTGTCTTTATTATGATGCTTTTTTATATAACAAAATGACAAATTTTATATATTAATGGTTTCATGAGAATCACCAATTTATGTACATGTGTTTTCTGTGTTACTACAGTATTATTTCATTTGTTTATAAAAACACTTGCAAAGAGGATAAAGGAATTGGCAAAACTGGCTCTACTTTGTTCTCTCCAAGTGAAGAAAAATAAACCTCACGTAATCCTGTTGTAATTAACAAACATTTCCAGCTCGTGACGACATCGATCACACGCAGAAGCTGCAGATACGCCTGCTGTAAAACAGTGTGAGGAGTGATATAGTTTTATCACAAGAGGGAAATACATGTCAGTATTTACAGTCACATTAACATATTTGTATTGAGTTTAATCATGTGGCACTTTTAATATTCATGAGACACTCAGAAGCTAATAAACATGATGAAGAGAAAATCGCATGACCCTGCGCTTGTGATTGCATGTGTATGTGTGAGAGAGAGAGAGATTTACAATCATACAGTACATGCAGCACAATCCCACTTTATATTTGGGATCTATATTTTTCATTTTCTTTTCTTCTCTCCTTCTTTTGTATTAATAATGATTCTTCTTTGACTGCGCTTTCTCCAATTATTATTATTATTATTATTATTTTAGCTTTGTACTTTCCTTCATTAGTTTTCATCCCTAATGTAAATTTGTTTGACTGCACAGTTAAATGTGTGTAAATATTTTGAATCTGTTTATTTCTGTTGTTATTTTGTGACTTGATTCTGAGCTTCGGCAGTACGAGTGTGTGCAGGAGACGTCATACATTACACATAATACTGCGTGTGTTCTGTAGGATTCTTTAGTTCTACAATTCTTTAATTCTTTAATTCTTTCTAAGTGTGTTATCCCTTGAATGAATATAAACTCAATGCAGATATTTTCATTTTCTTTGTCCTAATAGAGCCTGAGCCATGCAGGGTAATGGTGTGTGTGTGTGTAATGGGGCGTCGTGTGCTTGCAAAACCATGTCCTTATTTTCGAAATCTCACTCCAAGCTTTTCTGAAAAGATGGCAGCTATGTCACACATATTTTAGGAGTAAAAATGAGATGAGAAATTGATCATTTAACTTTTTAATGAAATTAACAGGAATGTTGATCTGGTGATGAAGAGTGTGTCATTGTGTCTCTCTACAGGTTGTATAAGTGTGGTGTCTCAGATGAAGGCTGTGCTGCTCTGACTTCAGCTCTGAGATCAAACCCCTCACACCTGAGAGAACTGGATCTGTCCTATAATAAAGTAGGAGACTCAGGAGTGAAGTGTCTCTGTGCTGTACTGGAGGATCCTCACTGTAAACTGGAGACACTGAGGTAAGATCATCTCTCTGAGAGTCACATGACCTGCTCCTCAGTAAGACACATTCTCTAATAGTGAGACTGAAGCAGAAGTTTTAGGTTCATCATCAATGTCCTGAGGAGGAAGATTGTTTCTTTTCACTGCACACTGATGATTTGTCACAGAGTCTTTGGGTCAGATGTACGTATGTGAAAAGCTGCAGAGCAAAACATGACTTGATGTGACTGCAGTGTGTCTGAAATTACTGTGAAATTTACTAAAACACTGTAACTAATCCCACAAACTGCACCTGGGACACAAACTAAATGCACCATGTGTGAGCTGTAGGGTTTTTATACCACATTGCTTTATGGGAAGTCACTGCCATCCTTGGTTTTAATGCTGATTGGTTGCCATGGTGATTTCTGACACAGATGTGTTGAGAGTAACACAGATTTGAGAGCGGCTTGTTATTGTTCTTAGATTTGTGACATGGTGTTTTCTTTTGAGATGAAGAAGAGTAAACCTAAAGAAAAGGGACCCTACTGGGAGAAGATAAATGTCAGAGCCAAGCAGAGATATTTTGAGGAACTTGGAACTTGAGATCAAAAACTTCGATCCGTATGACCTGGTAGCTGAAGAGTGGATGAAGGACCCAGACACACAACCCCTTCTCACACACCCTGACATTTTAATTACCTGGTTGTGTGTCCTGACTGAGAAGCATAGGAGACACATAAGGTTCACTATCCATCTCATCAGCATCATCATCAAACTTTTCTTCTATCTGTAACTCCTCCTAAACCATTCATGTGTATTTGACCAAACCTTCACAGATCCTTTATTAGGGACCATAGATGTGCCCTAGTTAATTAATTTTTAGACCTAGCATGTTCAGTGGACAGGTGACACGTCTTCCTTGAAAGACTTCTACATGTTTTTGGAATAAGTGCTCACACTTTACAACTAACAAGAAAAACAAACTAATGCAGCAGTTTTGTCCTGACATAGTGACGTAGTTTACTAAAATCTAGCTACGCAACAATTCTAACATGATTTGTTTAGTTGAAGAGCAACATGATCTTATGTAAGGTTTAAAATGAGCCTCCAAATTTTTGTTTAATACGAGTTAAAAGAAGAATTATTATTGCTTTTGTGTCCGTCACACCACGATACAATACCAGCTGACCCTGACCTGGGGGAGAAAGACACAGACACACACACAATGAGTCTGAAGTTCTCTGTTTATTATCAGCAAACAAAGTATACTTAAGATTTTGTCCAGGTCTCCTCTGTCACGTACATCTCAATCCTCAAAGAAACAAATGTCATTAATATGTAATTCAGACAACAGGAAGCACATCAGCATTTTCCGGTTAGACAAAAGGGTTCCAGCAATTTGGATGTACGTTAATCTGGCCATGGGCTTTAGGAAGTATTACCTTATAAGGAAAGAGGAAGCACAATGAGGGGACGTTTTATGGACTTTGAGGCATGGCCACAAAATATCAGAAAACCATACAATGTTCATTAAATTCTGACAAATACTCTGACAAATACACTACAAATATTACAGTTTAAAATAAAATATGAATTTAAAATATGCCTTTGCCTAAAATATAAAATGTCCAGTTCTGTCACTCTAGATTTCTGGTTTGTAACAACATGTAGGAACATCAGCTAGGCCAAGTCAATACCAGCCATACAGCAGAACAATGCAACACCGCCCCCTACTGGACATGAATGTCAATGCTTAGCATGGGAGTCCTCCTGTTACAACTAGTCAAATTTGTAGTAAAATGAGAATATCATCCACACACTCATTTATGTCTTTATTGTCTCTGGTGCTGACTGTTGTTTTGAAATTTGCATTTTAATCGATTCCATGATAAGTTTTAATTTTATTTGGGACATTTAACTTTATAGACTGTAATGTTAATGGACAGATTTTGTTCCAGAGATACAAAACAATGAAGTGTTCTGTAATTTACAATAAATTTACAATAAAGCCAAACCTTGCCCCAAATCCCTGGAGGAAAAACCTTAGTGACTTTAGGCCTAATCACACAGGATTAGTATTACCTGAGGACCTCTAGTCATTTGTAGTAATTGTGGTCTGTGATCTTAATCTCATGTGAATTGGCCATGTCTGTGATTTGTTAAGTAAAAAATATTAGAGTAAAGATATTAGTCCCATTTGATTTGGCCAGGATTTGTCAATATGTTTGTGTCCTTTGCACATTTCTATTCATCTTCTGTGCAGAATGGAGGCTGCGATCGAGTGAAAGTATTTTGGGTTCTGTGTCATATCACTATACACCATACATTCAATTGTGAATAGGGCTTTATTTGTATAAAATGTAATATTTGTAATATAAATATAATATATAGTATGTAATGTAATATAAATGTAATATTTATTTGTATGAAAAACATCATATCCGGGAGATAAGTAAGTAAATGTGAGTAAAATCGCAGGCGTAGCTCATTCTGTGCAAATGCGCTACACGAAACTCAGATGTGAGGGGGTAATTTCTAAATCACATGAGGTCCCCAGGTAATACTAATCCCATGTGAAGAGTCCCTTTAGCTGAGACTAAAGGTAGATAAAGGTAAAGAATCATATATTTATTTCAAGAACTTCAACATGAAGTGTTTTTTCTGTATTCTTCAGAAAGCAGTAATTTGTTTTACACACAAAGCAAAACAATTACAACCACTGGTCATGAAGGAGCAGCCTAAAAATGTATAATATAATCTGTACACTCAAAAAACACATGCACAAACACTATCACAGAGCATTATCAGAATATACACACACAGATAATAACCAGATCCAATAATTAACCTGTTCCATTGTTTACACTGATCTTAACTTTAGATGCAGAACAAACTGTAGGATGCACATTCAAAGTCAAAGTCAACTTTGTCAATTCTGCTACACGTACAGTGCATACATGTAGAGACTTGAAATTACGTTACTCATACTTCCTTTACAAACAACACTTCAAAAAAAAAAAGAAAAACTTTAACACAAACTAACCTAAAACAGTGGTAAGACAACTGAGTAAATGTCATGCAAAAAGGGACAGTTATCCTCACAGAATGCCGATATGTTGCAAAATGGAACAGTGCAATAAGTAGTGCAAATATGCTTTTTTTTTGTTTGTTTAAAGTGACATTGTATAGTATAAGACAATATAAAACAGTAAAAACAGTGTACAAAACAATATGAAACAAGGTATGTACATAATTTTGTATTACTGAGGTAGTGGTCAGATTAATGGTGCATAAAGTGGCGTGTGTGTGTGAGAAATTAAGGAGTCAGAGAACAAGGTTGTGAGAAGCCGAAGAGCACAGGGGAGGCAGAGCTGGAAAGGAGTTGAGCTTCCTGATTGCCTGATGGATGAAGCTGTCCTTCAGTTTGCTTGTCCTAGCATGAAGACTCCTTAGTCTCCTCCCTGATGGCAGCAGGCTAAAGAAGCTCTGAGTTAGGTGGGTAGGGTCACGGGCGATACTGAGTGTGAGCGGGGTGTTGTAAATAACCTGGAGGGAGGGGAGAAAGACACCAACGATCTTCTCAGCTGCTCTCACAATGCGCTGGAGCGTCTTCCGGCACAGTGATGCAGCTGGTGAGGATGCTTTTGATGGTGCCTCTGTAGAAGGTGCGCATGATGGGTGTCGGGGCTCTGGCTCTTCTCAGGTTATGGAGAAAGTAGAGATGCTGCTGAGCTTGGCTAGTGCTGCCGTGTTGTTGTACCAGGAGAGATCTTCTGTAATGTGCACACCCATGAACTTGGTGCTGCTCACCCTCTCCACGGACGCACCATTGATGGTCAGAGGAGAGTGCTGGGTGTGTGCTCTCCTGTAATCGACAACAATCTCCTTTGTCTTTTCCACATTCAGGGAGAGATTGTTGTTTGTGCACCACCTGGCCAGGCGGCTCACCTCACTCATGTAGTTAGTCTCATTTTTGTTGCTAATGAGACCCACCACAGTCGTGTCGTCCGCAAACTTGAAGAGGTTGGAGTTGTGCGATGGTGTGCAGTCATGGGTCAACAGTGTGAAGAGGAGGGGGCTCAGTACACATCCTTGGGGGGCCCCTGTGCTCAGAGTGATGGAGCTGGAAGTGTTATTGGCGACCCGTACTGCCTGAGGTCTGCCAGTCAGGAAGTTCAGCAGCCAGTTGCACAGAGATGTGTTGAGCCCCAGCTGGATCAGTTTGTGAGTGAGCTATTGTGGGATGATCGTGTTGAACGCTGAGCTGAAGTCGATGAACATAAGAGTCTTAGCGTCATAGTAATGGCATCATCGGTTGAGCAATTGGACCGATAAGCAAACTGGAAGAGGTCCAGTGAGGGGCTGGGGGGCAGACTTGATCTGCTGCATGACTAGCAGTTCAAAGCACTTCATAATGATGGGAGTAAGTGCAACTGGGTGGAAGTCATTAAAACAAGAGGGAGATGTTTTCTTTGATACTGGGATTATGGTGGTAGTTTTGAAGCATGTGGGGATAACAGCCTGACTCCGAGAGATGTTAAAAATGTCCGTAAAGACATCCGTGAGTTCACCTGCACAGTCTCTCAAAACGTGGCCAGGAATGTTGTCAGGACATGGGGCCTTGCGTGATTTGATCTTGCGGAAGGATCTTCTCATGCTGTCTGGGGAGACAGTCATCACCTGGTCGCCGGAAGGAAGTGGGTGTTTCTGTGCTGTGATGGTCTGTATCCCGTGCCACAGGCTCCGTGTGTCTCTGAAGCAATGGGCTACTTTCTTGGAGTACTGTCTCTTTGTTTGCTTGTTGCCTCGAGTCAGGTTGGCCCTAGCTGTCTTCAGGGCCACCGCATCTTCAGATTTGAAGGAATTCTGACTACCAGTTATCAGCTCTATGACCCATTTATTATAAAACATCACGCAGTCAGTTTTTTCTTCTTCGAGGTTCTTCTGATGGCTTATTAGTGCATTGCCTCCTGCTGTATTGGAGTGCGGAACATCAGATATTCCATGTAACAGCACGTGCAAAAGAAGATTAAAATGACTGTATTAGATTTTATCTGCTAAAACAGTTTCATTTATTATACATTTTTCAGTTGGACAATTAAACTGAAACGCTGGCCAATTTAGTGTTGGAGGTTTCATGGCTAAATTTGACCAGCCTGGTGGCCAGTCTTCATTGATTGCTCTTACTAGTGGAATGTGCAGAGTGTGAAGGTTTAATTAGCACAGTAATAGCACAGTTTTGTTTAAAATATTGCAATGCACAAAACTTTATGGGTGACATATCAGAGTTCAAAAGACGACAAATTGTTGGTGTACGTCTCGCTAGCGCATTTGTGACCGAGACAGCAAGTCTTTGTGATGTATCAAGAGCCACGGTATCCAGGGTAATGTCAGCATACCACCAAGAAGGACGAACCACATCCAACAGGAGTAACTGTGGACGCAAGAGGAAGCCGTCTGAAAGGGATGTCCGGGTGCTAACCCGGATTGTATCCAAAAAACATAAAACCACAGCTGCCCAACTTGCTGCAGAAATAAATGTGGACCTCAACTCTCCTGTTCTCCACGGGTTCAATGTACATTGCGGGACTGATGTAGCTAAACCTTTGGGCGCTTGTGCCAATACCAAACATTGGTTTCATTGGTTCTAGCAGCGAAAATCTTGTGCTGTGGACAATGTGAAACATGTATTGTTCTCTGATGAGTCTACCTTCACTGTCTTTCCCACATCCGGGAGAGTTACGTATGGAGAACCCGCAAACAAGCATTCCACGCAGACTGTTGCATGCCCAGCGTGATGCATGGGGGTGCATCAGTGATGGTTTGGGCTGCAATATCATGGCATTCCTTAGGCCCAATACTTGTGCTAGATGGGCGCGTCACAGACCGAACCAGTCTGGTGGACCATGTGCACCCAATAATTCAAACATTGTATCCTGAAGGCGGTGCCGTGTATCAGGATGATAATGCACCAATAAACACAGCAAGACTGGTGACAGAGTGGTTTGATGAACATGAAAGTGAAGTTGAACATCTCCCAAGGCCTGCACAGTCATCAGATCTAAATATTATTGAGCCACTTTGGGGTGTTTTGGAGGTGCAAGTCAGGAAATGTTTTCCTCCTCCAGCATCATGTAGTGACCTGGCCACTGTTCTGCAAGAAGAATGGCTCAAAATCCCTCTGATGCTGTATTGGCCGCAAAAGGAGGCTCTACACCATAGTAATGAATTATTGTGGTCTAAAACCAGAAGTTTCAGTTTTATTGTCCAACCCCTGTATATTTTCCAGGTAATTTCTCACTTGTATATTTTCTACTTTATCGGCTTCTTCATTTCCTTTTACTTCTACATGTGCTGGTACCCATATGAAATAACTTCTTACACCCTTCTGGTATAATTCTGACACTGTTTGTAAAATGTTATCTAGATGATTTTGTCTGCATGAATTTCCGGTTTCCAGACTAGTGATGGCTGACATGCTATCTGATGCAATTATAATCTCTCTTGATAATTCTTCTCCACCCATTCAAGTGTTTTGTGTACCCATGAGTTCAACAGAATATTCTGATAGTTGGTCTGTTTCTTCCTTATCTGTTATCTTGTACTATGGAATGTAGAATCCTGACACTGTTCATGCTGTACCCGGATTTTTTGAGCTTTCTGTATATACAGTATATTATTAGTTTTTTATTTCCTGTTGTGTTTACATGGTTTTGGATTATTATCCAGATGTATTATGTGATGTGTGATGAGTTGTCCTTTATTTTTTGTTTTAGACATCTATTGGTGGAGTTATTAGTTTCCATGGTGGTTGCTATATAGTGGCACAGTGGGACTGATACAGTATCAAGCTTCTGTAGTCCTATACTTTTTGCTTTGGCGTCCCCTGTCCATCCAAAGCTTTGGTACTCTTTGTTATGCCCTTGCAGATCTACCCAGTACGCCAACATTAGCCTTATTTTTTTTATTCTTAATAGACTTTTACCTGTATGGCTGCTACTGGAGATGTTTTGAAGGCCCCACAACAGACTCCCAGATTATTTGTCAGGATTCATTTTTTACTTTTTTTTTTTTTAAGATAAAGGGCACATTAATTTGTTTTATTTTTACTTTATATATTGTATTAATTATTTTGATCCATTTGATTTACTTTGATCTAGTTTTCATTATTTCTTATGGGAGAATTTGCTTTGATTTACGAGTGTTTTGGAATACAAGGCCACTGCGTGCCGGCTGCACGCATAAAGGTGAGAGAGAGTGTGCGCGTATGTGTGCGCGCGCGCGCGTGTGAGAGAGAGAGAGAGATAAGGGGCACAGTGTCAAATTACGCGCGTGCACACACATAACGACAGGCTGATCCAGAGAATGAGCAAATGCTCTGCTACAGACACACAGCACCTGCGTGCACAAATGGAAACACCTATTTGTCAGGATTTATTTTTTACTTTTTTAAAAGTAAAGTGCAGGTTAATTTATTTTATTTTTACTTTATATACTTTCTTATGGGAAAAGTTGCTTTGATTCATGAGTGTTTTGGAATATGAGCTTCCGTAATGAATTGTGCTTGTAATCCAAGGTTGCACTGTTCCGGCTCATCTGGAAAATTAAGAAGAAACATCTCTGACACTCGAATGAGTGAACACTAACGGAATCATTGCTGTAAAGTAAACATACATTAAATTGACCTGCACTTTACCTTTTAATCGCGACAGAGCAGAGTTTGAGTGTGTGTGTGTAAGGGCGACGGGAGGAGGGGGATGTGTGAAGGGGCATGGTGTCCAATGATGCGCACGCACACAACAGAATTAGTGCAGCCTTACACAGAGAGAGAGAAAGAAAATGAATCTTTAACCTCTCTAATGAAACTTTCTTTTGCTTTACACACGTGTGTTATAATACACGCGCGCTGTACACACATACAAACACAAAATAAAAGAGGCTTTACGCGCGCACACGTGGTCAGTGTTGTAGTAAACAGTACTCAGTACTTTATTCCAGCAGAAGCATGCTGTTATACTTTTGGGCAACTCCAAATACTACAGTTAGTAAAAATATACTTTATCACGTAGTACACACAATCTTTTATACTACTGTATTTTAAATGTGTTACCAGTACACTAAAGGAAGTTAGGAGCTTTTATTAATGCTGAATGCATTTTCTACACTATAACAGGTTTTTGAAACACATTACAGTACATCATTAATGACGATGCAGATTTCATTAATGAGTTTAACAGATTTAATTTGCACAAGGTCACAAATAATAATCAAAATTATAATAATAATTGTTGTTTTTGTTGTTGTTGTTGTTGTTATTATAAAACTACTATGGTTTGTCATCTCACAAACACAAACAAAAAAATTATAAACTTGTCTGAACAAAGCATTGTGAGACTGAAGCATTGTTGCACAGAGATTCTAAAAACAGGGCGAGAGCTACAGAGCATTAAACTAGAAGTGAAGTACATAAGATTTAGCATCAACACATTAGACAATACATTCTATAGATTAAACTATGTACTTAATTTCAAACTACCAAAAAAAAACAATGAAATTTACCTTATGCTGATTAAAAAATAATAAAGATATGAACTAATACACACAATGATGAAGCTTTCAGCTGCTAAATGTTTTGTACGAGCAAATTATTTTTGTCTTACTTTTTAAGAGCGTCTGCCAAATGCCTAAGTGTAAATTCAAACTAGAAGCAGAGAACAGCGGAGCCAATATTTTCTACACAGAATGTCCCTCCTCCAGTTTCTGATTGGCTGGTATTGATCCTACTTTAGTCTCTGGTTGGCTGGAACTGTGGCAGAGTTCTAACGCAAGTGTAGCTTTGTGATGTTGAGCACACGCGAGAGATAGAGTTGAAACACACATTAATGAGTTTGAACACACACGAGAGTTTGAGCATGCAAAAAGGAGTGCACGCAATGTGCCCTGTGTCACATACATCCTGTACATCAAAAGAACAAAATACATTAACATGTTATAGACAGACATAAGAAAACTCTACATATTAACTCCACAAGCTCTTTACAGATATATGATTAAAATAATGTGTAAAAAAATTCCAGACTCCAATCCAAAGCCAGAGATATTAATCCAAAATAAGAGCAATTCCACATTAAAACTGGGGATCTGGCAACCACTCCAACAACACTGTATTAATTTACACCTGCTTCTGAGAGGAGGACAAAATAATGTATAAAACTGATGAGTTTGGTTTTTCACCATGTTTTAGACTTTTACTGTTTTGATCGTGCAGCAATATACTGTAAATATCTACACATCTGCTGAGAGAAACAAAATATAAAACTCAGTATGATCGTTTTTAATTACATTATTAATTAGAATAAACAGATTTCTGATTGAAATCATTCTGAATAATAACATAATTTCACAAACCCATCAGCTTTAAAGTAAGTCTTAAATGAAGATTAAAATCTGGTGATTAAGTGTGTGTCATTGTGTCTCTACAGGTTGCGGTTGTGTGATGTCTCAGATGAAGGCTGTGCTGCTCTGACTTCAGCTCTGAGATCAAACCCCTCACACCTGAGAGAACTGAATCTGTCCTTGAATAAAGTACGAGACTCAGGAGTGAAGTGTCTCTGTGCTGTACTGGAGAATCCTCACTGTAAACTGGAGACACTGAGGTAAGATCATCTCTCTGAGAGTCACATGACCTGCTCCTCAGTAAGACACATTCTCTAATAGTGAGACTGAAGCAGAAGTTTTAGGTTCATCATCAATGTCCTGAGGAGGAAGATTGTTTCTTTTCACTGCACACTGATGATTTGTCACAGAGTCTTTGGGTCAGATGTACGTATGTGAGAAGCTGCAGAGCAAAACATGACTTGATGTGACTGCAGTGTGTCTGAAATTACTGTGAAATTTACTAAAACACTGTAACTAATCACACAAACTGCACCTGGGACACAAACTAAATGCACTGTGTGTGAGCTGTAGGGTTTAAAAGCAGCAGGGAAATGCAAATGAGAAACATTTTATTGGTCTTAAAGCTGAAATAATGTTTGTCAGTGAACATTCGTCTCCGTTTAGCTGCTATAGACAGGGTTGCCAGATCTGTATCATAGAAGCAGTATTAAAAACATTCAGTATTTCTTAATATTTTTTTTCAGTTGAGAACAGGATCAATAGGTGTGTGTATCAGAGGAGATCACAGTGCATGTTCACTACTGTATGTTTTAATATAGAGAATGTGGAGTTACATCACACTGTTTTTATACCGCATTGCTTTTTGGTAAGGCGCCGCCATGTTTGGTTTTAATGCTGATCAGTTGCCATGGTGATTTCTGACACAGATGTGTTGAGAGTGACACAGAGCTGAGAGCGTCTTGTTATTGTTCTTAGATTTGTGACATGGTGTTTTCTTTCAAGATGAAGAAGAGTAAACCTAAAGTAAAGGGATCTGACTGGGAGAAGTTAAATGTCAGTGTCAAGCAGAGATATTTTGAGGAAGTTGTAGAGATCAAAAACATCGTAACTGAAGAGTGGATGAAAGACCCAGACACGCAATCCCTTCTCACACACCCTGACATTTTAATTACCTGGTTGTGTGTACTGACTGAGAAGCATAGGAGACACACAGGGTTCACTTTCCATCGTCTCTCATCAGCATCATCATCACACTTTTCTTCTATCTGCAACTCCACCTAAACCATTTATGTGTATTTGACCAAAGCTTCACAGGTTCTTATATTGCCCTAGCTAACTGATTTTTAGACGTAGCATGTTCAGTCTTCCTTGAAAGACTCCTACATTATTTTTTAAATAATTGCTTTCACTTTACAAGAGTTTAAAAAGTCTTCAGTGTCTGGGTGCGCGCGCACACACACACACACACACACACACACACACACACACACACACACACACATGCATGATGTGTCTGAAGTTCTGTTTATCAGCAAAGAAAGTACAGTGCATATATTTTTAAATATGAAAACAATTTAAAGAAGATTTACAAAAGACATTAATTGCATAAAATATCAAATAAACAGACATTAAACATTACTTAACCTTTCATTATGATTGTGATTTTATTCTTGCCATATGGAAATAGTTCCATTAAAACTATGACTAGTTTCAGGCAATAAGAACACAGTATTACCAATAATTTTTTAAATTTCCACTGAATTTCCAATTTTTTGATTCCCACTTAATCTTGCACAAAAACCTTTTGCTCCACTCACGCAAACAAATTTGGACCGACTACCAGAAATTCATGAAGAAATTTACCGGAAGAAACTGCTCCACATGTCGAAGCAAAATCCAGCCAAATTTTTGCTTCCTAAGTCGAAAATTCTCTAGCCAGGGCATCATATGTCAAGAGTCCAGTGTATATTTAAACTTTTGTCCAGGTGCCCTGTGTCACTTCTTACATCCCACACCTCGAAAGAACAAAAGTCATTAATAGGCGAGTCAAGAAAAGAAGAGTGTCCCCATTCCACTGAGACTAATTTACTTATTATTATTATTATTATTATATATTATTATTATTATTTGTAAATTAGTCGTTAGTATCAGGAGGGAAGTTGGAGCATGTTAAAAAAATTCGGCTCCCCCTCCCAACATTAACGAGTCGGAAACACCTTGATATCAATTCTTAAGTGCCGTTAATGAGTCATTGTTGATCAATTAAGCATATTTATGGACTCATTATAGTTTTTTATCGCCTCCTTACCTGTTCAGCAACATTCAGCAGCCAAACATCCTCGTATGTAGATGGAAGTAATGACAAAAGTAACAAAGAGAGATTTTAAAGAAAACAGTGCTGATTAAACACGATTGAAAGATGTATTACATGTTAAAGTCACGATGCACAATATAAATGTTTTAATATAAAATGTCTGTGGTTTTATCATTTTTTATGACAAATTTACCATCTAAGTTTTATTCCTAAAATATATGTGGTATAGCTGCTGACTTTTCAGAGAAGCTTGGAGTGAGATTTTGTAAATTAAGGCAATGTTTTGCCTGTACATGCACGTGACGTCCCCAGCGCGCACACACCACACACCTCACACTGCATGGCCCAGGTTCTGTATATTCTAGGAAGACAGAGAAAATTACAATATCTGCATTGCTGGTACATTTGCATGCAGATTCTGTGTGATTGATGTCTTCACTCAGCTGTAAATGTGTGTTAATTTCAACCGGATTCCGCAAATATTATTTCTCCTCACTTGTAGGGCCTCATGCCAGTACGCTCTGGCTACCGTATACCTCTGTATGTGAGAGAGTGCAGGCGAGACATACAGTACGTCCTATTCCTCTAATATATATATATATATACAGTATGTCTCAAAAGTGAGTACACCCCTCACATCTCTGCAAATATTTAGTTATATATTTTCATAGGACAACGCTGCATAAATGACTCTGTGACAGAATGAAAAGTAGTCAGTGTAAAGTTTGTATAGCAGTGTACATTTATTGTCCCCTTAAAATAACTAAAAATACAGCCAATAATAGCCGAACCCCTGGCAACAAAAGTGAGTACACCCCTAAGTGAAAATGTGAAATGTCAATATATGTGTGGCCACCATCATTTTCCAGCACGGCTTGAATTCTCTTGGCCATGGAGTTCACCAGAGCTTCACAGGTTGCCACTGGAATCCTCTTCCGCTTCTCCATCACAACATCACGGAGGTGGTGGACATTTGACACCTTGTGCTCCTCCACCTTCCTTTTCAGGATGCCCCAGAGGTGTTCTATGGGGTTTAGGTCTGGAGATATGCTTGGCCAGTCCATCACCTTTACCCTCAGCCTCTTTAGCAAGCCAGTGGTCATCTTGGAGGTGTGTTTGTGGTCATTATCATGCTGGAACTCAGAGCCCAGTTTCCGGAGGGAGGGGATCATGCTCTGCTTCAGTATGCAACAGTACATGTTAGAATTCATGTTTCCCTCAATGAACTGTAGCTCCCCAATTCCAGCAGCACTCATGCAGCCTCAGATCATGACACTCCCACCACCATGTTTGACGGTAGGCAAGACACACGTGTCTTTGTACTCCTCACCTGGTTGCCACCACACACGCTTGACACCATCTGAAACAAATAGATTTATCTTGGTCTCATCAGACCACAGGACATGGTTCCAGTAATCCTGGTCCTTAGTTTGCATGTCTGCAGCAAATTGTTTGCAAGCTTTCTTGAGCATCATCTTTAGAAGAGACTTTCTTCTAGGACGACAACCATGCAGAGTAATTTGATGCAGTGTGTGGCGTACGGTCTGAGCACTGACAGGCTGACCTCCCATCCCTTCAATCTCTGCAGCAATGCTGGACGCACTCATCCGTCTGTTTTCCAAAGCCAATTTTTGGATCTAATGCTGAGAACGTGCACTCGGCTTCTTTGGCCGACCATGACGAGGCCTGTTCTGAGAAGAACCTGTCCTCTTAAAGCGCTGGATGGTCTTGACCACTATGCTGCAGCACAGTTTCAGAGTGTTGGTTATCTTCTTATAGCCTAGGCCATCTTTATGTAAAGCAACAATTACTCACTTTTGTGACATACTGCATATCTGTATCTATAGGACGGTGTTTATCCATTAACGGGACGATATGGGGTCATTATAATATTGTTAACACCTCAGGAATAGTTAATAGCATTGTTTAAACTGTGGTTTATATTGGTAGTGATGGTACAGTTTCATTATCAGTTATTTAGGGCTTGGTATAGGGGTAACTATTGAAATGTTATCATGTCCTCATGAATTTGTTTAAATTTTTAACGGCTCGATATGGGGTCACTATGCTTGAACAAATTACAGAATTGGTAGCAAATTTGTCTCAGTGGAGTGGGGGCCTTAAGGTGAATTAAAAGAAGAAGAATTATTACTTGTTGTGTCCGTCGCACATCGATACTTTTACCGGCCGGGCCCGAACCCCCAGGAGAGACAACACACACAGACGGAAACATGTTGTCTAAAGATCTCTGTTTATTCTCAGCAAAGAGAGCAGATTTAAACATTTGTCCAGGTGCTGTGTCCTGAACATCAAAAGAACCAGTCATTAACATGTCAGTCATAGAGAAACCCGGAGACAGACAGACGAGAGGAAATGCATTTGCATTATCCATCCGTGTAGACGAAAGAGTTCTAGAGGACAAGAGCTGTTTGTATGTATATTCATCTGAACTGATAATGAACTTCCTCTCTCTGTGAATAGACTGTTCATCTATATAGACTGAGCCCTGAACTCCAAACCTCCTTAAGACTTCAGCAGGCCATGTCCAGTCCTTATGGTCTCTTATCAATAGAGCAGAGGTGGGTAGAGTAGCCAAAAAATGTATTCATGTAAGAGCATCTGTACTTCAAAAAAAGTGCAAGTAAAAAGTAGTCATCCAAAATATTACTCGGGTAAGAGTAAATAAGTATTTGGTGAAAAGACTACTCAAGTACTGAGTAAATGTTTCATCGTAATGTCTGATCTTTTTATTTATTTATTTATTTATTTTTATTAGATATTGTGTAAGCAGCCAGACGAAATCATAAAATAATGTACAGATTCTGGCATTTACGAAAAAAAATTATAAATAAACTAATAAATTAAAAATAATTGAGGAAAAATAAATATCTTTACAAAATAGAAAATTACGGAACAGAAAACATAAATTTCCTAATCTCACATTTTCACAACATAAGGCTTTTGAAACAAATACCTACTGCGGGTAACACAGTTGTTTGAACAGTATAATCTATTTCCAGTGTAAGATGTATTGTATATTCAGTTGCCCTCCAAATGGCTCAGCAGATAGAAAGTACCATTAGAACATGTACGAGAGGTCTCACTTTACCATAAACTGTGTCCAGCAGAACAAATTTAAGAAACACATTTTTTAGCCTTTTGCTTATTTGCTTATTATATATGCTAACATTGCAACATTAAATAAAACAGCGAAACTAACCACGACATGTTTCCTCAGGTTAGACGTCGAGTTTTTATATGCTAAAATGTCTGTCTGTTTTGGCAGACAGAGAAGACACTGCAATATGAAGCTGTTCTTTTGCACTGTGTAAGCGAAACATGCTTTGAATACTTTGAGCATGAGGCCAGGGATGTTCATTCTCTTCTGTTGCTGTATTGCACATACAGTAGATGCCTCTGCCATTTATATGTTTTCATTCCCTGTCTGCCACAGCAAAGATTTTTTTCCGTTATGCTGCCAGTTTGTGTGTGGTCATGTGACTACATGTGGTGATTGTTATTGCGGCTAATCGGTCAAACGGAGTCATGTGATTGTGTTTGACCAATCAGATGTAGCAACAATAGTCATGTGGTAGATCCACCGGCTGCATTTCTCTGGCAAAAATAAAGAATATCTAATGTGTAGAATAAATGGTTGTAGCTGAATGTAGCGGAGTAACAGTAGTATTTTTTCTTTGCAAATCTACTCAAGTAAAAGTAAAATGTATGGTTCCGTAAAACTACTCATAGAAGTAATTTCTTTTTTCAAAAAGTTACTCAAATAAATGTAACAGAGTAAATGTAACTTGTTACTACCCACCTCTGCAATAGAGTCAATTCAAAACAAATTCAATTCAAATTCAAAATAGTCTCTCAGACCATGAAGCCATACATCTCTCTCCACACTTGACTAGGAAAGAGTAAAAGATTTCAAGTCTGACTAATCTACCTGTGCTTCAGATGTAGCTAGTCAATGTGCAAAACTTAATTAAATGCATTCGATCATTCATGTACAATTTCTGTGTTTTTATAATAGTGTTCATTATGTTGCGTCAAAAGAACAAAAGTGATTAACATGTCAGTCATAGAGAGACACATCAGAAAACCTCACACATTACCTACACAAGCTCTATAGAGATATGATTAAAATAATGCATGTAAAAAAAATCTTCAAACTCCAGTCCACAGCCAAAGAATTTACTCCAGAAGTAGAGCAAAGGGGATCTGGCAACCGCTCCAACAACACTGTGCTAATTTACACCTGCTTCTGAGACGAGGACAAAATAATGTGTAACACTGACGACTGTTAATCTCACGGATTTTTATTAAATTAAACAGAATATGTAATCAAATTCACTTAAACACTTTTTTTTGGATGTTTCTTTCTGAAATCTCTTTATCTTTATGTCAGTCTTTCTGTAGAATTTTTATTTACTGTGAATTTCACTTTTAAACCTGTAGAACCTGATGGATCCAATTTGTAGACATTTTTTACTCTCCATTAGATTTATAATTCAGGAATATCTATTTACCAATAAATGATCAGCAAGTAATCTGGTTTACACGACATGAATATTATTCATTCCTTCATCTTCTATACTCCTTATCCTGTGCACAGGGTCACAGGGGGCTTGGAGCATACAGATTTCTGATTGAAATCATTCTGAATAATAACATAATTTCACAAACCCATCAGCTTTAAAGTAAGTCTTAAATGAAGATAAAAATCTGGTGATGTAGAGTGTGTCATTGTGTCTCTCTACAGGTTGCAGTTGTGTGGTGTCTCAGATGAAGTCTGTGCTGCTCTGACTGCAGCTCTGAGATCAAACCCCTCACACCTGAGAGAACTGGATCTGACTGATAATAAAATAGGAGACTCAGGAAAGAAGCTGCTCTCTGCTCTTAAGGATCATGAACTTTACAAACTACTGTCTCTGAGGTGAGTAATTTACTTTTTATAGGTTTGTTGAAAAAAAGGCTGATCATTTAAATAATTTATCATTAGTTTGTACATTTTTGTTTCCCAATAAATATAAGATTAGCAAGTTGGAAGTGTTATCATTGTATTTTATTTCAATCCAGTATTAATCAATTTAATAGGCTTTAATGCTGTTTTTTGTTCAGTACATTTTGTACATTTTCTCTGCTTTTCCCTGTTTCTGCCAGCAAACTTAATTCTCACTGTTCATATATGATAATTAAAATGATATTTTATGCCAGAAATATAGTATATAAGCCGACACTTTGCTCACTCTGACACTTCTTCCAGCACCCGACCTCCACACCGTGTCTTCTGTCATTCCTGTAAAATTCCCCTCAGCTTGTTCTTAAAGTCTGCACTTAAATATAAATGTAGAACAAGAGCTAAATGACTCAGTAGTGTTGATTATTTAAAAAGCTTCAAAGCCTGTGATTGGATAAGAGCAGTGATGTGATGAGTAAATATCTGCTCATGTTCCTGTTATAGCACAGATGCAGAGGTGGAAAGTGTACTAAAATTTTGTACTCAAGTAAAATTACTGTTACTTCAGTGAAATTTTACTGAAGTACAAGTAAAGTTACCATTATAAAAATCTACTCAAGTAAAAGTGAAAAATAGCTCATAAAAAATTAAACGTTAGAGTAAACGTTACTGATTAACTTTTTTTTTTAACAGCGGAGGTGGGATGAGGCATTCTAGCGTAGTTCAAAAAAGATGAGCAGATATAAATCTCAAACTAGTTGTTTTAACTGAAGGAACACCTTTGCATAATAAACCTGTTGTCTTTCTTGTGCTTGAAAAATCAAAGTGGTCATTTAAATATGGCGTTACGTCCCAGTCTAGTGTTGGGCTGCACAGCAAAAGAATGGTTCAGGGTTCTATTTTAAACTGCATGGAAATGGTGGTGTATGGCAGAAAGAACTAGATCCAGTCATTAACTGATTAAATAATAAGGTTTGTATTGCTTTACAAAAAAATACACACACACACACACACACACACACACACAGGAGGAGGATCAGATTCAGGGTAAATGGTATTTATATTTAGTAGCTAGATTACCTGCAACAAAAAAAAAACACAAACAAAAATTTAGGACAGGTACCTTCCCTGACTCCCTAAACCAAAAACAGTGAATAAATGTCCTCTTCCCAAAATAAATGGCAGCCACGCTCCTACTACTGGTGAGTGCACAAACATACAATGAAATTATCTACAAATATATACAAAGACCAACCAAAGCAATAATCAAAGTCAATGGGAGGCAAAAAGTCACAACCAAATATCAAAACGCCAAAATCACAATCTCTTTCCTCTTTCCCAGCGTCTCTCTCCGGTTTACAGTATATATGGTCGCGCCGGTTGATGACGTCACTCTCAGGGCGGAAGCGACCGTGTGGAAGGTCAGGAAAATGCCGATGTGGGAACAGTCAGAAAACCTAGAGTGGAGTCTGTAGCGGCGCGCGACCAGGACACGATCTACACACGCGAGCGCAACGAAGCATAACATTTTTTGCATTTTCATTCATTTGTTTTACTCAGTAGCGAATATGATTTAGAATGTAGCGAATTACAATACTTCAAACAAAACATACTTAAGTAAAAGTAAAATTATAGATTTTAAAAACCACTTTAAAAAGTAAAAGTACACAAAAAAACTACTCAATTACAGTAACGCGAGTGAATGTAATTCGTTACTTTCCACCTCTGCACAGATGTTACTAAGAATGAAGAAATGTTGAATGATTAATTATAAACAGGAGATGATGATGTTTCCCTTGAAGGAGAGATGATTACATGCTGTTGATCATGAAGTAACACAGTCCAGTTTATGGTTATTAATACACATTTTTCTTTTATATTCAGGATGTGATGAACATCTTTGTGTGATGAAGACTCCGGTGTTCCTGCATTTCCATGTTGGTGATAGAGAACATGCTCATCAACACATCATTCATTTAGTTATAACACATTAAACAGACTCAGAGACGTGAGAAGTGTGTGTTCATCGTGCACAGTGAATCACAGACTGAGTGAACACAGACAAGTGGAGTGACACAAGTCATCAAATCTGTCAGTTCTGTTATGAAATATATGAAACATCAGCCTTGTTGTGGTCGCTGCTTGTACAAACACATTCATGGACCAAAATTAACTGTTTGTATGAAACAGGTTTGATGGGTCATGTGATTATTCTGTGTTCATGATTCGTATTTTTTTTTTTTTATTATAATGTTTTTTTTTTGTTTGTTTTTAGGCCAAGTTATATGGCCATCACGTGTACTTATCCGGTTGGAAACTTTTAATACCTTTATGAATTAACTTTACACATGCTCTGTTCATGTTACTTACGTTATTTTTTTTTTATTATAATGTTTTTTTTTTGTTTGTTTGTTTTTATTTCTGTTTTGTTGCTTCACAGTTAAAATGACATTGTATTTAAGTGCTTACGGTGTCCATAATTTAATCAAATATTTTTTTTAAAAATGCCATGTATTTGTCAGTATTTCTGTTCAAAATTAATTAAATATGTAACAAATTATGTAGCAATATGTTTGTAACAGTTTTTTAAAGATATTTTATGTCTAAAAACTAAATATTGTGACAATACACTTAAAAATAAATCATTAGTTAAATGTAATTTACTTTGCTGACATTTTCTATGTAAAAATCTCACATTAGATGTAACGCCACTTCTTCTTGTAACAGACAGTGAAGTTGACAGGAGAGTTGTGGTTCTGTGTCGTTCATATCACTACAGCTCGTTCATCCACTTTGCGTGTGGACGTGGGTGTGTTGTTGCTAGCAGGAGGGGTTAGCACCTCTGTGTTCTCTTCTCCCAGGTTCACAGGTTCTGGAACACGTTTGCAGGGGCTGGTGTGGATCCACTTCACACTTTCTGCTACCTTGACTGCTGTCTGTGTCACGTGGAGCAGCTGGAACGTCCCAATCACCTCCTGACCTTCCGCTTCTTTCTCCTGAGGTCCTTCACCACCACACAGTCTCCTGGTTTCAGGTCATGAACTTTCCCTCTGCCGGTTGTGTAAAGACCTCCTTCACTTGGGCCTGAACCCGAGATAAAACCTGTGTGTGTGTGTGTGTGTGTGTGTGATCTGAGGTGTTTTGGGGGTTCTTGTGCTGTGTCTTTTCACTTTTACTAAAAAGTGGATTTAGTGAAATCGTTATGTTTCAAGTGAATTATGAAAGGAAACAAACAGGAACAAGCGAACAGGGTGAAATGGTTTATTTGTTTTTAATTAACTTCTACCAGATGGTTTATTTTAATATTGTATTATGCTTAAAGAAATTTTAAAAAGTATTTGTGTGTGTGTGACTGGTGGGCGGTAAACAAAGTAATTATTGTTTTTACTGGCGTTTGTGTCACAAGATTTTTAACCTAGAATGTCAGTTAAGAGACAACTCTTAATGACCCTTTCATATGTGACCTTTGACCTTAAACTCTCTCACTCACTCATCGTCTATGCCGCTTTATCCTGTATGCAATGTTACAAGGGGCCTGGACAGGGTGCCAATCCATCACAGGACACACACACACACTACAAGCAATTTTGCGAATACCAATTAGAGTAATCTGCAGGTCTTCGAGTTGTGGAAGGAAACTCACCAAGCACAGGGAGAACATGCAAACTCCATGCACACAGACATGAAGCGGGAATCAAACCTGGAACCTGAAGGTGTAATGCGACAGTGCTAACCACTAATCCACCGTGCTGCCCTAAATATAACATGTCACTCATAAATATGAAGCAATACATGAATGATTATGAACTTTAGGAAATGATCATAGAATCATGAAAAGCAGATAATTAATGTAAATGTTTACACACAGTGTCTGATTTCATCTAATCTAATTCAGCCTCCTGAGTTCTACTGGAAGAGTCTGACAGTGTTAATTGTGTTGAATGGTGTGTTTGGTTTGATCAGGTGACTCAGACTTACAGTAGCCTGTCTGCAGTGTGTAATCTGTCCTGAGAGTGCTGCACACTTTCAGTCAGCTGATAAAACAACAAATAGAGCTCAGATGACTGTACAACACACACACACACACACACACACACACACACACACACACACACACACACACACACTAGTGTCTTTGTATTTATTATTTTTTTCAACATACTTGTTAGTTTAATCAGTGTGTCACAGGTTCACAGCCCCACCTACAAAAGTTTTCATAATTCTCTCCTTCTACACCCGGGCAAGTTATTAATTGTAAAGTAAACAAAGTATTAATGTATTAATAGGTTAAAAAAATATATATATATGGTGCATTTGATTATAACGCTATGGGTGTTTGTCTATATATTTATTTACTTTTTGCATGTGTGAAACACACAGAGTAAATGAGCTGATGTGTGTGAGAGCAGATGATGAAGGCAGTGTGTACAGACTGACTCAGGTGGACTCCATGGCCAGGCCCATCTCGGACACTTCTCTCTGTCTTCTACGTTTGTTTTAAAGCTTTAAATAGCTTTAAGTCTAAATCTTCAGTGGTGCTTAATGGATTAATAATTAATCATAAATTAAATCAATAATTAAATTCAACTGAATTTACTAATGAATTATTTTAAATGATTGAACTTATTTTAGGGGACACAGTGTCTCAGTGGTAAACACCGTTGTCTTATTAAAAATTATCCACAAATGTATAAAACTAGACCTGAAAAGTCACAAGAGCAGAGCCTTGGGATTAATCTTACGGGTTGTTATGACGTGAGCACCAATTTCAGCAAGGTATGAAACTTTTGTTTGTTTACTTGCGTTGCGCTGCGGTCTTCCTCAGTGATTCGCGTTCGATGTTAGGGAATCACGGCGTTGCTGGTTGGCTGGTGCTCTGGCGGTTCTTCTAGCAGAGCCTTCGTGGCGGATTTCGAAGTTCTGGCATGAAGTTTTGTGACGCTGTGAAGATCAGATGAGCTGTTTGCTCGCCGGTCAGACGCAGGGCGAGAGTCGACGGTGGACGAGTGGCGAGAGAGAGCGCTTGCTTCAGATGTGCAGATGTTCAGTCGTTGGCTGACGTTGGAAGACGTGATGTTGGAAGACGTGACGATGTGCTCGGACTGTGCCGTTTTAACCCTTTGTTATCGGTCCATCCCACAAGTGATTGCTCCAATCAGAGGGGGTTTCGGGATTCCCACCTCATGGGTTTCCTCCCCTTGTGCATACATTAGGCCAAGTTATATGGCCATCACGTGTACTTATCCGGTTGGAAACTTTTAATACCTTTATGAATTAACTTTACACATGCTCTGTTCATGTTACTAGTAATTCATGTACATACGCATTCTTTGAATAGGATAAGCTTTCTGTAGATACCACACATCCCATATCTCACACATTCATTCATGCCTTCATCTAGTTAAAAAGACTTTATAAATGCTGGTTACATGTTCTAAGACAAGTAGAGTAAACCGAGGTACATATAGACATTAAACATGATGGGTAAATATATATACAGATGTAGCAACTCAAAACAGCCAGGGTCGGGCAACTGGCGTGTGAATGACTTATGGCTGACATGTGGCTGTCGTGAATCCCCCCTCCTTCTCCTGCCAGAAGGCGTGTCCAGATTTCACAGTAAACATGCCCATTGAAGCCATATTTATTCATTTACCGTCACTAGATGGCGCTTTGTTCTCAAGAAGACGTTAACAGAAGCCAGCAATTTAGGTGCTGAGTAGCAATCACGTGAGTTTAACCCTCCCCCCCACCCCCCCCCACCCGCCAGACTGCCGCTATCAAACTGCAATATGGAGATGAAGATTACTGTTTAATGGACTTCTTATTCAGGGTAAGTGGTGGCTTTTTTGTGCAGAAATCAAATCAAGGAAATCAGCACCTAGGAAATTATAAAGGCACTTGAATCTGATTTCACAGAAAGAGCCACAGATAATAACCCTGTTTCTCAAGATGATCTTCTCTTCCTGTCCAAGTTAAAGAAAGGTATAAGGCAGAAAGAGGATGGGCATTATGAGCTCCCACTGCCATTTAAGATGGAAAAGCCATGTTTTCCTGACAAAAAGCAATATGCGTGTCACAGACTAACCTCTCTAGAGCGGCGTCTGAGAAAGGATCAGCAATACTACAAGGATTATGTAGAGTTTATGAATGACATCATAACTAGAGGAGACACAGAGAAAGTACCAGAGCCAGAATTGGACATTAAACCAGCATGGTATATCCCACATCACGGAGTCTATCATCCACGCAAGCCTGGAAAGAGCCGTGTGGTTTTTGACTGTTCTGCGCGCTTTCACGACACTGCTCTTAATGACCATCTCTTGACCGGTCCAGATCTGACCAATACATTAGTAGGGGTCCTCTGTCGGTTTAGAAAAGGCTCAGTGGCCATAATGTGTGACGTGGAAAGGATGTTTCATCAGTTCCATGTGGTTAAGGAACATCAAGACTACCTTAGATTTCTTTGGTGGGACAAAGGCCATCTGCATATTGGATGAAAGTGCACTTGTTTGGTGCAGCATCATCTCCTGGCTGTGCAAACTTTGGACTTAAGTACCTAGCTTCACTAGTTGAAGAGTCTCGAGCGCTGTGCAGAACAGGGAAACTTTGACTCCATAAGTTTGTGTCTAATGATGCAGACGTCATTGCTGCCATACCACCCAAAGAACATGCTCAAAGCAAAAATCCAGACATGACTCTAGGAGAACTTCATATGGAACGTGCACTTGGAGTTCAGTGGTGTATTGAAAGAGACAAGTTCCAATTTAGGGTTATTGTAAAGGAAAATCCACTAACAAGGAGAGGAGTACTCTCAACTGTTGCTTCTCTTTACGATCCATTAGGATTTGTAGCACCCTTCATATTGATAGGCAAGCAGATTCTTCAAGACTTCTGCAAAGACAAGATTAGCTGTGATGAAGCACTAACAGACCATAATTGACCATAATTGACTTGTCTCAATTAGCTACCCTATACATCTCCAGATGCTACATACCACCAACATTCATCAAAGTCATGTTGTATGAGTTACGCACCTTTTCAGATGCGAGTCTCAGTGGATATGGAGCATGTACATACCTTCGAGCAGTAAGTGAGATAGGTCGAGTCAGTTGTTCGCTTGTCATGGGGAAGGCAAGAATAGCCCCTACCAAGGTGATGACAATTTCCAGGTTAGAGCTATCAGCAGCAGTAACGGCGATCCGCATTACTGATGTAATTAGAGATGAACTTGAGATCGAGAATATGGAGGAATATTACTGGACAGACTCAAAGGTCGTTTTTGGCTATGTGAACAATGATGCTAAACGGTTTCACACTTTCGTAGCCAACCAAATCCAGCGAATTAGATCCAGGACGAACTCAGAGCAATGGCGATATGTTATTTCTGAAGACAATCCAGCAGACTACACCCCAAGAGGGTTAAATGCAGTTCAGCTGGCAGAGGAGTCTTCCACATGAGTTTGAAGAGCGAATTGTGGGAGTACTAGAATCTACAGACCCAGAATTACACAAAGTCTGTGTTCAGGAAGTTAAAACCAAGAAAGTAGATTTACTGGTGAAGTGCCTTACGAAGTTTTCTGACTGGATCAGAGCTGTAAGAGCTGTTGCTAGACCCAAATACATGCTAGAATGTTCAAGGGAATTCAGCCAAGGACGAATGACACAACTAATCTGGAAGAGAGAAAGGAAGCAGAAGTAGTCATCATTAAAATGGTGCAGGCAGAACACTTTTCAGAAGACAGACAGAAAATTAAGCTTCATGACGTGAGCGGCCTATCTAAGTATAACAGGCTAAATAAGTTAAATGTCTTCCTGGATAAAGACAATGTTCTTAGGGTGGGAGGGCGACTCTCCCAATCTTCCCTGCATTATGACATAAAACATCCTGCAGTGCTTCCAAAGGCATCTCATGTGTCATCCTTACTTATTAAGCATCACCATGAACGCGTTCATCACCGAGGAAGAGGCATGACAATGAACAATCTACGTGTTAATGGAATATGGATCTTGGGATGTGGGAAATTGGTATCATCACACATTTACAAGTGTGTAAAGTGTAGGAGATAGAGAAGAACTACAGAAGTTCAACAAATGGCAGACCTGCCAAAGGAAAGAAATGAGACATCTCCTCCCTTTACTTACAGTGGTCTAGACTGTTTTGGTCCTTTTATCGTGAAAGAAGGTAGAAGGGAACTAAACAATTCCGCCTGGACAATTCTGCAAAGAGGACCTGTATTTACGCAAAAAGTGGAGAAGAGTACAGTTTCTAGCCAATGAATTTTGGCAGAGATGGAAACGGGAATATTTGTTGAATCTTCAACAATGACAGAAATGGCAAAAACCCTCACGAAACGCACAAGTGAACGACATTGTGATACTACAAGATGACAATGCAAGCTTCCACTTGAAACGAGTGGAAGCTTGCTAGGGTTATAGAGGTTACCCCAAGTGCAGATGGTATGGTGAGAAAGTTAAAGCTAGTGGTCAGTAACACACACTAGATTAGCTTACATCGAAAGACCAATTCACAAGGTAGTTACCTTAATTGAAGCAGACATCACAAGTACATGATCATTAAGTTCATGCATATATTGCTTCTTTTCACAGCCTTAGAGTAAAATCCCACATTAGCAGTAAATGGGTGATTTTGGTGGGAGTGTAAATGCTGTGTATATTTTGTGTTCATTTGTATTTAGTTATATAATGTTTATATCATATAATTTTTATACGAGAATTTTATGCAAATATTGTAAGTAAAGCGGAACCTGTTATGCGGAGTTTGGTTGCCGCACGGACTCAAAAACAAAGAGCACCTTTTTTTTCCCGAAAGATACGTTTCAGAAAGTTCCAGAAGTTTTGAAAGTTGGAAGAGCAGTAAGCAGTTAAGAGAAAGAACTGAAGAACTTAGCAAAGAATCTATTTTCATGACTGGCGGCCAACGAGGTATTTTTTCTTTGTTTGTAAATACTTGGAAAGTGTGTTGAATATTTCTTTGCAACTTTTTGTCCGTTATGTTGAATATTTATCAATGTGTTTTTGTATGTATATTTATTTTGTAGTTTTCACGGCGTAAGGCACAAGGCATTAAAGCACAAGATTCTTAAAGTTGAAGAATTGTTAATAAACGCCCGTATTTTGAAACTCAGCGTGTGTGTCGTCGTGAAGAGAGCTACAAGTTTAGTTCCCAGTTTAATAATTATTTTTAATTGGCCAATTTGAAAATCACTGTCAGCATCTGCAACAGTCAGATGTAACTTAATCATACTGTCAGTGTCACAAAACTCACAACGTCACTCTCTCACTCAAAAAGACGCTAAAGCTTTGGAAATACTATTAATTTCGGCTGCACTACCCGATAAACTGATTAATATAGTTTTGTGAGCTCAGTGTATTTTTATAAGAAGAGTGTTTGTGTCCTCTAAAAATTACTGAGAGAATCTGACTGAGTATTCTCTGGATTTAGATAAATTCAGCATTTATTTTTTTGGGGGGTGGTGAGAGTTAATCTGCAGTTGGGATTAGGTGTACCGGAGCTGGCAAGCTAAACTCTCATAACCATGTTTGTCTTATTATGGCATTATATTCCTGTCACAATTCTCTATGCGCGTGCAGTGCCTCCACTGCGCGTTCAACAGCTCAATTCTGCGCGTACAGTGTCTCCCTTGCTCGCTCAACATGTTCTCAGCGCACGCGCGACTTCTCGATTCTGTGCGCTCGCTCAACTTTGTTCAGTATAGGAAGCCAAACACATCAAAAGTGGGACGAAACCGCGGGACCCGATTGAGGCGCCCTGGGCGGACCAAATATCTGCGCGGCCCAACGGACAGCGCAGAGATGATCTGGTTTATTTGTGCAGCCCAGTGGACCAACTTGAGTAATAGTAATAGACCCCGTGCACCATAACTTTACATTTAAATGCAAATATTATATGCAGATATTTTGTCCATCCAGGGCAGCTCAATCGTCCCACTTTTGATGTGTTTGACTTCCCATAGTCCAGTGTCACAAAACTGCCACAAAACCAACCAATCACAGACTTCCACACACTACTTCTGATTGGCCGTTCCTTCTCTATCAGCTGGCACTATCGACCGCATAACAGAAGCGTTGTAAATAAAGGTTTATAAGTAAAGCGACCGAGTTGCCTGATTTGAATTTTAGTCAATGTAGTCTAACGATGAGCTATATGGATAATTAGATAAGTAAATAAAAACTGTAATGGAAATATCACATTTTAATTATGTATTAATTTGTAATTGTGCCACGTAGACTATAGACGCTTTAAACTTGCTGAAGCTTAGAAACACAAGGCCGAGAATAGTACAGAAACAACCTGATTGTAATTGTCCCTGAATAAATGATATGGGTCAGATAAAGAGTTGTGAGTTTGAATGTAGGAACTTCATGTACGGGGCGTTGATTATGTTAGCAGAGATGTTTGTGTATAAAATGGGACAGCTGAGAGAAAGAGATCACCTTTCTCCATGCTGCAGTAGTTTGCTGTGTGAGACTGGTCCTTCTGCAGAAGTATAAAATAAAACCTTTGTGACTTTGCTCTTACCCAGAATGTGAATTGCTTGTCTTTATAATATATACAGAATTTCCACCACAAAACACACAAAGGACAAACGAAACTAGTATATATTAATACTTAATAAATAAAAAATAAATACTATAATATTTGTTTATGATACTTATAAAGAAATACAACTTAATTTACAATGCTTACAATACAATACTTAATTTACAACTTAATTTACAATGCTTACAATACAACTTAATTTACAATGCTATAATATCCTTTCATTTGTATATAATAATATAATTTGAATTTCTTATAATTTTCTTTTGATTTTGTAAAGCTACTTTGAGACAATGCCCATTTTAAATTCTCTTGTTCTCTTTAACCAGAGCTCTGCAGTGGAGGATTGTCTCAGAGAGGTGACGGCTGGCCTTTTGGAGCTACTGAAGGGGCATGAACGACCTGGAGTCACATCAGGGGAAACAAAGAAAGTGTTTGAAAGTTTTTATAAATTGGATACTTTAATAATAATAATAAAAAAAACAGATAGAGACTGATAAGCAGTTGGTGATACAACTTCTATTCACCTGTTTTTATACAAATTACTGTTTTAACTTTGAAAAATAAAGTTTTTTTCACATCATGTTTGTGCGTTTTAATTGTTGGGGTATTGTTAGGCCAATTTTGATAGTAGTGTTGATAAATTTTTTTTACTTGAACCAACTACATCAACTGGCTAAAATATGAGACAACTTTGTTTTAAATAGTCAAAACTTGGGCTATAAAATAAATAACATTATATAATAATAATATTATTATTATTATTATTATTGTCATAGAAACAAACAAACAACCATTGAACACTTAATCATATGTATCCATGCTATTTTTTCTCAATATAAATAAATGTTTGGGTTTTAAAAACTACATCAACAGAACAAAGACAAACTTAGGAGAAGTTGGAGGGGGATAAATCTCAACAGAGAATGTACTGACTTACATGGTGCAAATTGCTCTGTGTTTCTGAGGGGAGGGGGGGGGGGTGAACTGCAGTATAGTACTTGAAATCAAAGTGCTCGCTTAAATAAGATGTTATGAGGCGCCGTATAGGGCTTAAATCAAACTTCACTCATGCACACACATATGAAACACTTGCATACACATATATGAAACAGTCACACATCTATATATACTACTAACTGCTCACACAACTACATATGAAATGCGCGCACACATACCTGTGAGACGCACGCACATATATACAAACTCTGCGCACATGTATGCAAACTCTCTGTTCACACACACATATGAGATGCTCAAGATGTACATCTTGTAAATGAATCGAATCATTTATTCAAAAGTTATAAATGTTTCAAAACGTTATATATTTTAGTGTCAGTTTTTTTCAGTAAATATTCTATATTTAATGTCCGTAGCGTGAAATTTCCACAGCAGCAGGGACGGGTATCCAAGGTGCTTATGTTTCTATGGTAACACAAGTAGGAAGTGACGTTGCGGGATATTCCGAATGGCAGAATTTTGTAGAGTGAAGTTCCCTTAACAGACATTCCCCCACATGGAGTAGGGTGTAGGGAGTAGGATGTAGTAATTTCAATGTATATGGACTTGCTGATTCATTCTCTCGGGTTAGTAGTAGCATTTTTAAATAGACTGTTACTGGACAGTTTAAAAGACAGCGAGTGGTTTATTTATCAAAAAAAATTTATTTTTGCTAAACAACACCTGCGTTTTGTGCCGCTGCAATATTCAGACATTATGTGGACAGTTGTGAATATGCCTTGTGATTGAGCAGTGATGATCATGATACTGTCCTACTGTAAGCATATTTTAGTAAAATATATTTGTAATGTAACAATATGACGATATTAATCAACATAATGTTAACCTTAATAATATTATATTGAATAACAAAGGATAAAAAGTAAGTAAAAAGTAGAGAAGGACCCATGCACAAGATACCAGGAAAAACCGAAAGAGATAAGGAGAGTAGGCACAGGGGGGCCACAGTAAGGAGATAGATACTCAGTCTACCAGGCGAATCTAAAGGCACAGATAAAAGGTGCACGTAGGAACGCATTTAATTAAAAAATATATATTATAATTGTCAACAAACATATGGGGAAAGTACCTGGCAAGGAATACGTGCTCATTAGACGATAAATCACATAGCTAAAGATGTGCAGATACCGGTGTGCATTGGAGTCAGGAACGACACAGAGATAAGAAAGAGGCACACAGACGCTGGTATGTGCATCATGTTTAATAAAGAAAGAACACAAGAAATAAAAGTGCATTAAACATAGTTTATAAAAGCATATAGTAGAATACAAAATATATGGCCCAAAATAAAAGTAAAGAATAACACAAGGGGCCTGTATTAACAGTAAAAGAGAATTACACATCAAACCTCCTATGAGCCAGCACAACTCCAATAGGGAGATCAGTCAGAGGAATAAAAGTAGAATGACCACAATTCAAAAGTGGCATAGGCACGGGAGGAAAATCCGTTTGGGTACCAACAGACACCTTAAAATCGGGCTGAGTGCCAACGGATACATAACAGTCAACCCTACTGAGCCTGTTATGGACCAGGCCTCGGTGAGTTCTGTTCAAGAAGAACCCGAGTCCTCTGGATCCGGAGGATAGGGGATAAGGGAGATGCTTACCCATGGTTGGTCTCTTGAGAAATGAAGAACAAACCGGAAAACCAAGAGAGGTATAGTAAAAATAGGTAACGCCCCACTATTTTTAAAAAATTTAGGAAAAGAACAATGTAAAGATAATGGAAAACAATTAATAAGGGAGTTAAAACATAATGGGAAATAATATGAGCATAAGGCGGAGTCAGATGACGAGGTATATGACGTAATAAAATAAGATATAAAAACTATAATTATAATAAGAGAATTCATAAGAAAAAGTTGGATTATAATGGCAACATCTTCCAGGAATTAGGTTGGACATCTTCCAGGAATGAGGAGAACTAACGAAGGTGGGGGTGATAAGGATGGGCACCTCCTCTTGATAAAACTGTATAAAAAGGCATGATTATTTCTGTAGAATTCAGTCTGTTTTTGGCAGTGCTTAGACTTTCAATCTAGGCATTGCTAAGGTGGCTCACTTGGGTTTTATTGCTGCAATAAATCCTGTCTACTTCATCCAGATCTGCACTGAGTGAGAAGTCTTTCTTTAATTCTTTTTTACTAAATTTAAGTACATGTGTAATAACTTGTATTGAGGCAACATCAATAGGTGGAGGACAAAAATCCCACATTTATTGGTGACCCCCGACTGCGATTGCCGTCACGGAGGGCCCCTTCGGGGATCTGGGATCATCGTGGGCTGACAGACCATCAACTTGTGTGCCGGCATAAAAGGTAAGCAGAAAACCTGTTTGATCAAATTTCTGCATTAAAAGTTCATGGTCTGTTAGTGTGCGTGTTTCCAGCTGGAAAGAATAACTCCTGAGGTATATTGAACACATTAATTCTGATGTTGCCAATATTGATAGATTAATTGATAAATATAAATATATGTTTCAATAAGTGAAAGACTGGATAAAGTAAACACGAGTAAGGAGATCTCCTAAAAGTTATACTTTTTGTGTGATTTTTTGCTGTATGTGTTTTTGAATGCTCTCTTTTATATCTAGTATGACATCTGCGGTAACGCCAGATGTGTTGAGGTTAAAACCTGTGTTAAGGGAAATTACCAAACAAGTGGGGCTGGACGCAGATAAAAAGTCCTGCAAATAGCACTAGGTAGGCGACATAAGCAAATCCCCAGACGTGGCAGGTGGAAAAAGTCCTGTGTCAAGCCGCTAAGTATAGAACTCACTGTGCTGTGAGGTGTTTCTAAGATGCGGAGCTGGACAGGTGTTTATTATAAGAAAAAGTCCTGTAGGTGGTTGTGCTGCGATCTTGAATCCTAGAGCGAAGAATCCACTGGTGTGTGAGGTATCGCTAGGAAAAGAAAGTGAGCACTTGTAAAATTCCTACAGGTGGTATTGAAGTTTTTGGGCCCAGATTTTGTGATAAGTGTTTTATGTGAGAAATCTGTTGTTGAGTACTCGATTTTTAACGACTGGAAAAATACAAAAAGCGCTTGTGCTGTGTGTCTTTTGTGTGTAATGAGTCTTTAAAAAAAAATATGTGTGCATGATATTTTTGTGCCAGGCCCTATGTGCGTATGCATAGAATATACTGCTTAAATAATAAATAACCGTAATACCTATTTGAGACAACCTGGGAAAAGAGAAATATAAATAATAGGAGGTGTTTTGGATACCTTGATAATAATACATATAATAATAAATTACATAAGTAATATATAAGCCATACCATATTTATAATGCATGTGATTGCACTATGCATAATGAAAATAATTAAGATCTAATGATGAGTGAATTTAGAGAGATTAATTGGGATGATCAGATAGAAGAAGAAGGAATAATAGGAAAGTGCGAACGGGAGTTTAGAGTCTCGGAGTTAAGTCAGAGTGAAACATATAGATGGTTATTGAGTAATCCAGGAAAGGATTTAATTTCAGAAAAAGAGTGTAAGGAGAGAAAGTGGAAACTTAGACTTTCATTAATACCTGATGTGCTAGATCGTAATTGCAATACACATACTGTAATACTTACATCACAGTTCAGAATGAGGAAATGAGTTTCTTTATAGGGTTAATACCAAAAGAAATTAATTTAAAGGTAATAAATAGTACTCTAGAATTTAGAGGAATAGGTGGACCCCCCTTTTTCACTCCACTCATTTCTCTACTGCAAGCGCACCCAGGTTTTGACGTGCTATTATTGGATGAAAAGGCAGAAGGGCGAATAGTAAAGAGATACCGACTAAACGAAGCCGGAGCTAGTCCGCTAGTGCTGTGTCGTGAGTGGAAGATTAGTAAGAACAGTGAATTTACTCTCATACCTGTGGGCCCTGACGGAAGAGTAATTCTTCAGACCCTTGACAAAATTGTTGCGCTTCTGATTATGACATTGATGGATAATTAATGCTTAAAAAATACATAAAGAAAAAGCAGTTATTGGAAATCGATAGCAAGCGAAAAGTAAACCATAAAAGAACTCTAATAAATAAAAGAGAAAAGAAGCATAAAAATCCTAGTGTCATGTCTTCCTGGTTCGAGTGAGACGCAGATGCAGAATCCATTTGTATAATCAGTGTCTTTATTGAATACTCTTTTTTCTCAAAACAAAAACACAAGGAAAAAACAAAACCAAATAAAGTCCCGTGGCGCTCACGGCGATACCGAGCGAGGCTTCCCAGGCAGGGTCTGCAGGTGGGCGAACATGAACCGTTTCGGCGTCTGGAGAATATGCGGAAAATAAAGGAAACTCTTGTAATATCCTTGTGACTCGTGAGGGTCTTTCCTTCCTCCCAGAGTCCCACACCTGCAGACACTGTTCAATCCTGGGAGCGAGACGGGCAGAAGAGAATCATTAAAGTCTTTACATGAAACAAGGAGAGGGACACGTGAGGACAGACATAAGGTGCACAACAGTGAACCGACGAAGCCCTACGGGTTCGACTGGAATAAATAGTAGACACACAAGGGAATCACAGGTGTTCGTGTTTAGTGCTTAAGTGCTTAAGTGCTGGTAGTGAATACATAGACACACTAGGTGGGGACAAAGAGTCAACTCAGTAATCCGGGGAACTTGATCTTATTCCCCTGATCCGTGGAGGTACGGGTGTTACACCTAGTCATGAATTAGAACAGAAGAGTGTGATGGAGAAGATATTCTACCGCGGAAAGAATGCATGGCCAAAGCCAATGACACCTGTAGATTATATCCATTATAGCCAAGCATAAAGAAGATTAAAAATATATCAGAAAATGCATGGCAAAATGGCATGACAGGACATCGGGAGAATTGCAATGACCCAAAGAAGGAACCATTAAGGTGGAATGTTGCAAGGAAATAAAAGAAATGCTGAGACATACAACCAGAGGAAAGAACAGCAAGGAAAGGATGAAACTAGAACAAAAGCTAGAGATTGTTGAATGGTTCGAAAAGGAAGGAAAGGAAAAAGAGAAAAATGAAAAAGAGAGACAAGACACAAGAAAAGATGATCAGAAGTTAGATGGAAGTGAGGAGAGGAAAGAAAAAAATCAGAAAGGAAGAAATGACGAAACAAACCTGGAGTTAGAAAGACCACCACCATACACTGAGGAACACCTTCAACAGATGGATAGAGGAATGTATCCCATACATGAACTGCACGAGCATGATAAAGGAACCTGGGGATTTGAAGGACATGTGAAAGGACAGATTACAGTAACACCATGTGACATGGAGCGGATGAACCGACAAGCTGAAAGACAAGAAGCAACAGCACCCAGGCCCAGCAGCGAGAATGAAGAAGAATGGAGCAACGGGAGAAGGACAGAGCCACGTGAGTCAAGAGAAATTGAAAAGCTACAGAGAGATATGAGAAGATTGTAAAAAGAGAATGAGCAGTACCTGTCTAAAATACAAGGGCGCAGAGGTGAGCAACACGTCAAACCTGAAGAACTGGTAATGAACCGTACCGAAGAGAAATATCCTTCGGGGAAAGAAGAGGAAAGGGAACCAGGCAATGGAAGCCAGACTAATCTAAGTCCCAAAGGGTCTCTCTTATCATCACCAAATGAGTCAGACACAGATCACCCAGAAACCGAGGAAGGTGAAATGAGTGAAGGAAAACAACACAAGGCAGTGGAAAGAAGAGTGAAGGGGTACATGTTCATTGAACCTGAAATCGCTGCAAGAAGAAGAATGGAAAAAGGACAAGCGAGTGTGTCTAAACGCACTAGCCCAGCATACCCTAGAGAAAGAAGACCAGTACGGAGCAACAAATTCAAGCGGTGTTTACGGAAGCGGTCGTGGGATTCATCGGGAAACTAGCGGATGATACCGTGCAGAAAACGACCATCAGAACGTTTCCCAATCAGAAGCCGTGGGTGGATAAAACCATCCGCGATGCTCTGAGATCTCGCGCCGCTGCCTACAACGCGGGACTTGCATCGGGGGACATGAACCAGTACAAGGCTGAGACTTCATCATCTCTTCACTACCCGACACTCTGGACCCACTACAGTTTGCCGCCCGAACCGCTCCACAGATGATGCCATCTCTCATCTCCTCCACACAACATTCACTCACCTGGACACTAGAAGGGGGAATTATGTTAAAATGCTTTTCATCGACTACAGCTCAGCATTTAACACCATAATTCCCTCCACACTCACCACCAAGCTGGAGCACCTGGGACTCAGCTCATCTCTGTGTCAGTGGATCTCTAATTTCCTAACTGGGAGACCACAGGCAGTAAGGATGGGAGGACACATCTCAGCCTCTCTAACTCTCAGCACTGGAGCCCCACAGGGCTGTGTTCTGAGCCCCCTGCTGTACTCTGTGTACACACATGACTGTGCGGCCACTACCAGCTCCACCACCATCATTAAGTTTGCTGACGACACCGTTGTGGTGGGCTTGATCTCTGACAACGACGAGACGGCCTACCTGAAGGAGATTGGAAATCTGGAGAACTAGTGCCAGAGGAACAACCTTCTTCTAAATGTCAGTAAGACAAAGGAGCTGATAGTGGACTTCAGCACTAAGCAGGAGAGGAACTACCAGACCCCCGTCATCAACGAGAGCCCAGTGGAGAGAGTGGACTGCTTCAAGTACCTCGGTGTTCACATCACGCAGGACCTATTATGGTCCTGTCACATCAACACCGTGGTGAAAAAGGCCCGACAGCGTCTCTACCACCTCAGACGCCTGAGAGACTTTAGACTGCCCTCTAAGGTGCTCAGGAACTTTTACTTCTGCACCATAGAGAGCATCCTGACGGGAAACATTGCATCCTGGTTCGGGAACAGCACCATGCAGGACAGAGGGTGGTGCGATCAGCTGAGCGCATCATCCGAACTGAGCTCCCTGACCTGCACTCTGTCTACAGCAAGCGGTGCTGGACCAAGGCCAGGAAGATCATGAAGGACCTCAGCCACCCCAGCAACCGACTGTTCTTTCTGTTGCGGTCTGGGAAGCGCTTCCGCTCCCTCAAGGCCAATACAGAGAGACTGAGAAGGAGCTTCTTCCCGCAGGCGATACGGTCTCTCAATCAAACCAATACACTGGACTAAACACCTTTGCATTTTCTTGCACACACAGAACGGACAATTATGTCAATGCACATTGCACATATATGCACATATGCACATTTTGCACACTTCAAGGACTTCTTTTCACACCCCCCTCATCTCATTAAAATACTACCTCAAGTTTTTCACAGACTATAGTCGTAATATATTACATCACATCATACTTCAGATTTTATATATATATATTATATATATATTTATATATATTATATTATATATATATTTATTATATATATATATATATATATATATATATATATATATATATATATATATATATATATTTTATATATGTTTGCAACTTTGATGGAATCTGTTTTATAGGTTCCTTTTGTAAAAATATTTAAGGTCACGGAGCGGTCGTATAAGCATTTCACTGCATATCGTACTGTGTATGACTGTGTATGTGACAAATAAAATTTGAATTTGAATTTGAATATCAACATGAAGTTCCTAATACTGCCGAAAGAGATGCCTATAATAACGAGGCTGTTGACGAAGAGATCAGTCGACTGAAGGAACAATTCGACAGAGAATTAGAGGACGCCTTAAAGAAAACTAAAGAAGCCCGATCAAGACCAGGTGTGATAAGAAGATCTGCACGTATAAAGAGACCTTCAAGCAGGTACACCGGACCATACCAACTAACACTTCCCTATGGAAACAAGTACAGGCGACAAAGGCATGTTGAACACTGTGAAGAGGAAGGAGAAGACTCAGAGGAACACCCTGAAGCTTCACAATACCCACTGGTATCAAAAGGAAACCAGTATCAATATGTGCCATGGTCATTCATGGATATGACAGGCCTGATTAATCAACTTCCAGACCTGTGTAATGGAGCTCAAAGATGGATAACACAGTTTGAGGAGAAAACCATTGGACACCTCCTAGCCATAGGAGACATAAAAGCCATCTTGGCACAAACGATTGGGAAAGTGAAAACCATGGAGATATTAGACGATGCCCAGTTGCTAATACTAGCAGGACAAGATGCAGGGGATACCCTAGCATTTGGCCCACACAGGAACAAGATATGGAACGCTCTGTGGAAGGCTTATCCCCCCCAAGATGGATCCAGGAAAACTGGAATCAATAGCAGTGGGAGAAAACGAGAATGTTGTAAAATTCATTAACGACTTCCAAACCAAGTGGAGAGAAGAAACAGGAGGCTCATGGGACCAAACGGACACAAGTAAGAGCCTGTTCCGAATGATGCTGAAAAAGTGCATGCCTCAAGAAGTCCAGACAGCCCTGGAAGGAGTGGTAGGACTGAACACACTGCCATGGGACACGTTCCAGGCATACATTGTACACTACGTGGACCAGCATCGGAAGAAGAGAAAAGAGGCCAAGGAAGCTGCGGAGTCAATTGCCACCCAGTTACACAAGATACAGCTGGGAGAACTAGCAGCGGCAAAGAAAAAAGAGAAAAAAAGCGGAAAAAGCCAAGTTCAAGCAGCTGTGATGGTACCAGAAGCAACAGCGGCCCCTGCTGGACCAGTACAGCAAGTGCAACGATTAAATATGATTAAATATCTGTGTGGCCACTACCAGCTCCACCACCATCATTAAGTTTGCTGACGACACCGTTGTGGTGGGCCTGATCACTGACAATGATGAGACGGCCTACCTGAAGGAGATTGGAAATCTGGAGAACTGGTGCCAGAGAAACAACCTCCTTCTAAATGTCAGTAAGACAAAGGAGTTCATAGTGGACTCAGCACTAAGCAGGAAAGGAACTACCAAACCCCCGTGATCGACAAGAGCTCGGTGGAGAGAGTGAACAGCTTCAAATACCTCTGTGTTCACATCACTCAGGACCTGTCATGGTCCTGTCACATTAACACCATTGAGAAAAAGGCCAGACAGCGTCTCTACCACCTCAGACGCTTGAGAGACTTTAGACTGCCCTCTAAAGTGCTCCGAAACTTCTACTCCTGCACCATAGAGAGCATCCTGACGGGAAACATCATGACCTGGTTCGGGAACAGCACCATGCAGGACAGATGAGCCCTACAGATGGTGGTGCGATCCGCTGAGCGCATCATCCACATCAAGTGCTGGACCAAGGCATGGAAGATCATGAAGGACCTCAGCCACCCCAGCAATGGACTGTTCTCTCTGTTGCGGTCAGGAAAGCGTGTTTGCTCCCTGAAGGCCAATACAGAGAGATGAGGAGGAGCTTCTTCCTGCAGGTGATACGGTCTCTCAACCAGATCACTATACTTGACTAAAACACCTCTGCATTTTTGCACACATCATAGTAATGGACACTCTTGGACATTACTCATCTGTTCACTCATGCACAGTTGCACATACTCTGGACACTATGGACATTGCACATTTGCACATATATACAGATTTGCACACTCCCTGGACATTTCCACATTTCCATTTATTCCCATTTTTATTTCCATACACAATTATGCTACATTTATAAGCATTTCACTGCATATTGTACTGTGTATGACTGTATATGTGACAAATAAAATTTGAATACAGAAAACAGAATTGAGCCATTCTTTCTCAATGACTCTTCTACTCCGAGTCGTTTGTTCTTTTGTCACGTAATTCCCATAGACGCTATGCAGTGCAGTACGCAGGAAACAGAATTGAACGGTTCTCCTCAATGAGTCTTCAAGTCCCGAGTCGTTCATTATTTTGTCACGTGACTCCCATAGACGCGATGCAATGCAGTACACAGGAAACAGAATTGAACAGTTCTCAACAAATCTTCAAGTCCCGAGTCGTTCGTTCCTTTGTCACGCGACTCCCATAGACGCTGTGCGGTGCAATAGATTCAAAAGAACGAATGACTCAGATATGAAGATATGATGGTGAGCTGCTCATTCTATTTATAATAATATGTCCTTAGCTGCATTGTAATATTTTCATTATTGGGACTATAGCCAAAATTTGTGTATGTAGACGTATGGGGGATCTGTTTATTGAAATGCAACATTTTATTTCTGATCAAAAGAACGAAATGAACTAAATGATTAAAAAAAAAGAGTCGTTCATTTTGATGAACGAAATTCAAAGAACCGAGTCACTAAAATGATTCAAACTTCCCATCACTAGCACCAATGTATACGGATGTCCCGAGCAGGAAAATCTATAACAGAAAATTTATAAAGACTTAGTGTAATCTACTTATATGCACCTCAATTCTGATTTCATAATGACTTGAAAATACCCAAATTCATGGCTAATATTTAGACTGTAGTGAAAATTATCAACTGCAGTTTTTTTTTTCACAGTGTTCTACAGAAGGCAGGACACAGAATAGCAATGTGCATCATCACAGATACAGGGTAAGATCAAATCCAACAACATGACTGTGACACTGACACACTGGTGTTATAAATATCTCTAATGTTATTAAGTACAGAGTGATTAGATTATAGAAAACATACAGTAGAATAAAACAAACTGTCACGACCCGCCAAGCCACAGCCCTGTGATGATCACCTGCACACTCCGGTTCCATGATCCGCCCCACTGCTTTCATTCCACCGCCTCATTCTCCACTCTGCACACCTGTACTCAATCCATAATCACCTCTCCTCCCTATTTAACTCGCACTCAGACTACACCTCCTCACCAGATTATTGTGCACTCACCATGTCCAATATTCCAGTGTTCTGTCAAGTCTTGCCTTCTCGTTTCAATGACCCCATCTTTGCCTCACGTCATGGATCACTCGCCATCTTGGAACTTTTCGGTACTGACCTTTGGAACTGTTTCTCGACCACGAGCCTGGATCATGGACTTTTCCCCCACTCTCCGGCTTCGACCTCTGCCTGTTTCACGACCACGAGCAATCCCCATGCGTCTGCGTCGCCTGCAAACTTGCTCGAGCTCAAAGTACCAATGCCGGCTCTCTGCACGGAGCTCATTCACATCGCATCGGCGCTCCGCTTCCGCATTCCACACGAGATCAAGTTACACACGCCGGCTCCCTGCACGGAGCTCATCCACATCGCGCCGGCGCTCCGCCTCCGCATTCAGTTCAAAATGCACGCGCCAGCACAAGCAGGCTTCCAATCTAACTGTCACATGCACGGATTTAAGCCTGTCCTGTCAAAACAAGCCTCAACGGATCTCTTCTTGCTGCTCATCTGCACTTGGGTCTACCACGGCAGCCACGCCCCGTGACAGTATAATCTGGCCAAACCTAGACCCAGCAGAGACTACTCGCCTGAAGGGGGCAATAAAGAGTCAAGGAACTCTCTTGAATACTCACCAGCAGGAAATTCAACAGATCATGAACACTCTCCTAACTCTCACAGAGATCTTGACATTGCTCACCAACTAGGTTCAGCAAACGCACCCAGCACCCCCTTGTCTGCCCCCCCCTCCTGTGCATACTTTTAGTCATGAGCCAAATCTCCCTGCACTGCCTACCTTCAACAGGGATCCCTCCACTTGTCGATCTTTTCTCTCTCAGTGCTCTCTCGTGCTTGAGCTGCAGGCCTCCTCATTCCCCACAGAACGGTCAAAAGTTGCTTACGTCATTCCTCTCCTCTCCGGGAAAGCAAGGGAGTGGGGAACATCACTATGGGATGTTCAGGGTCCCTGTTGTATGACCTTCAAAGCGTTCACTGATGAAATGAGGAGAGTTTTTGACCGCTCATCCATGGGACACCAGGCAGCGAGCCAAATATTCCAGCTATGCCAGGGATCCTGCTCCATCTCAGACTATGCTATTGATTTTTGTACTTTGACTCCCTCTAGTGGCTGGGGTGAGCAAGCACTCTTTGATGCATTTCTTCATGGGCTTTCCGATTTAACCAAGGATGAGCTCGGGGCCCGTGAGCTTCTATCTGATCTGCAGGGGCTAGTTGACCTAGCGACCCGTATAGACGCCCGTAAACGGACCCGGCAAGAGGAACATTAAACCCCCAGGCCATACGCTCTGGCCACCACCTCAAGCACCCCGAATTTATCCCCTGAATCAATGCAGGTTGACCGCATTAAAGGACCGAGCCCCCCTGGTAGTGCTTGGGGCCCTGGGAAACCCCACATTTACCTCTGCCTCAGATAAACGATCATGCTTTGCTGTCACACTACCCCATGAAAACCAGTCCCAGATCACGTCTGCCCTAGTGGACTCTGGAGCCGACCAGAACCTAATCTCCTCAGCCACGGCCTCTCAATTGGAGATTCCATTTTTACCAGTCAGTCAACCATTTAATGTTCAGGCGCTTGATGGAAGCAAACTTTCACCTATTACTGACCGCACTGCCCCTGTTACTCTATGCTTTTCTGGCAACCATAACGAAACCATCACCTTCCTCACTGTTAAAAGTGCACATGCGCCAATCATTTTGGGGCTTCCATGGTTAAGGCTACATAACCCCCACATTGACTGGGTAAGAATGAGTGTCCTCGATTGGCACTTAACTTGTCACTCCTCGTGTCTACGCTCAGCAGCCATAACTCAGACCCGTTCCACATCACAGGAGGAGATCCCCAGTTTATCCAAGGTCCCGGTAGATTACCACGATCTGCAGCAGGTCTTCAGCAAGTCACGGCTGTTTCAGTCCCACCTCACCGACCCTACGACTGTACTATTGACCTCCTCACGGCACCACCCCACCCAAAGGGCGACTCTACTCCCTACCTGGCCCAGAAAGAGAGGCCATGGAACAATATATTACGGAATCACTTGCAGCAGGGATCATCCATCCCTCGTCCTCCCCGGCCAGTGCGGGATTCTTTTTTGTGGAAAGGAAAGACAAGTCCCTCAGACCCTGCATTGATTACAGAGGATTAAATGAAATCACTGTTAAAAATCGCTATCCACTTCCTTTAATGACTACTGCCTTTGAGCTGCTCCAGGATGCTCGCATTTTCACCAAGCTAGACCTGAGAAATGCTTACCACCTGGTCAGGATAAGGGAAGGTGATGAGTGGAAGACCGCCTTTAACACCCCCACTGGTCACTATGAATACTTGGTGATTCCATTTGGATTAACCAACGCACCAGCAGTTTTCCAGGCACTCATAAATGATGTCCTCAGAGACTTCCTCAATGTCTTTGTGTTTGCTTATCTTGATGATATCTTGGTCTTTTCTCGCTCCCTAAGAGAACACAAGATCCATGTACGTCAGGTTCTGCAACGGCTCTTAAAAAACAAACTCTATGTAAAGGCTGAAAAATGTGAGTTTCACTGTGACTCTTTCCTGGGGTTCTTTATCTCATCTGCAGGCATCCAAATGGACCCGACCAAGGTCAAGGCAGTCACAGACTGGCCAGTGCCATCCTCTAGACGAGAGCTTCAATGCTTTCTGGGGTTCGCCAACTTTTATCGACGTTTCATTAGGAATTATAGTGCGTTGGCGGCCCCACTCACAACACTCACCTCTACTAAAACCCCGTTCAAATGGAATCCCCTAGCGGAAAAAGCCCTCCCTGAACTCAAGCACCGATTCACCACAGCACCCATCCTTACCTTCCCGGACCCCTCACTTCAGTTTGTTGTTGAAGTCCACGCTTCTGAGACAGAAGTCGGGGCCGTCCTTTCTCTGAGATCACCAAAGAATAACAAGCTCCACCCCTGCTCCTTCTTTTCCCATCGAATCACGGCCCCTGAGCACAACTATGACACCGGAGACCATGAACTACTGGCAGTCAAGCTTGCCCTCAAGGAATGGAGACACTGGCTGGAGGGGGCGGACCATCCGTTTTTAATCTGGACTGACCACAAGAACCTCGAATACTTAAAATCTGCCAAAAGACTCAACTCACGGCAAAGGATGTCATTGTTCTTCTCACGCTTCAACTTTACGCTGTCCTATCGCCCAGGTTCGAAGAATGTCATGCCCGATGCCCTCTCCCGGCAATTCTCTCCTCCTCAGGACACATCTTCCATAGAGACCATCCTTCCACCTCACTGTCTTGTGGCCACTACACGGTTGGAAGTGGAGAATGCAGTCCTTCAGTCCCTCGAACAAGAACTGGGCTCAAGCAATGTCCCACCTGGGTTACTCTTTGTACCAGCACATCTACGCCCCCAAGTTTTGGATGGGGCACACTGCTGCAGACTAGCCTGCCACGCAGGGGTGACCCGTACCCTGTTTTTGACGCAACAACGTTTCTGGTGGCCCACCATCAGGGAAGATGTTGTAAACTTTGTGGCATCTAGCCACGCCCCGTGACACAAACACATAGTGAGAACATTATAAAGAGCTATCAGTGATAACCGGTCACAAATAAGATTAAAGATTAATTATTGGACCACATTCTACTTCACCATCTCACAGGCACGACCCAGAATATGCTGCTGTAAATGTAAAAAGTTCAAATTAAATCTGATGAAGAAGTTTCAGTTCTTGAATGGAGTGATAATAAACCTGGGAACCCACACACTCCTGAATGTCATCTACACAGAGCTCTACATCACAGAGGGAGACAGTGGAGACGTCAATAATGAACATGAGGTGAGACAGATCGAAGCAGCATCCAGGAGAAGAACAACTGAGGAAACACCAATCAAATGCAATGACATCTTTAAGCCCTTATCTGAACAAGACAAACCCATCAGAACTGTGCTGACAAAGGGAGTCGCTGGCATCGGAAAAACAGTCTCTGTGCAGAAGTTCATTGTGAACTGGGCTGAAGGGAAAGCAAATCAGGATATCCACCTCATATTTCCACTTCCTTTCAGAGAGCTGAATTTGATGAAGGACCAGAAACTGAGTCTGATGGAGCTCCTTCATGTCTGTTTTAAGGAAATTAAAGAAACAGAAATGTCCATTAGAGAAAAGGTTCTGTTTATTTTTGATGGATTGGACGAGTGGCGTTTTCCTCTAGATTTCCAGAACACAGTGAGAGTGTGTAATGTAACTGAATCTGCATCAGTGCCTGTGCTGCTGATAAACCTGATCAAAGGGAATCTGCTTCCCTCTGCTCTCATCTGGATCACCTCCCGACCTGCAGCAGCTGATCAAATCCCCTCTGAGTGTGTCCATCGAGTCACAGAGGTACGAGGGTTCAATGACCCACAGAAGGAGGAGTACTTCAGGAAGAGGATCAGTGATCAGAGCCTGGCCAATAACATCATCACACACCTGAAGTCTTTAAGAAGCCTCTACATCATGTGTCACATCCCAGTCTTCTGCTGGATTTCAGCCGCTGTTCTAGAGAGAATGTTGTGTGAAGCAGAGAGTGGAGACACACACCTCCTCATCATTCAGATAAACATAATAAGAGAAAAGTACTCGAAGAAGCAGGAGAGTGATGAAGAAATGCTTGTTAAAGTGGGACAACTGGCGTTTGAGCAGCTGGAGAAAGGGAACCTGATCTTCTATGAGGGAGACCTGAGAGAGTGTGGCATTGATGTGAGAGAAGCAGCAGTGTACTCAGGTGTGTGTACGCAGATCTTCAGCGAGGAGTTTGGGCTTCACCAGAGTAAAGTGTACTGCTTTGTTCATCTGAGCATTCAGGAACACCTCGCAGCTCTCTCATGTGCACCTGATGTTCAGGATGAAGAAGAGAAATGTTCTTAAAAAGAGTCCAGTTTCAAAACAGAAGAAGGAAGAAGGTTTTAGATTTCCACAAGTGTGCTTTAGATGAAGCTTTAGAAAGTCGTACTGGATCTTTTCCTTCGCTTTCTTCTGGGTCTCCCACTGGAGTCCAATCAGAAACTCTTACAGGCCTTAGTAACACAGACAGGAAGTAGCTCCCAGAGGACACAGGAAACAGTTCAGTACATTAAGGGGAGGTTCAGTAGAGAGCGTTCTACAGAGAAATCCATCAATCTGTTCCACTGTCTGAATGAACTGGGTGATAATTCTCTAGAGGACGAAATCCAACACTACCTGAAATCTGGAAAACAAAGTGAACTCTCTTCATCACAGTGGTCTGCTCTGGTGTTTGTGTTATTGACATCAACACAGGAGCTGGAAGAGTTTGACCTTAATAAATATTTCAGTCCAGATAAGATAACAGATGATGTTCTTCTGAAGCTGATGCCTGTGATTGCAGCATCCAGAAAAGCAATGTAAGTAAAGCTGAATATAACTGTTCTACTGTTACAGTGTTAGAGAGAGAAACCGAAAACATTTTCACAAAGATGTGCTGTCGGATGTTTTGACCTGAAAGGTGGAGTTAATGCAAACCAAATTCAAATTCCAATTCAAATTTTATTTGCCACATACACAGTCATACACAGTACGATATGCAGTGAAATGCTTATACGACCTTAAATATTTTTACAAATGGAACCTATAAAACAAGATTCCATCAAAGTTACAAAAAAAAAAAAAAAATACATATATATAATCTGAAGTATAATGTAATGTAATATATTACAACTATAGTCTGTGAAAAACTGGAGGGAGTATTTTAATGAGATGAGGGGGGTGTGAAAAGAAGTCCTTGAAGTGTGCAAATGTGCATATGTGCATATATGTGCAATGTGCATTGACATAATTGTCCATTCTGTGTGTGCAAGAAAATGCAGAGGTGTTTAGTCCAGTGTATTGGTTTGATTGAGAGACCGTATCGCCTGCGGGAAGAAGCTCCTTCTCAGTCTCTCTGTATTGGCCTCGAGGGAGCGGAAGCGCTTCCCAAACCGCAACAGAAAGAACAGTCCATTGCTGGGGGGGCTGAGGTCCTTCATGATCTTCCTGGCCTTGGTCCAGCACCGCTTGCTGTAGACAGAGTGCAGGTCAGGGAGCTCAGTTTGGATGATGCGCTCAGCTGATCGCACCACCCTCTGTAGGGCTCGTCTGTCCTGCATGGTGCTGTTCCCGAACCAGGTTGCGATGTTTCCCGTCAGGATGCTCTCTATGGTTCAGGAGTAAAAGTTCTGAGCACCTTAGAGGGCAGTCTGAAGTCTCTCAGGCGTCTGAGGTGGTAGAGACGCTGTCGGGCCTTTTTCACCACGGTGTTGATGTGACAGGACCATGACAGGTCCTGCGTGATGTGAACACCGAGGTACTTGAAGCAGTCCACTCTCTCCACTGGGCTCTCGTTGATGACGGGGTTCTGGTAGTTCCTCTCCTGCTTAGTGCAGAAGTCCACTATCAGCTCCTTTGTCTTACTGACATTTAGAAGAAGGTTGTTCCTCTGGCACCAGTTCTCCAGATTTCCAATCTCCTTCAAGTAGGCCGTCTCGTCGTTGTCAGAGATCAGGCCCACCACGACGGTGTCGTCAGCAAACTTAATGATGGTGGTGGAGCTGGTAGTGGCCGCACAGTCATGTGTGTACACAGAGTACAGCAGGGGGCTCAGAACACAGCCCTGTGGGGCTCCAGTGCTGAGGGTGAGAGAGGCTGAGACGTGTCCACCCATCCTTACTGCCTGTGGTCTCCCAGTTAGGAAATTAGAGATCCACTGACACAGAGATGAGCTGAGTCCCAGGTGCTCCAGCTTGGTGGTGAGTGTGGAGGGAATTATGGTGTTGAATGCTGAGCTGTAGTCGATGAAAAGCATTTTAACATAATTCCCCCTTCTAGTGTCCAGGTGAGTGAGTGTTGTGTGGAGGAGATGAGAGATGGCATCATCTGTGGAGCGGTTCGGGCGGTATGCAAACTGTAGTGGGTCCAGAGTGTTGGGTAGTGAAGAGATGATGAAGTCTCTGACCAGCCGTTCAAAGCACTTCATCACCACTGATGTGAGGGCTACAGGTTGATAGTCATTGAGGGAAGCAGGATGTGGTTTCTTCGGAACAGGAACAATGATGGACTCTTTGAAGCATGTGGGGATCACCGACTGAGATAAGGAGAGGTTGAATATCTCTGTGAACACAGGTGCAAGCTGGTCTGCGCAGGCTCTGAGGACTCGACCTGAGATGCCGTCTGGTCCTGCTGCTTTCCTGATGTTCACTCTCTTGAAGGCTCTCCTCACGTCATGCTCGGAGATGATGAACGCATTTCCGGTGCTGGCAGTGACTTCCTCTCTGCAGCCGTTAGCGCCACTAGCATTAGCATTGCTAGCGTCTTTAGCTGCAACCTCGAAGCAAGCATAAAAGGTTTTCAGCTCGTCTGCCAGAGTCATGTCCGCGTTCGTCATACCGGATGTTGGTGCTTTATAATCTGTTATTGTCCTTAGTCCCTGCCACAGGCTCCTAGAGTCACTCTGTTGGAGTTGTGACTCTAGTTTCCTTCCGTAGCGCTGCTTCGCCTCTTTAACCGCCTTCCGGACGTTATAGGACGCAGCCTTGTACTGGTTCATGTCCCCCGATGCAAGTCCCGCGTTGTAGGCAGTGGCGCGAGATCTCAGAGCATCGCGGATGGTTTTATCCACCCACGGCTTCTGATTGGGAAACGTTCTGATGGTCGTTTTCTGCACGGTATCATCCGCTAGTTTCCCGACGAATCCCACGACCGCTTCCGTAAACATGCTGACGTCATCGGAGCTGTTCCGGAACATGTCCCAGTCTGCGTCGTCGAGTGCGTCCTGAAGCGCGGCCACCGATTGGTCCGTCCAGCGCGCGACCTCCCTCTGAACCGGAAGTTCCTGGTTAAGCCTTTGTTTATATTTTGGCATGAGGAAGATGGCGGCATGGTCGGATTTACCAAACGGTGGACGGGATTGTGCCTTGTAACCGTCCTTAACTGATGTGTAACAGTGGTCCAGTGTCCTTTCGCCCCTGGTTGGGCAGGTGATGTGCTGATAAAAGTTTGGCGCTGCACGTTTGAGGTTGGCACTGTTAAAGTCTCCCGCCACAATGAGTGCAGCGTCCCGGTGTTGTGTCTGGTGCTGTGAGAGTGCCTCATGCAGCTCACATAAGGCAGTGTCCGTGTCCGCTTGTGGTGGAATATAAACGGCGCTGATTATGACCGATGTAAACTCCCGGGGAAGATAAAAAGGACGACACTTGATGGTCAATAGTTCCAGGTTGGGTGTGCAGGAGCGTGCGAGAGGAACAACGCTCGCGTTGTTGCACCAGCCGCTGTTCACCATTAAACACACGCCGCCTCCCCTTGTCTTCCCCGAGTTCCGTGTCCTGTCCATGCGGTGAACCGAGAAGAACTCGACCGGCTGGATGGCGTGGTCGGGCACCGCTGGGTTCAGCCATGTCTCGGTGAAGCAGAGAAGATTGCAGTCCCGAATGTCTCTCTGGAACTTTATCCTGGCCCTGAGGTCATCAAGCTTGTTCTCCAGTGACTGGACGTTGGCGAGCAGGATGCTAGGCAGAGGTGTGCGGTGTGCACGGGCTCTCAGCCTGTTCCTGACGCCGGCTCGTTTTCCTCGGGGCCGCCGCTTCGCGTCGCGTCCTTTGTTTTCCCTCAGGATCTCACTCGGCCAGCTCGGATCCGGAGTTAAAAACGTCGAATTGTGAGTACATTGTAGACCAATAGAAATAAGAGTATCTCTATCGTACCTAATGCACTCAATGGTGATGAATTTGCCGGTTTAAAGTAGCTAGAAATTAAATTAAAAGACGAAAACAAAGTATAGTAGGTCGGAGCAGTCGTGACGGCAGCCGACCTCACCGGCGCCATCTTGACGCTCTCTAGTCTGAGTCATTTGTTCTTTTTCATCCAAACCAAACCAATAAAGAATAAAACACAAACACACACACACACACACACACACACACACACACACATATATATATATATATATATATATATATATATAATAGAAATATATATTTTAAATTATTTTTTATATTTTCTAATAATAACAATTGGATAAGACTAAAGGGTGTTTAGTAGATGTGTGGGATCCAGCTGATTTTATTTGAGGAGAAAAACACTTAAGTTATGATTCATTATCTAAATAATTAAAAAGTTTATGTTGAATATTTGGTGCATGCTCACATCAAAACACTAAGCCATGTTTAGCACTTGCAATACCAGTTGGAACTCGTCCAACTCACTTACAAATGTAATGTGGAATTTGACATAGTGTCACCAAGTGCCAGAATTATACAAAATCTCTTGTGTACCGCCAGGGCCAGGTGAGCATGGAGTTATGCACTACATCCTGTTTGACAAATCACAACACAAATTGTCAGCTGTTGTTGGTCTGTAGATGTTTCCTATGAAATTTGTTAAATTTGGGCAAAGTTTATAGGAGGAGATCTGAGAAGACTTTTATGAAGGTACTGCAGGATGATGGAATAACAAAATGGCAGACAACATGGACGCAAAAGGAAAATTTGTAATTAGGGACACAGGCATAATTTGGTTTAAGTCTCATAATTGTATAAACCAGTATGAAGATACATACATTTGAAAATTCAAAATTCATCAGCTCACTGTAGCACCCCCCAGTGGACTATTGTGATGAAGACTAGTTCACGTTTTAAGTTTGATTAGAGTCAGAGAATTGCAACTTGTTAACATGTACTGAAACTTTGATTCAAGTCAGTTAAATAAAATTATGTTTATATGGAGCTTTTAACAAAGGTCATTGTCGCAAGCAGAATAAAAAATATGTAAATAAGCCAGAGGCCTCCATGAGGTGAAATCTCCAACCAAAAGTGTATGGAATAAAATCAGTGTCAAAAATAATCGTGCGTAAAAAAGATTTGTGTGTAATTCTGTGTTTTTTCCCCCGAGTTGGATTCCAAAATCTACGGCCACGACAGCTTACAGATATGATATTTAGTGTGTTTGTTAGAGTACAACTCTGAAATACACGACTCTGACAGTTTACAAACACAAAACTTGTTTTTACAACTTCAAAAATACGTCATCAAGTCCACATGCACAAGCATTAATATCCGAAGGAGGAGGAATCGATACGGCGCATGCGCCCTGCCGCCATTTTAAACTCCTAAAATCTTCCCTGCTATAGTTAAAACATCTCTGTAATTTTACTTCTGTTAAACATGTAAGAATCTGTGAAAAAAGAAAACTTACCTGAGACGATGAGAGAGCGCTCGGCTGCTGATGACATATTTTTGACAGTGTTTTAACACACTACATTCATAGGCGTAATTTCGCAATTCGTCCGTGTAACAGAGGAGACGTTAAACGAGTTTTGTGTTTGTAAGCAGTCAGAGTCGTATATTTCAGAGTTGTGGCCGTAGATTTTGGAATCCAACTCGGACAAAACACAGAATTACACACAAATCTTTTTTTTACGCACGATTATTTTTTACAGTGATTTTATTCTATAGAAGTGAAGCACCAGGATGTGTCAGTCAGGGGAGAAGGGGGCAGAAGGGCACAGGATAGTCAAGTCAAGTCAAGTCAAGTAGGCTTTTATTGTCATTCCAACCATATACAGTTAGTACACAGTGAAACGAAACAACGTTCCTCCAGGACCAAGGTGCTACATACATGCAACAACATAAATTTACAACACAAATATTTACATTTTTAAGTTAACCTAAAAGAACTATCAAATTTCTATACAAAAATACACAATAGACAAAGTGCACGCGCAAATGTGCAAGCAAAGAGGTACATGATAGACACAACAATGTAACACATAACAGTCCTTTTTTTTTTGATGAAGTATGAATTGAGGTAGTGGGAAGAGCAGCAGTAAACAGTTTACATTGTGACAAGAATATCGTGTGCAAATAGCAGTGAAATAAATATTGTGCAAAAATTGCGAAGAGCAGCACAGGTAGGTAGGTATGAGCAGATTGAGATGGGTGTATATGTGTGATTGTGCATGTGTGTTTATCAGTTCAGTACAGATGTTATTTAGTTTGTCTGAGTGATTTGTGTGTGTGTGCGTGCGTGTGTGCGTGCGTGCGTGCGTTTATCAGTTCAGTCTCTTTGTGTTGAGGAGACGGATGGCTTGCGGGTAAAAACTGTTACACAGTCTGGATGCGAGTGCCCGAATGCTTTAGTACCTTTTTCCAGTTGGCAGGAGGGTGAAGAGGGAGTGTGAGGGGTGTGTCCGGTCAGCCACAATGCTGGTGGCTTTGCGGCTGCAGCGTGTGGTGTAAATGTCTTTGATAGAAGGGAGAGAGACCCCGATGATCTTCTCAGCTGTCCTCACTATCCACTGTAGGGTCTTGCGATCTGATAAGGTACAATTCCCAAACCAGACAGCGATGCAGCTGCTCAGGATGCTCTCAATAGTTCCTCTATAGAAGGTGGTGAGGATCGGTGGTGGAAGCTGTGTCTTTCTCAGCCTTCTCAGGAAGAAAGTTGTTGGGATTTCTTATGCAGAGAACTGCTATTACTGCATGGTTTGTCCCGCCTGTCTTATCTTCCATTGCCTTAAATGTGATAGTGACTGTGATGATTTTGCCTGGATTTTTCGGGAGGCTTAAGGGCTACAGCATTCTGTTTATTTCAAATTCAAATCAAATCAAATTCAAATTTTATTTGTCACATACACAGTCATACACAGTACGATATGCAGTGAAATGCTTATACGACCGCTCCGTTACCTTAAATATTTTTACAAATGGAAACTATAAAACAAGATTCCAGCAAAGTTTCAAAAAAAAAAAAAAAAAAAAATATATATATATATATATATATAAAATCTGAAGTATAATATAATTTATTACAACTTAAGTCTGTGAAAACTCTATTTATTTGTTTGTTTGTTTTTGGAGTTAGAAGTAGTGGTTGATCAATATGGGTTCTTATTAGCCAATTGCGATCTTTAGAAATCAGGGCAACCAGTGGTCGATATATGATGATAATGTTTTGGTCAACATGTTTGGCTGGTTTTCTTTTATCCCTCCTTTTGCTAAAAAACAATATACACACAATTGTCTTACCGGACACGCACACACAAACACACACACAATGTAGTGTGTGTATATACTGTGTGTGTATATACAGTAGATGATGTTAAACAATTTATCCTAAATTCCCGGAGGCGTAGTGGTGTACTGGTTAGCACCTCAGGGTCCGGGTTTGATTCCTGCCTCTGTGCACACAGTTTGCACGTTCTCCCTGTACTTGGTGGGTTTCATCTGGGTTCTCCGGTTTCCTCCCACAGTCCAAAGACATGCTGATTAGGCTAATTTGAGTTCTCGAAATTGCCTGTAGTGTGTGAATGAGTGTGTGTCCAGGGTGTACCCCGCCTCGTGCCCTAAGCCTCCTGAGATAGACCCCCAGCGAATACAGGATAAAGCGGTATAGACGATGAGTGAGTGAGTAAATTCTCTGGTTATTATCTCTTTTTACATTAATAGCAAGGAAAACACTAAAACGTGCAGGATAGGTGATCCTCCTGGACCAGTGTTGATAACCGCTGCACTATATGGATGTGCTAGCTCTAGGTGAAGGGAGGATATTTGGCATTAGTTGGGTAAGCAATGCATTTGGTGGCATACCTCCTGCCCCTACCTAGAAATTACTATGTATTAGACACTGGAGACCCACGTGAATGTCCAAAATTGATCAAAAAGTTAATTTTGCACACATTCTTGAATGTGCCCATCGTTTTTAACCTAGCATCCCTGTGCTCAAGCACACACTCATGCCCACAATGAATTCCAGGCTGCTGTTACTGAACTTGTATGGCATTGTACTATACTATATTGGCTTTTGATGACAATTCATAACACTGCATTGATAGGATTTCTGCTTCTATGAGAGTGAGTCCTAAATAAAATTCTTGATATTTATTTCTCACTTTACCATTATCTAATAAACACCCCTTTCATTGCCTCCACCCCCATTCCCCCTCATCCCCACCCACATTTGTTGTGTTGAGGGACATTACTTTTTAAAGTAACTAATTACATTACAAAATTACTGTCATTAAAAAGTAATCAGTTACATTACAGTGTTACTTTCTGATAAAAGTAACTAGTTAGAGTATTTTTCGATTGCAGAAAACGAAAACTCCTTTGTATGGAATGATATCCCGGACAATTTTCAAAACGAATTGCAAATTGCAATTGCGTTTTCCATATGTGGACGCATAAAGTGTGACATAATTCAAATGCAAGTGCAAATTTTGCATTACTTTTTGCTTTTTCACCTTCGTGAGCGCACACTGCCTGCCAAATTTCAAATGAAAAAGCAAAGTGCATTTCCCATGTCTTACAGGTCATGAGCCTGTCATATTTAAATAGCAAAATCAATTAGCACGTCTGCTTTTTCACTTTCTCTGTGTCGCGCATGTAGCCTGCCAAAACTCAAACACAATCGCTAATCCATTTGCAATTGCATTTCCAACACGTTACACGGAAACCTATCAATCAGCATCAGGGGTGGGTCTATACTGGGAGGCGTGATTGTATGGGGAGTGACGTCACTCGCAGTCGCCGACCATGAGGGGGAAATTTGAGCAATGGAGGTGAACTGAGATTATCTCATCTGTTCATCAAGAAATAAACACACACAAAAATGGCAAATCGCATATTTTCCTACTATGGAGTGGACAGAGACGCTGTTAAAAAATAAATATATTTTTTGATCTTCTCCTGTTACAGCCTGTCAGAAACGCGGCTTAACGGTCATGCCGACTGTCATTTATCTGTACCCAATAAACGGTTGGGTTTTGGTCATGCACTTTTTAGACGGTCCCTTAGTGACTCCATCGCTATAAACCGCCGTGTGTTATGCGCTAAAATGCCTCCCTGCCACAGATTGCCCCCTACATAATCTCTAACAAATATTATATTAGAACATAAACTCATAGGTTTATGATTTACAAATTGCACCAAACGAATTTGATTATAAAATAAGCAATATAAAAAGACATGTTGTATAGAGAAAAAATATATAAATTATATATTTTTTTCATGTATATTTTTATATTGCTTATTCATAATAAACATCATTTCGTGTAATTTTTCACCATAAAAATATTTATTTAGTGTAAACATTTTGTATTACATGACAAAAATGTGAATAAAGCTAAATAAAAAATAGACCAGTTCCAACTCTGGTTCAAAGAAGTGCCAAAATACAACAAATAGAATCTGTATAAATCAAACAATAATATAGTAAAATTCAATTAAAAAATCTGAATACCAACTTTGAAACATTAGAGAACAGTAGTGCATATAGTGGATGAGTTTTTACTCATTGTACAATGTTTTTTTTTTTTTTTTAAGTCAGCAGCTTTCCAGAAGCCTTAAAGGTTTTGATGGTGTCTTCTATAGCTCGATCCTCCCGAATTGCAGCACCACACTGTGTGGCAAACACACCAAGTTTAACTTGACTGCTGTGGTTTTTAAGGAGTTCCTGATACTTGACAGGTGCTGCGATGTACAGCTCTGATATTGAAAGCAGCTGACATGGTCCCTTCTTTACTAAAGTGCCGAAGAATTTTCTTGTATCGGGCCACAACTTGCTGTGGGTTTTGAGCTGTAATTTAGAAAACAATATTAGCATTTGGTTTTAATATTCTCGCTCATTCTTTGACTGAAGCATTGTTTTTTATCTACAGTACGGTATGATACATTCTACAAAGCTACAAAAGTTCAGAACAGATTTTTTTTTTTTTCCTTAAAGTACTTCAGCTAACCAAATAATATTTCTCTTAGGGGTAGTTGATGTAGTTTGCTGTAACTTCTTCCAAAATTAAGTGATCATGCAGAAAGAACCAACCAATAGAGAAACACTTGTACAGCAGTCATAAGCAGTGGCATACCTAAAACACTGTTACTGGAAAGGGTGAAAATAGGATTCTAACCTCTATGACATGTCTTTGCTTCCATTTTCTTTGACTTCTTCCCATACTTTTTACCTTTGATCTTCATTTTCATCCTCTTCTTCTTCTTTTTCTTCTTCCTGTCCCCATCTGATGAGGATGTATTAGAGGAGGAGTCAGACATAATATCAGAGGAAGATTCAGATGAGCTGTCACTAGAGGAATCTGAAGACAAGGGTATTGCCTGGGTGGAACCTGTGGCCTCTCTTCTAAGAGCTGTTAAAATAAATACAAATACATACATAAGGCTCACAGCTAGCAGCAATATCACACAGGACCACAAAGATAAAGTCACATAATGAGACAACTGTAGTATCATTTAAATAGATGTTGTGTGAGTAGAGACTGACCTGATGCCAGTTGCTCTTTTAGATAGTCTCTCTCCCTGGTCAACTCATCAATCTTCTCCTTTTGACACTCTAATCTCATCTTACACATCACCAACTCATGAGATTTTCTTTTTTCTGCCAGCTGTACAGTGGGGTCATGGACACACCTAATTGAAAATAATTGTACATCATTCAATAAATTAAGACGGTTCTATTATCTCTAATGTTGTCCAACAAACTTTCATGTATAGTTCCGCCCCGCTCCTGTACATAAAGAGAATTAAAATCATCATTACACAAGTCACCTGTTAATATGAAGGAGAAGGCATGCAGCGCTGCGCGCTCCCGCCCGTCTGCACGCCCCCGACCTTAGGACCTTATGCTAACCATCATCCATAATTTATACCACACAAACATCATCCTGTACTCACCGTTAGTGCCACTGACGGCTGTGTCATCCAATGTATCCGTGTTCAAGTTGGCATTCCTCTTGGCCCGGTTCCGGACGCCATTTTGCCTTTGCTCAGGGTTCTCCATGGCATAAATGCACGACTTTTGTATTCCTTCCGTCCGCTGATGACGTTTAAAAGCGTGAGGTAAACTTTGTCCAGCGTTGATTACGTATCAAAGCGGGAGCGCGATTTCTCGATTTCTAGTGCTGGTTTGATGCTGGTTTATGCTGGTTATTGCTGGTTTGCAGGGGCGCAACTGCACATTTGCTGAGGGGTATGCAAGATCATGGGTTGCGCCCGCCGTATTTAATGTCATTTACATATAAAATAGCATCAATCAATCTCCAAATCCTTAGAATGGCAAGCTGCAAAAATAACTTAGATTTTCAAATAACCTGCAATACTCTGACAAGGAAAAGTGAGTACGTATGCTTAGACCCTGAAGTGGTGCAGAGCACTTTTCCACATCAAGGCCATTTTTAAAAATGTGACCGTTGCCGTGGATTTTGCCGTATCTTCATCTTCACAACTGAGTAAACAAAATATATGTTTCACAAACTTTGTTTCTTAAGGCTACAATACCTTATTCTGCATGTTTCTTAATACTGTGTAAGTCATAAAATCCTGTATGGCCTTTACCTACCTGTTTTCTTTACCTGCTCTGAACTCATTTTCTATCATTGCTTCATTGTCCTCCTCATCTTCATGGCTAAGTAAATGAACCAGATATTTCACAAAATATATACCTTAAATCATCAATCCCAAATTTTAGTTTTTTTTAAATGTTGTTTAAAGTGGTCATGACAAGATGAATTCAATTTTACTTGATTTTTTTAACAAATAAAAGGTCACTGCACTATAAAAAAAACATTTTGTAATTCTGGTGCACAAAAAAACTGTAACTTACTGTAAGTGTACATCAGAAAACACATTAAAATGGTAAATGTATGTCATGAGCCCTTTAAGTCATAGTATCCTGTGTGGTAGCTCCTACCTGTTCTCTTCACCTGCTCTTGACTTATTTGCTTTCTCTCTCTACTCTTCATCTTTTTCATCTTTTTATGAACTCTCATGTACAAGGCATTAAAATGATTGTATTTGCTAAACAGTGATGTAATTTCATTAGCACTGTTATTACAACAGAAACAGAAAAAAGCTCATGCATTAATAAATTTAAACTGCATAATTTTTGGAAACTTTGTGGTTTTTCAAGCTGTTTTTGAGAATCCTGTTTACAAAAAGCTTACAATAGGGTCTCGAATACTGTATGAATGAACGTGTAGAGGGATCCATACGCGAGTCTCGTTCTATTTACACAGCAGAGCTTTCCAGAAGAAAAAATATTGTGCATTTATTGCGCCCCTGGACTGAACATAACGAACTGAGAGGATAAGGCAAACGCCCAATAACTTGTTTGTGCCTGGTGGTGAGAACCTCAGTTAACATTTTTAACAATAAGTTTTTATTCTTTAAACCAAACGCCTATCTTTTCAGGAATAATGATTTGATATTAACGGACGGTAACTATGCTCAGGCTCGCTGGCAATAACGTTAAATATTGATGAACTTAAAGGCTTACAGTAATACAAAATGATAGGTCAAGCTTACCAAGACACTGTTTTTCATTTTCTTTTTTTCTTTTTCTGTTCTGCGCATCAGTTCTGTTCTTCCCTCTTCTGTCCATTTTGCATACGCGACTGGCAACTATTGGGTTCAATATATATATATATATATATATATATATATATATATATATATATATATATATATATATATATATATATATTTTTATTCATTTGTTTATTTGTTTGTTTATTTGCGCCTCCCTGTGGCGCCCCCATGCACTGCATATACTGCATACCCCATTTTTGCGCCCCTGCTGGTTTGGTGCTGGTTTAGCTGGTGAACCAACATAACTTCTGGAAGTCCAGCATGCCTGCTGAAAAATCCAGCATAAGTCAGCATGATTTATATGTTGGGCCACCAGCAAGGTTTTGGTCGTTAAAATTGGTTACCGTTTTAGCTCATTATCTTGTATTTTAATAGCTAAATAATGTGTGATGTAAATACATGGACTGTGTAGTGTTCTCTTTAATTGCATTTCCATACAAGAGACAAAAATAATCCATTTACCAAAAACATGTAAATACATTATTTTAGATTCATTACATATCTGTGGGTTGTCTAAAAACACAACACAAACGTTTATATAAATGCACTGGCAATAAATGCATATTTTAAAAAAGTAATCAATGGAAATCAATTAAAACTGAAAGAAAAAATGCATAGACCATCATAGCTGGTCACCAGCTTGACCAGCAATTATACCAGCAGGGTTACCAGCATACCAACACCAGCACCATGGGGTCAGCTGTATTGGCGGTGGGACCACTTGCATTTGTTATGGTAACCGTGAAAATAATTTAAAATGTGTCATCATTTTTAACCATACACATGCGTGTAATGCATCAATTTATGTCTTTATTTGTTAATGTACACTCACATATCAATAAAACATTGTGCTTTTGTAAAAAAAAAAAAAAAAAAAAAAACAGGGTGCGCTTTCTGCCGTCTCAGTCTCCCCGAAAATCTTTTTGAAACGCGTCACTGAAATGAGCTGAAACTCAGTGAATACTGCACACACACATATCCATATACGTATAACATTTGTACTACAGATAACATACCTACGCCTTTTAAACAAGAAACTCCGGGAAATCAATTCACCCTGTGAACAAATGTAATAAATTTCAAGGTTTCATACTTTGTGACATTAAAGGAAAAAAAAGTCAGATACATTATTTAATGTAAAAATGTTATCATGTGCTGTGCCAATTATGTACGTCTGTCTTATCATGGATATCCATACAGTATATCATGGACTTCATGATATTGTGTTTCCCCATCATATGGGTGCTAAGATAGATAGATAGATGTGAAGGACATAAATAATTATGAGTGTGGTGTCCTATAATCGCTGTACCTGTGTTTTTGATATGTACACCAGATCATTTAATAGAACTGGGTGTGCGAGTGGGGAAAAAGAGTAACGTGGTTAGCAGTAGACATCACACTCTACCCTTGAGTTACATGCTATAATCAGTTACAAAGTATAATCTTAAATATATTTAGAATAAATCAATATCACATCCATCATCACACAGCTAATGTACGGGAATTAAAATTAGTCGTGATGTCAGTACTTGGCCAGCAAGCCAGCCTTTTGCAGCGGATTAAAACGTCTGAATGATCTACAATTATACAAAAAAAAGCGAAAAGACACTCGATTATTTTGCATATGTTATTTGTTTAATTCGAAATGTTCGTAAAAACACTTTAAAATGAGAGAAAAAACCGTCAAAATCCTTTCTCGCCCTCTCATCGTTAGGTAGTGAGTGACGTCATGAATTTAATCGGAGCGCGACAGGGGAAACCGGGACACTGAATTTCCCGGAACACCTGTTATCAGCGTTTCTGGAAGATTTACTGTTGGTCCAGCGGGGTTTAAGGGGAAAAGATCTAAAAATATATTCATTTGTAATCGGTCATGTGTCTACTCCAGAGTAAGAAAATGTGCTATTTGTCTTTTATTGCGTGTTTATTTCTTGAGAAACGGGAAACGGAATCTCGAAAGTGTAGCGAATGTCCAATATAAAATAAACGTTACCGCAATGTTGTACCGATCGGCCTTACGTTCCCTGCGAAGCGTCGAGTGTTCAGACATCTGATTCCAAAGCGCAGAGAGAGAAACTGCTCAGTTCAAAGGGAGCAGTCAACGGTGTAGGGAACTAGTGAACAACGGGTCTTCACTTCATCGGAAAAGGGAATAAAAAACATGGAGCTCGAAAAAGTATTTATAAATGTATTATTATTATCTAAAAAAAATCTGTAAAAAAATCTTTGTACATCTTGTTAATTAATTAAATATTTTTTTAACGTTTTAATAGTATGTTTCAAAATGATAAGTTTGTTTCAATAAATATTTATATTGACGGGCAGTGACAGATATCATAGGTGTGCTTTATGCGTTTATGCTACCATAAGTTCCCTTAACCGACATTCACTGCACACGGATCGTAATGGAACGCAGCCATCGCCTAGAATAAATCCTTTTGTGAAAGTGAAAGTGTTTCAGCCGCGACTCCATTTTGTGGGAGAGTTGGAAAAGTTAAAATACAACGTTCTTATATCAAGGAAGGTTTCTTTAAAGTAGAAACTGAGATATTAATGTACACAACACAACAGAGCCGGTGACTAAATGTGAGTGATTTATTTATTACTTTATATAAAGAACAATGCGAAAATATTATAAATAAAACTTAAATCTCTGTAAGACTGTAAGGCTGGAAGGACGGACACAGGCACGGCCTGTTCGTTACTGACGTTTATTGATTAACAAACACAAACAACCGGACATAATAACCGGGTGACTGACAGACTTTCCATGAAACTAAACAACAGATGCGTGGCCAAAGTAAAGTGGATTAGTAAGATGAAGTGGATGAAGTAAAAAAAAAAATAAACACACACACACACACACACACACACACACACACACACACACACACACACACAAAACATGATACAAGTCCATGGACGTACAGTAAGGAAACGACACAATGTGTTGCACTTTTATAGTTTTAAGAATAAAAGATTAAGAGGAAAATGATCTGTAATGTAACTCTTAAACAGTACATCAAATGTGAATATTACTCTAAAGAACAACTTTAAAGAAAGTACAAATAAATTTCACTATCAAAATTAGAAATAAATCCGAAAGCAATGGTATTCAATATAAAAGTGCGCCCTCTGCAGGAAATGTAGCCACACTTTTTATAACAGATTTTAAAGCAATATCTTACATGACCTGGATATTATTGAAATGAAAGTATAATCTGCATATTAGAAATGTTTAATTGGCAATTGTTATAATATTTTCAAACAAAAATATAAACTTTGCAAACACTTCTTGTTCGAAGTGAAGAAATGTACAGATATATTTGACATACAGTGCTGTGAAAAAAGTATTTGCCACTCTCTGAATTTTTTTTTTTCTGCATATTTGACACACTTAAATGATTGAGATTATCAAATATATTTTCCCACAAAAATAACTCGAAGTAAATTAAAAATACAGTTTTTTTTTGTTGATTTCATTCATAACGGGAAAAGGCTCTTCAAATCTGCCTGACCTTATATGAATAAGTAATTGCCCCCTTTCTAAATCATGAATGAACTGTGATTTTTGAAAAGCTGAGTTAAATTTCACTTGACGCACACAGCCCTGATTACTGTCAGATCTGTTGAATTAAGAAATCATGTGAATAGAACCTGTCTGAAAGTGAAGAACTCTAATGGTGGCACAACTAATCATTAGGTTAAGGGGAAATGACTTTTTCACCTAGGGCCAACCTATTTTATCTTCAGTCTTCATAACAACTTTCGGATGTCCAAGAGCATGATTCATTGTGTTTTTGTCAGAGTTTAGTAGAGTGTTTGCCATGTTTTGGAAAACTTACAACATAAGAATAGTTTTAAAAAATGCTTCTACATATTTTTTTATTCTGTATTCTTTGCACCATAGTCACATCCTTCATTTATTGCATCCTCTCTTTTATTAGTATTTGCTGGTTATATACTCGCTGGTTCATTCTCTCTATTACAACTTGCTGGTGCACCTTATGTACAGTTTCGTTCCCACGTTTACAATCATGTACATAGAAGTGGTTTTTAATTTCTTTTTGGGATTAATAAAGTTTTCCATCCATCCAGTCAAATTACTAAATTCTAACATAGATTTCATTATTATTATTATTATTATTATTATTATTATTATTATTATTTTACCAAAGGACCAATGTTCTTTAGGTCTGTCATAGCGTGTGCCTGTGATGGGCGTGCACCCAAATTAATATCGCTCCTCACTCACTCCAAAGTTCACTAGGTAGGCGCCCTCCCCTTCTGCAGGTGTGCGAAGGAGCGGGCTGCCTAACTAGGCACGGTTGGTGAGTTATCGGCGCTCACCAAAAAAAGGGGAATGCCGCCCTTTGATCTCCGTGAGAGAACAGAGCATGAAAGAGCTGCATGAGCTCCCGCGGCACCCCGCCTTCGCATCCCCGCTGCCAAAGAGGAAAAGGCAGCAGAGAGGATTGCGTTAAGGTCCCCGATCCCAGCCAGGAAAGCCGCGCAGCCGATGGACGTCCAGGAGAGACTCCCGCCTGTGGTCGCATCCAGAGACGGCTTGGAGAGGCCGGTCTTGGCTCGCGTTCAGCGGAGGAGGTCATCGTCATGGGAACATGCAGGAGCGCTACCTCCGCATGCTCAAAGCTGCCACTCTGCCTGCCACCACCGCTCACCAGCCTGTGCCTGCATGCCAACCAGACCAGCACGTGCATTACCTTCCCTTCCCTTTCTTTGTATCCTCCCTCCTTTCCTTCACCATTTTCCTTAAATAAATTACCCTTTTTCCGTAAGACCTCACCTCGTGTCTGTGCTTCATGGTGCCGCCCGTGCAAAAATAGGGTCAAACCCGTTACAAGGTCAAAGATGTGAAAATGATTGTGTGGAAGTTTAACTTCACATTTATTTTTGTGTTTTCCAGGAGTGTAATGCACTGAGATCAGTCTCTCAACTGCAAGATGGAGACTCCTGATCTGGACACTGATAATGTGTCCCCAACCTCTAATAAACGGTAACCCACTATATCTATCATTAAATATTTATATCCAAATTACTAACTGGGTACATATGAAATAGGTCATTTAAAACTGTAAACAGTAAAGTGTTTCACTATTAACAGTCACCATAAAATTAATTCTGTTCACAGCAAGTAAAATTTAGCTCTCATTAAATTAACAAGTTCAAATAATGTTTTGCAGTAAACTCCAGGGAGAGAGATCAGAATCAGCAGCACCCAGCTGTATCTCCATGAAAAGTGATGCGTCTATGGATCATTCTATTAAGTTTAAAGATGGAGACACCTCACCGTTATACAGGTAACGTCTCCTCACTGTTAATGTCACAGTTAAAGGGAAATTCATCTATGGTAGATCAGGGTTCGGCAACCTTAAACACTTAAAGAGCCATTTGGAGCCATTTCCCACAGAAAAGAAAACACCAGGAGCCACATCTAAAATGAAGATAAAACTGTCACGGGGAGTCGGCTGTATCGCGCAGGCTTGGGGAACCCAAAAGCAGACACAACAGATAGGACTTAGTTTAACTGATTTTAATGAAAAAATGAGAAGGATAGAAGAGAGAGAGAGGCAAAAGCAGAGAAGCAATACTTGGGGTTGCTGTATGAGGTGGGCAGTGGCGTAGCCTGGCAGTGGCCGTAGAGGGGGTTAAGGGATGGGTGTTGCAGAGCGAGTGCTGTGGCCAACGTGCAGAGTGAGCGATCAGACCTGAGAGGAGATCAGACCTGCAGCGCGCATGCAATGTTTAACGCACAGAAAGAGCGCAGTGATGTGTTGGAGCAGTGCTGCAGCGCGTGTGCTGAGAGAGGGAGCAGCTGTGTCAGGGTTATGTGTAGCTGTGTATCGGGGTTGTGAATTGAAGCGCTGGTCTGAAATCATGCACTTGTGATCAGCGTTGCAGAAATCCTGGGGAAATAAGGCAGAGTCAAAGTCAGAAATGAAAACAAACGGTCAAAACCAGGTAATCAGTCAACGTAGCAGACAATTCCAAATCGTAAGGCAAAGAGACGTAACAGAGGGGCAAAAATTGGTCGGCAGCATGAACAACAAAGTATTCTAGGCGAGAAAAACACAGAGCTTGGGGCATGCAATAATTCGGCAGTGAGTGGTTGCTTGGACAAGACTTATATAGAGAGAGGTGATGAAATTAAAATTTGGAGCAGGTGTGCTCAAACTGATGAATGAGGAGGCAAAACAGAATCTGTGGAACGGGAGAGGAGTCGCAGGTGATCAAAGTTTGGCTCGAGGCGTGGGCGTGACCTGGCGTACCGTGATAAAAACTGCATATATCGTTTTTTACCTTTATTCTATGTATAAAAAAAAAACTTTAGTTTAGAGAAAACTAAATTTTATTTCTGCATGCAACAAAAACATTTTGAACTCACTGGGTTGAAGGTTACTTTCAACTAAAATACTCAATGTCTATTTGAGTCCTCCTCGTATTTATGAAATAAAAACCCGAACTTATCCACCTGCATCAAACCAAAGAAATCCTTTTATCGCATGTACTATCACACCGGAAACACTGTTTTAACAGGGAAAAAAGAAATCTCTCTGAGACTGGCGTGAGCGCATACTGAGGGAATCACTTTTTCAGGTTTCACAACAAACACACAACGGAAACACCGTTTCAACAGGGAAAAAAGAAATCTCTCTAACCTGGCGTCAGCGCATACTAAGGGATTCACTGCTGTAAAGTAAAAAAAAAACAAAAAACAAATGAACCAGCACCTTACCTTTGAATTGAATCGCGACAGAGCAGAGTTTCTGTGTGTTTGTGAAGCCGGGGAGGGGGTGAAAAGGCGAAAGAGTGTCTGTGCATGTGCGTGTCTGTGAGACGAGCAGAGTTTGTGTGTTTGCGAGGCCGGTGTGGGGGAGGAAGTGGGGAGGGGGGGTGAGAGAATGACGCTCGGTGTCAAAATAAGAGTCGCATGCGTGATACATGATACTCGGTGCCTGTAAACTAATACTTGCTCGGTTTCCGATTAAAAATTTATTAAAAGTCTTTGCTCGGTTTGCGGAACACTCGTAAACCATGTTACTCACAATCCGAGGTTCCACTGTATACATGTAAAAGACAGCATAATAAAGACAGGAAGAGTCAAGATAAAAAATTTCTTCGTTATATTGTGTTGTAATGGCAAATTTTCTAAGATCATATAGACCAGGGAAGTACTGCCTTATTTCACATCTCAGGGCTAACAGGGATATCCTGAAAATATTTTGTGCCTGCCAAGATTTTTAATCTTGGACCTGGGCATATGAGATTAATTATCTTGTTTTAAATGTTACTCACTACCCGTTGCTCTTATTTTGAGACTGAAAAAAAAAATTATTTATTTATTTTTTTAAACAAGTGAAATTATCTGTTCATGTAGGAAGAAAAACATTACGTGATAAATGCGACTGCAGAAGTTTCATACAAGTCTCAGCTGAATTTCGGAATACATTTTCGCACGGAACGAGGGTTGTGGAATTTCTCCTTACTTCACTTACACTAAACTCACTATCTGGGTTACAAATGTCATGGGCAGTGTAGCATTCCCGGCTAAACATAAGCACTTTACTCTCTAACTGATGTTTAAAAAGGGTTTTTAATATCCAAAACACCGTAAGAGCTGAATAAAAACAAAAACAAACAAACAACATACATCTGTCTGTGAATGGTATGAATCATCATCATGTTAATAATAACCATATACAATAATGTATAAGTATTTACTATAAATTACATGACAATGTCATCCTTTTAAATATACATTAAATTATATCCTTGCCTTACTACTGTATAATTGTTAGGAACCTCCACTAGAGGTCACTGTTTTGTAGTTTTTGTTGGTCGACTCAGTTTCCCAGAAGGCACCGCAGTCAGGTGACGAGTGCTCACCTGAACTGAGGTGGCTCATTAAAGTTTCTATAAATAGCAGTTTGTTCTGCATTATTATTGAGCATTATTTGTTGGTATGTTGAACGTTTCTTTATACCGTCGTGTGGGCATTCCTTTTTGTTTGTTTCTTTGAGTTTATATTTTAGTTATATTGTTTTACCTTTGTTTTTCTAGAGGGCTCTATTGTTTGTTTTCTTGATTTTTCTTGTGTCTGTGGTGACACATGGAGCTGCTCTGTTCAGTATGTAGTTAGGCTGTGTCTCCTCCTGTGTACAGTGTAAGTACTGTTCTGTCTTCCCAGTGTCAGTCTTCTGGTTTAATCCTTTGTGTGTAGCTTCCCTATCTGTTTAGATGTTTGTAACCCCATGAGTGCTTAGCTGCTAGCAGGGTTAGCCTCCAGTAGGCTAGCTTCTAGTGGGATTGACTGCTAGTGGTTCTGGTCGCTAGTAGGTTAGCCGTTAGTTCGGAATAGCCTCATGGGTGCCCTGCCTCTTGTGTTCCGGTCCCCTAGGTCAGTACTAACCCGGTTAGCCACTAACTCCTTTAGATACTAACCTGGTTAGGTCAGCATCCAGTGTCTCTATATTCCATGTAGCTACTAACCTCACTAACCTCACACCCATCTGGTCTCTAGTCTCTGTTGCCCCTGGTCCTGTCTCCTGTCTAGCCCTGTCTCCTGTCTAGCTCTGTCTCTCCAGTCTCCTGTCTCTCCTGTCTAGCTCTGTCTCTCCAGTCTCCTGTCTCTCCAGTCTCCTGTCTCTCCAGTGTCTAGTTCCCCTATGTGTCTTTAGTTAGCTCCAGCTCCATGTTTCCTCATCCCCAGTTCTCTGTGTCAGTTCCGTTAGCGCTCAGTTTCCCTGTATCAGCTCCTAGTTCCCACGTCAGCTCCTAGTTCCCATGTCAGCTCCTAGTTCCCTGTGTTCAGTTCTTGTTCCTGTGTTTTTCCTGAGCCCTAGTTTTAGTTTGTTGTTTTGGTTCCTTTGTTTTGTTGTGTCTGTTTTTGAGTTTTGTTAATAAAGACTCTGTTCAACAACCCCTCTGCCTACATGCCTGCCATATATGCCCACGGCAAGTACATCAGCCGGTCTAGCTAGCCAGTACCACCAGCTAGACCCACGACAATAATATTTTAAATAGACTTATTTTAACACTGTTCATATATTTTAAATGTATATAAAGCATTTACAACAAAAAATATTTTAAACATTGACAACCTCCCTTTAGAGTGCAATTAAGAAACATAAAATATACCAATGAGCAAATAAACCATGAACTACTGTAAACAATATAACTTATAAGGTAAAACTACAGTGCTGACAAGGTAATATGTTTAAACAATCAAGTCTACCACACAATATAACTGCCAAAAACTGTACCTTGTGCCCTTTATCAGCCAGGAGCTGAGAGGTAGGAGAAAGCCTTCAAATCATACAAGTCAACATAGGCTCCTTTGTGCACACCAGCCAGATGCTTATGAAGTGGAAAGTACGTGTAGAGTGCGCAAACATTCACAAACAGCGCCACTGCATTTCCTTTTATGAACTTCAAAATAAAATTATTTTCTAAAATAAAGTTCTTCTTTGTAAAATTTTTATAAGCCATCTATGGCAACACTGCCCTCTATTGCTGGAGGTAAAGATGACGTCCCACTTCTGTGCTTGGGGGGTTTAATGGTCATTTACAGTCAGTGTGCAGATCAGGAAAATTCAAAAAGACCTATTGTAATGTATTTATATGCACCTCGATTCTGATTTAATTCTAAATAAATAAATAAAAAACACCCAAACTATGCCTTCAAGAATGGTGTTTAGACCATAGTGGAAATGTTCAACTACAAGTGTTCACTTGTATAGCAGGAGACAAATTAGCCAAGCGCATCATCACAGATACAGAGTGAGATCAAAACCAACAACATGACTGTGACACTGACACACTGGTGTTATAAACATCTCTGCTGTAATTAACTACAGAGTAATTAGATTGTAGAAAACATACAGTAGAATAAAACAAACACATAGTAAGAACATTATAAAGAGGTATCAATTATAACTGGTCAGAAAAAAAGAGATCTTAAAGATTAATTATTGGACCCCATGTCTCACCACATTCTACTTCACCATCTCACAGGCACGACCCAGAATCTGCTGCTGTAAATGAATTCCAGGAAAAGTTCAAATTAAATCTGATGAAGAAGTTTCAGTTCTTGAATGGAGTGATAATAAACCTGGGAACCCAAACACTCCTGAATGAGATCTACACAGAGCTCTACATCACAGAGGGAGACAGTGGACACGTCAATAAAGAACATGAGGTGAGACAGATCGAAGCAGCGTCCAGGAGAACAACAGAGGAAACACCAATCAAATGCAATGACATCTTTAAGCCCTTATCTGAACAAGACGAACCCATCAGATCTGTGCTGACAAAGGGAGTCGCTGGCATCGGAAAAACAGTCTCTGTGCAGAAGTTCATTGTGGACTGGGCTGAAGGGAAAGCAAATCAGGACATCCACCTCATATTTCCACTTCCTTTCAGAGAGCTGAATTTGATGAAGGACCAGAAACTGAGTCTGATGGAGCTCCTTGATGTCTCTTTTAAGGAAATAAAAGAAACAGAAATGTTCCATTTGGAAAAGGTTCTGTTCATTTTTGATGGATTGGACGAGTGTCGTTTTCCTCTAGATTTCCAGAACACAGTGAGAGTGTGTGATGTAACTGAATCTGCATCAGTGCCTGTGCTGCTGATAAACCTGATCAAAGGGAATCTGCTTCCCTCTGCTCTCATCTGGATCACCTCCCGACCTGCAGCAGCTGATCAAATCCCCTCTGAGTGTGTCCATCGAGTCACAGAGGTACGAGGGTTCAATGACCCACAGAAGGAGGAGTACTTCAGGAAGAGGATCAGTGATCAGAGCCTGGCCAATAACATCATCACACACCTGAAGTCATTAAGAAGCCTCTACATCATGTGTCACATCCCAGTCTTCTGCTGGATTTCAGCCGCTGTTCTAGAGAGAATGTTGTGTGAAGCAGAGAGTGGAGAGATCCCCAAGACTCTGACTCAAATGTACACACACTTCCTCATCATTCAGATAAACATCATAAGAGAAAAGTACTCAAAGAAGCAGGAGAGTGACGAAGAAATGCTTCTTAAACTGGGACAACTGGCATTTGAGCAGCTGGAGAAAGGGAACCTGATCTTCTATGAGGGAGACCTGAGAGAGTGTGGCATTGATGTGAGAGAAGCAGCAGTGTACTCAGGTGTGTGTACGCAGATCTTCAGAGAGGAGTTTGGGCTTCACCAGAGTAAAGTGTACTGCTTTGTTCATCTGACCATTCAGGAACACCTCGCAGCTCTGTATGTGCACCTGATGTTCAGGATGGAAAAGAGAAATGTTCTTAAAAAGAGTCAAGCTTCAGAACAGAAGAAGGAAGAAATTACATTTTTAGATTTCCACAAGTGGGCTGTAGTTGAAGCTTTAAAAAGTCAGACTGGACATCTGGATCTTTTCCTTCGCTTTCTTCTGGGTCTCTCACTGGAGTCCAATCAGAAGCTCTTACAGGACTTAGTAACACAGACAGGAAGTAGCTCCCAGAGCACACAGGAAACAGTTAAGTACATTAAGATGATGATCAGTAGAGAGCGTTCTACAGAGAAATCCATCAATCTGTTCCACTGTCTGAATGAACTGGGTGATAATTCTCTAGTGGAGGAAATCCAACAGTACCTGAACTCTGGAAAACAGAGGAAACTCTCTCCATCACAGTGGTCTGCTCTGGTGTTTGTGTTACTTACATCAGCACAGGAGCTGGAAGAGTTTGACCTGAATAAATATTTCAGTCCAGATAAGATAACAGATGATGTTCTTCTGAAGCTGATGCCTGTGATTGCAGAGTCCAGAAAAGCAATGTAAGTAAAGCTGAATATAACTGTTCCACTGCTACAATGTTAGAAAGAGAGAAACCTTTCATATTTTCACATTATATATTTTCTGTGGCATGTTTGGACATCAACATGATAAAGGGTGGAGTTAATGCAAATAAAATATATATATTTTATTTTTTTAAAAGAGAATACAATTCTTTTTAACACAAAAATTGATAAGACTGAAGGGTATGTAGTAGATGTGTGGGAGCCAGCTGAGGAGGTTTCATTTGAGGAGAAAAACACTGAAGTTATGCTGGTTCATGTTGGATATTTGGTGCATACTCGCACCATAACGCCAGGCTATGTAAGGGACTACCCCTAGAGGGCACTGTGTGCATCTTTGTTTTCTGTTTGTGTAGTTTTGTTAGTCGTTTCCCAGAAGGCACCTCGGTCAGGTGATGACGGAGCTCACCTGAACCGAGGTAGCTCATTAGAATTGTTATAAATAGCTGGTTGTTCTGGGAAACTGGGTCGAGCACTAATACTGTCAAGTGAGCATTTGGTTTTGGTTTGCTTTACTTTACTCTAGTTTGGTTTTCTTTTAAGTGGTCTCTGAAAAGTTATGTTACCTGTGTTATGGTGTCTAATTAAGTGTACCTTTTAGTTTGTTATTTGGTGTAAGTAAGTACTATGCCATGTGTCTCTAGTGTCTCCCCTGTTTCTCATCTCCAGTGTTTCTCCCCTAGACCTTAGGTTCTCCCCTAGACCTTAGGTTCTCCCCTAGACCTTAGGTTCTCCCCTAGCCTCTAGTCTCTAGGGTGTGCCCTGGCTATAGCTCTGTCCCTGTCTCTAGTCTCACTGGGTCTTTAGCCCTTTGTGTCAGCTCTTAACCTGTGTGTCTGCTAAAAGAGTCTAAGTTTGCTTAAAAAAAAACATCTGAGTTTGCTAAAAGAGCCCTGTGTGTATGTTTTTTTAACAGGCTACATCCTGTTACATGTTATTAAGTAGCAATTACACAACCATTTGGCGCTCTTCCAATTTATACTTACAAATGCAATATGGAATTTGACGTACATGTCACCAAGTGCCAGAATTGTACAAAAGCTTTTGTGTTCTCTCAGGGCCAGGTGAGCCCTGAGGTATGGCACAAGCTCAAGGTAGGTGAGCATGTGCTATGCCTTGTTTTGTGTGTTACTACAAGAAGGGAATAAGAGATTTAGCTACTTTTAGTAGTAGTACTTTGTGTTTCAAATAAAAACTATAAAAAGTACTACTAAGTATAGTAGGAGCCACCTCAAATAGCCAAAGCCGTGAGGCTGCCCTTTGGACGGTGCGATCCTCTGTCCTTCTCCTGCCAGGAAGGCGGGTCAAGATTTCACAGTAAACATGCACATTCAAGCCCTATTTATTCATTTACCTGGTGCCACCACTAGATGGCGCTTTGTTCTCAAGACCACGTTAACACAAGCCAACAATTTAGTTCTGCTGAGTTGCAATCACGTGATTTTAACAACCCACCCCATCAAATTGCACTACAGAGATGAAGATGGCAGCTTAATGGACCTTATTCGCGGTAAGTGGTGACTTTTTTTTATAAAATTTGTTTGGGGTAGTTTACAGTTTATTTCCCAGTTTAGTTTTTTTGAATATCACTGGCAGCACCAGCAGCAGTCAGATGTGACTTTAGAGAACTTAATGGTCTGTTTACCAAGTCTGGAGTTAACATTACAGCTTACTGTCAGTGTCACAAACTCACAATGTCACTCCTCTTTCCCTCAAAAAGACACTAAAACTTCGGAAATACTATTAATGCCGCTATTACAAAAGCTGCATAAATCGAAAAACTTATAAGAAGAGTGTTTGTGCTCTCTGATAATGTCTTCAGAATCTGACTGAGCGTTGTCTGGATTTAGATAAATTCAGAATTCATTTATTCTTTGGGTAAGAGTTAATCTGCAGGTTATTTCTGTGACTGGAATATAATGTGATACAGTCCATGAGAGCCATAAGCTGATGCTAGATTTACAGAAGCTAGCGAGCTGAACGCTATAAACACTTTATGAAGTGTTTATCAGTTAAGGAGTAGGGGTGCTTTTACCCGGTAAGTTATAGTTTGGCTTCAGAGACGAATTAATGCTCATATACGAGTGTTATATCACTTAACTTATTTGTACAAAAAGCAGATTAAGTACATTCCTGGTTAATTTAATGCATATGTTGATACAGACAGACAGTGGCTAACGCTAACAAAGTTAATGGGTAACAATAGCACAGGCAGTTTATTTACATTCCAGAATTCTCAAAACAGTATTTTACACACTCTGTCGTAAATAGGTTTATTAATATATTTTATTTTTATCAAAACTAGATATTCTGTATAGTTTATTTCTTTGTCTTGACTAAATTCTCCTGTTCTCTTTAATCAGAGCTCCACTGTGGAGGATTGGCTCAGACGGGTGACGGCCGGTCTTTTGGAACTACTGGAGGAGCCTGAACAAGCTGTTGATGGTGCTGTAGTAGGGATGACGTCACAGTGCAACAGCTTTAGAATGATGTTTGGTCAGGTCCATATTCTGAACATAGAATTGCAAAACGTCTGACACTTTGGGGGAAACAAAGACATAAACTGTTCCATCTTTGATAGTTTTTAAAAATTGATATTTTAATATGAAAGAACCAGATAAGCAGCTGGTGTTATCCAGGTATTTTACTGACCTTTAAGCAAAATACAACATGTATTCACCTATTTTATACAAATTACTGTTTTAACTTTGAATAGCTTTGGAAGAATACATATTATAAAGTAATGTTTGCGTGTTTTATTTAAAAACAAAAAAAACTTAACTGGAACCAACTACTGTATTTTTATCGGCAAAAAATGGAGACAATTTTGTTTTAAATAGTCAAAGAGTGGGGCTAATAATTATTATAGAAACAAACAAAAACAACAGTTAAACACTTGATCATATGTATCTGTGCTAGTTTGTGCTTTTGTGAATTATAATTATTTATTCTTAGTATACATAAATGTTTGGGGTTTTACGAACTCAGTCGAAAGAGCAAAGACAAAGTGGAAGGTGAGAAACCTCAATGGAGAATACTGACTGACTGTCATGGGTCTAGCTGGTTGTAGTGGCTAGACCGGCTGATGTTGCCGTGGGCATAAAGGTAGGCATGAAGACGGAGGGGTGTGCAAACAGTCTTTATTTAAACAAACAACTCAAAAACAGAACAAAGGAACTAAAACAACAAACTCAAACTAAAACTAGGGCTCAGGGAAAACACAGGAACTGAACAGGGGGAACCAGGAGCTGACACAGGGAATCGACAGCGAACTAGGGATGAGGATACATGGAGCCGGAGCTAACTAAAGACACAGAGGGGAACTAGAGACAGGACTGGAGGCACAGAGACTGGAGAGACCGGACTAGGGGCACAGAGACTGGAGCTACATGTTGTACTGGGGACACTGGAGACTGACCTAACCGGGTTAGTGGCTAATGGTGTTAGTACTGACCTAGGGGACCGGAAGACAAAAGGCAGGGCACCCATGGGGCTATACCAAACTAGCGGCTAACCTACTAGTGACCATTACCACTAGCAGTCAATCCCACCAGAGGTTAGCCTACTGGAGGCTAACCCTACTAGCCATCAAGGCCTACTAGCGGCTAACCCTGCTAATGGCTAAGCCCTCATGTGGCTACACATACTAGGGAAAGCTTTAAACACAGAACTAAACAAAGAAGACTGACACTGGGAAGACAGAACATTACTTACACTGTACACAGGAGGAGACACAGCCTAACTACACACTGAACAGAGCAGCTCCATGAATCCACAGACAAGGAACATCAAGAAAACAAAACTAGAGCCCTCTGAAAACAAAGGTTACAAAACATAAACCAAATATAAACTTAAAGTAACAAAAAGGAATGCCCACATGACGGTAATACAAACAAACAGACCAAACAAAAACAATTACAAACAATCAATGCTCGACCCAGTTTCCCAGAACAAACTGCTATTTATAGGAGGTTTTAATGAGCCACCTCAGTTCAGGTGAGCCTCATCACCTGACTGAGGTGCCTTCTGGGAAACTGAGTCAACCAACAAGAACTACACAGAAAGACACAGACATGAACAGTGACCTCTAGTGGAGGTTCCTAACAGTACCCCCCCCCTTAAAAACGCTCCTACGGAGCGTTACCAGAGGTCCCCATTATCTTGAGTCATTTCGCCCGACTTACGACGCCGACGAGCTGGTTCCCCGAGCAGGATGGGAAGGCGGGCGGAACTGGAATGCCGCCGGAGGCAGTCTCGGGTCTGCCCTTGACGCTTGGCAGCGGAGGCGGCAATGGCCCGTTCTCGGGGTAGTAGACTTGACGCCGAAGCCGGGTGGTGGATGTGGGACCTCATTGACGCTCTGGGATGGGAAGGGGGGGGGATCCCCCACTGAGGCACTGGATGACGGAGCCTCCCCGTGAGGCTCGGAGACGAAGGGGTGGAGCCTCCCCGTGAGGCCCTGGAACGGAAGGGTTGGAGCCTCCCCATGAGGCCCTGGAACGGAAGGGTTGGAGCCTCCCCGTGAGGCCCTGGAACGGAAGGGTTGGAGCCTCCCCGTGAGGCCCTGGAACGGAAGGGTTGGAGCCTCCCCGTGAGGCCCTGGAACGGAGCTTTGGGGCCTCCACGTGAGGCCTTGGACGAAGGTAGTGGGACCTTTCATAGTTCAGCTGTAGGGCAAGCCGACTAGCGTCAGCCTGCTTGCCCCAGCGTCACGGTCCCACCCCCCCAAAAAAAAATTCTCCTGGGGGGGGAACCCCTCTGCTATGCCTTGGTTTGGTCGAGCATTCTGTCATGGGTCTAGCTGGTTGTAGTGGCTAGACCAGCTGATGTTGCCGTCGGCATAAAGGTAGGCATGAAGGCAGAGGGGTGTGCAAACAGAGAGTCTTTATTTAAACAAACACAACTCAAAAACAGAACAAAGGAACTAAAACAACAAACTCAAACTAAAACTAGGGCTCAGGAAAAACACAGGAACAGGAGCTGAACAGAGGGAACCAGGAGCTGACACAGGGAATCGACAGAACTAGGGATGAGGAAACATGGAGCCGGAGCTAACTAAAGACACAGAGGGGAACTAGAGACAGGGACTGGAGACTGGAGAGACAGGGCTAGACAGGAACTACACTGGCTGGGTTAGTGAGGTTAGTAGCTACATGTTGTACTGGGGACACTGGAGGCTGACCTAACCGGGTTAGTGGCTAATGGTGTTAGTACTGACCTAGGGGACCGGAAGACAAAAGGCAGGGCACCCATGGGGCTATACCAAACTAGCGGCTAACCTACTAGTGTCCAGAACCACTAGCAGTCAATCCCACTAGAGGTTAGCCTACTGGAGGCTAACCCTACTAGCCATCAAGGCCTACTAGCGGCTAACCCTGCTAATGGCTAAGCCCTTATGTGGCTACACATACTGGGGAAAGCTTTAAACACAGAACTAAACAAAGAAGACTGACACTGGGAAGACAGAACATTACTTACACTGTACACAGGAGGAGACACAGCCTAACTACACACTGAACAGAGCAGCTCCATGAATCCACAGACACAAGGAAACTAAACTAGAGCCCTCTGAAAGCAAAGGTTACAAAACATAAACCAAATATAAACTTAAAGTAACAAAAAGGAATGCCCACATGACGGTAATACAAACAAACAAACAAACAAACAAACAAACAAACAATCAATGCTCGACCCAGTTTCCCAGAACAAACTGCTATTTATAGGAGGTTTTAATGAGCCACCTCAGTTCAGGTGAGCCTCATCACCTGACTGAGGTGCCTTCTGAGAAACTGAGTCAACCAACAAGAACTACACAAAAAGACACAGACATGAACAGTGACCTCTAGTGGAGGTTCCTAACAATGACATGGTGCTAATTGCTCAGGGTTTTTTTTTTGGCAGGGGGAGGGATTCTTTAGACCTGTCTGTGCGCAAATGTGTTTGTGTTAAAACCAATGGACAAATGCAGGAGCGCACACAGACACACCTCTCCATCCACAAATGCTTACATGTAGCACTTTAACTGCTGTCTTGTAAATCGTTGATTAAACCTATGAACACAGCTGTCCAGAAGCAGTCCTAAACACTAGCGCATGGTCTATTTTTGTCCTTAATTAAAATACATAAATATGTTCATAATTTGCACAATGGTAACATTGTTTATTTTGCTGCATAAGGTAATAAGCAATATTTAAAACAAAACAAACCAGTAAGTAAGTGTTCCATGCATTACTGTACTGCGTATAACCAAGTGCCCTAACAAACACAGCTACAGTATACAGTACAAACAAAGAGTATGTGAGCTTGTGGGGATTGGAAGATGAATGAGGGTACCTCATTTACAAGACAAAAGACGGTCAGAGGTGCAAATGCGCATCTCCTCTTTTCTCTTCGGTGTGTGTGTGTGTTTGTGTTTTAGGTTCCGAGGGGTGCATTCTTAAATTTTGTGTCTGAATCTTTATAAACGCCAAGGTGGGGAAATCATGTTTGAAAAAACGACGACAACAATTAAACACTTGATCATTTGTGCTTAAGTGACCTATATTTATTTTTTCTCAGTTTAAAAAATGCTTTGGATTTTAATAACTTCATTAAAAGACCAAAGACAAACATAGGAGGAGCGGAATGTGAGGAAGGTAAGGTGGGAAATCTCAATGGAGAATGTACTGACTCCCCCCACTATTGACTGTTAGATGGTGCTAAGTTGGTTTCTTTCGACCTGCCGGCGCGCAAATGTGTTTGTGTTAAAGCCAGCTCAGGCAAACCTAATGAATGCAGGAGCACACACCTGTGGCACTTTAACCGTTAGTGCATCAACATTGTCTTGTAAATAGCTAATTAAACCTATGAACACAGGTATTCACAAAAAATACTAAACATGGTCTATTTTGTCCTCAAGTGAAATACATCAACATGTTAATAAGTTACACCATGATAACATTAGTGGAAAAGGATCTAAAGAGACTTGTCTCTATTACATCATGACTTTGAGACAACCACAGTAAATTTGCCGTAGACAGTGTTTATTTTGCCAAACATTACAAAACAGCCATGTCCAATAAAACAGTGCATCTTTAATAAGCTACTGTGTATTGGTTTCGAGTCAAAAGTAAAATTAACGAAAGACTGAGAAGCCCATGTAAACTTGACCCAGTACAGTCACGGACTGACTTTAACAACAATTGAGGATTGTTTTTACATTTTTGTTTTTTTATATATTTTTAAATGTTCAAATAAAACATGATTTTCAGAGTATATAATTTAATTGAAACTCAGGGGTTACATTGAAATATTTTTTATTAGTAGTAGTAAGCCAGTCTTTAGTAACCTTGAATAAATCACAATATAAGCCCACACACACACACACACACACACATACACACATACACACATACACACATACACACATACCACATGAAATCGCATAAAACCAAATGAAACTAGGGCAAAAAATATAAGCAGTGAAAAACACAGTACTTAGGATGTCAGGGATTACCCCTAGAGGGCGACAAAGCGCCCAGAGTTCCTTTGTTTTTTCTGTTTTCTTTGTGTTCTTTGTGGACTCTAATCCCCAGAATGCACCTCAGTCAGGTGATGTGGCACTCACCTGAACTGAGTTTGCTCATTAGTGTGATTATAAATGTTCCTGAGTTCTGTGTTGTCCTTGTCTTGCATCTGTTCGTCTAGGGTTACTGTTTGTCTGGTATGTCCTTTATAGCTCTATGTTTTTCCTAGCTTTGTGTTCTCCTTGTTCTCAGTGTTCTCCTTGTTCTCAGTGTTCTCCTTGGTTCTCTGTTCTTCCTGGTTCTCTGTTCTTCCTGGTTCTGTGTTCTCCTTGGTTTTATGTTCCTGGCTCTATGTTCCTAGCTCCGTGTTCTCCTAGGCTCTGTGTTCTCCTGGTTTGTCTGTCTCCTAGTCTGTCTGTCTGTCTCCTAGCCTGTCTGTCTTTCAGTCTGTTTGTAAGGTCTAGTTCGTTGTAGCTCCATGTTTAGTTTATCCTGGTTTAAGTTCATGTTCTGTTCTGTTTGTTCCCTGTTTTTGTTATCATTAAAATCCTTTGATCACTTCCACCTCTGCTATCATGTCTCTCTTTCGTCCGGCAAGCAGTAACCGTGACAGAATGCAAGACCTAAAAAGTAATATAGCAGAGGAGCCTCCCTTGGGAAATTTTTGGGCGGGGGCTATGACAGTGACGCCAGGGCAAGCGACATTCGAGGGGAGTCGGCTTGCCCTCCGGCGGAACAACTGGGGGCGCGCCAGAGCGACTTCCGGTGGAGCACCTCAGCAAGAAGCTGGAGAGGGCGAACATGTGTCTGCTGGCGTTCAAAGGGCAGATCACGTAGAGCTTCAACAGCGGAGGCTGGGGCTCCACCAACTAGCCGGGTTGCTCATCCAGCAGTTAAACATTTGTCGCTCGACGGGAGATCGGGGGCAAATGCAAACCCTGCTGGAGCAGGGGGCAGTGGTGCAGGAACAGCTGGCCGAGGCCAACCAAGAGGCAGCTGACATCAAGGCCAGCACCCAGTCTCCAGCCAGCCTCAGTGGAGGCCCTGACCCTCCAGCCAGCCTCAGTGGAGGCCCTGACCCTCCAGCCAGCCTCAGGGGAGGCCCTGACCCTCCAGCCAGCCTCAGTGGAGGCCCTGACCCTCCAGCCAGCCTCAGTGGAGGCCCTGACCCTCCAGCCAGCCTCAGTGGAGGCCCTGACCCTCCAGCCAGCCTCAGTGGAGGCCCTGACCCTCCAGCCATCCTCAGTGGAGGCCCTGACCCTCCAGCCAGCCTCAGTGGAGGCCCTGACCCTCCAGCCAGCCTCAGTGGAGGCCCTGACCCTCCAGCCAGCCTCAGTGGAGGCCCTGACCCTCCAGCCAGCCTCAGTGGAGGCCCTGACCCTCCAGGGTTCCCCGAGATGGACAGCGAGCTGCCTCCGCTGCTGCCGTCCTGTATCGAGGTGGATAGCGAGCTTCCTCCGCCGCCGCCGTCCTGTATCGAGGTGGATAGCGAGCTTCCTCCGCCGCCGCCGTCATGCGCCGCCGAGGACGACGAGCCGCCTCTTCCTCCGCCGCCGCCGTCATGCGCCGC